>CM020463.1:12054002-12503995 GCA_009819605.1 Sterna hirundo
ATACTATACATACCCAAATGAATGGGTATGCACATGTGTGAATGTGTGTGTGGATGCATGTGTATCACACCTGAACAAAACAATATGGCTCCCAAGTATTATTATTTTTTAAATGATAAAATTTATAATCTGTCAGAACATCTACGAAGACCAAATAAATGTCTTTACACATTTGGGTTTTTTTCAGAAAACATGGATATCCAAATACATAAATGTAGGAATTTTATCTGTTTACTTTGAATATGTATTTTGTATTGAGAAGTCATAGAATGAGTGTCTAACATTTATCCTGTTCTGCTCTGTGTTCATAAAGGGTACAAATCTGAACACCACTGAACACAAACTCTCATTGTAGTTTTGCACTAGTGAACTGAGAGCTGTCGCCTTGAAGATGCTCGGTGCCTTACAGACATCAGACCAAAACAAACATTAGGACACAGTTCTTGGGCACATGTAAATTGTCACAACCCATCTGAATGAAATATACTAGGAAAGTTTACATCAGCTAGGGATTTGTCACTATATATTTTCAGTACATTTTTTAATGATAGTATATCCTAATTCTTGAAGAATCAGCCATTAACCTGAGTCTGCATTTGTTCTCTGTTTTCAGTTTTCAGACTAAGCTAAGTTTTAAAAACTGTTCAGCAAAGACTAGAGACTTTGAAGTAATGTTTAAGCAGATATGCTTACTAAGGCCCTGATCCTGCAAGACACTAAGCAGCTCACAGAAGGTACCAACATCCTGTCAAAATTATTGGAAGAACTATCTTGAGAGCAGCACCTTGAAAATTTGTAATATATTCCTTTAAATTAGTGACAAGTCAAAGTATTGTACTAGCTCTCATTAAAAGAGAAGGCTTGGTTTATTTACAATTTTATTATATTAGATTATGAGTTTTTATCAATACCAACTATCAAGACTTGAATGCTAAGCATCACCAAAATATTTTATGATCCTATTGGAAGATGAAAATGAACTAATGCTGTTATAAATTCACTACATGCAAACTCATATGTAATAGTTGCTCATATTTTTCATACTGCTTGAAAAATACTACTTGATGCATACAGTAGGTAGAAAAATACATCTGTCTACACAAAGATAGAAAGGTATAAAAATCTTTCTTATGTATTTATTTATAGCTTTTTCAAAACATTATTTTAATTTGTTTTAAAAAACATGATCTATAATTTTGTTTATGGAAAGCAAACTTCTGGAATTAAATAGACACATTTTACAAATGCCACATAGTAAGCGTGACAGATATTTTTCTTTTGAATTGTAGAGGAGCAAAATACAATAATTTGGTGGCAAACATCTGTTTATTAATCATATAAGATAAATTCATAAGAAATAAAGGAAAGATATTTATTTACTGTTAATGCTAAGCCAGCCTTTGTTTATCTTAGAAGATTTTTCATCTATGAATGGAAAATAAACTTTCCTTCAAGAATTCTGTGAAATGAATAATAAATGTCAGGTCTAAATCCTCTATGAAAATCAGTTTGGTTCAATCCTGGATATTCTTCAGCATGCAAATGGATACTTGAGGTTTCTCCTGTCCTGCTGTCATATGCCAATTTACAGACCCTAGCATGCTATATGTGTATACATTCTCCTCCTGCCCCTCCCCCTCCATCTAAAGAATTGGTCTCAGCTGCCTGCCTTTCACAGAAAACCACAAAACAAGGAAACATATCAGTAATAGTGCCCTGTAAATTAACTTGACATATTTGATGCAGAAAAACCCCTAAAAGCTTACAAAACACATTGAAAACAAAAGCCACTCAGGACCTGCACTACATATATTGTGTATTTAAGAGATCTGGAAGGTAGTTATTCTATTGTAAGCAACACACAGCCGCCGCCTTCTTTGTTAAGACAATTCAGTCATTCTTTGTTAAAGCTGCAGTATTTGTCAAATAAAAAAAAATAAAATTATGTATTTCCATAAAATAGCAACCATAAAGCCAATTAACATCAAAAAAGGACATTGTGAGTTATGGGCTTGGCTTTATTTTGCATCTTAAAAATTGTAATGTTTTTCAATATGCAATTATTAAAAGATAAGTTGGAACTATTAATATTAATTTACCAATAATAAGGTGCACTACATAACTAAAATATAAATAATTTAATGTTACCATTTTATGATTGGCACGTACCAAATTAAGCATGACTTATGCAAACACTGTTGTATCTTGAAAATATTGCTAAAGTAAACATTTAATTTTTCCATTGAAATCTACAAATCTTTTCTTCTCTTTTTTTTTGGAAAAAGTACTTGAATCAAATATGAACTATTAATGAAATATTAACCAATTCTTTGACTCTACTTGCAATACAAACAGCAATAGGATACAGAGAGACACAGCATACTTAAGCTATTAGACATGCAGAAATGTTATTATGCTTTATTGTGTCTGCTTGTCCCCACCTCTCTTCCTCTCCCCCTTGCACCTCTTCCTTCCTCCTCCCTCCCTCCTTCACTGTCTTTCACACACACAAGCATACACATGCACATGGGCACACACAAACACTCTCTCTCCCTCTCACACTTTCCCCTTCTCTGCAGAGCTGGCAATACTGCATCTCACTGATATCTCGCCTTATAGTTTACAAGCGTAGAAGTGTACTGGTAAAATGCATAATCTTAGCATTTCTGCTTCTTGATATCCATGGATTTATTTACAAGTCCTTGCATTGGACTTTTTTTCCCATTTCTATAGTTTATATTGTTGGCATGCCTATCTTCTTGTGGACTTTTCAAATAAGAATCAAGATATCACTGGCAAATATTCAAATAATGCAGTCTGAATTTCCATAATTCAGATGAGTTTTATAAAAGATACAATTTTAAAAGGTTTATGTATTTATGGATATATGAAAAATATTTCGATTGGGTTTTTTATTACTTAAGGTTCTGTTTGTGTAAAATGGCTGTAATAAAAAGAATTTACATACACATACATGCTTGTGTGTATATAAATGCAGTTGGAATAAAAAAGTTCATAAATCCTTGTCAATCGTGCTGATTAAGCCCCATACTCTGACGTTGGCAGTGTTAAGATTTTACAGAAAGAGCTAAAATGCTAAAGAAATTTATTCATTTTAGTTTTTCTTTTGGTAGAAACTAAAGAATGGATTTAACTAATTCAAAGGAAGTCATTCATACTTAGCTAATTTTCACTTTTTTAAGAAAGCATTTCCGTAGCACATTTTGCAATTTTCAAATGGATGCTTTCATCTTGTAAATGGAAAGCTATAGCGTATTTCAGCAATTAATTATTTATTTTCTAAACATTTACTGACAAGGGCTTGATTCTGCAAGTTCTGGCACACAAGTAACTATCCTTACTTGAGTAAACCTCTTAATATCACAGGGGTTACTCATATGAGTATTTTCTTGTAAGTGAATTTATTGAATCAGGCTCTAAAATCAAAAAATAATTTCAATATGCATTCCATTTATTATTTCAGTATATTTTTCCTTTTTTTCCTCAAGAGGTTCACTTGTGAACAAATATTTGACATTAATTCTTTTCCAAGAGCTGATGTTATTTAGTTTTCTCAGGCTACAACAACAAAAAATAACACTATATATATTGATCATGTATAGTTCCTACATTTTTAACCTTTTTTATTTGAAGTAACAAGATATTCCTCATAAATTCACTATAAGTAAAATACTATTTTTCTTAACATAAGCATGCACTTTATATTATTAAATAAGACTAATATCTTTCAAAAAGATAGTGAATTTGCAAACAGAAGCAAAATAATTCACATCAAGATCATTCTGTATGGATTTTTATTTTGTAAGTGTGGTGTTTTTGCAAGACTGCCTCATTAGTAAAGCAATTTAGAGTGGAGGATATTTTTAGACTACATTGATTTCAGGGGGAGAGGCCATGCAGTAAGATATACATGTATTTGTAATTCATATTGTTGCTGTGCTTCTATTGTACTCTAAGCTTCCGTCATAGCTGAGACATGGGGAGCTGGCATCCAGACAGTGCAGCAGGGCAAAAAGCCCACTCATTGAAAACACAGAAAATGGGGGTTGTCCCTCTCCTTCATTATCCCCAATAATTATTAACATGTTGCTTTATTTTAAAAATAAAGGTAAACTGCTGTAGGCTAGAAAGGTATATCTGGACAGTCTGTTAAAGAATGTTATTAAACCTTTTGGTCCAAAACAGAGATCTCGTTCTAGTCTTTCAAGAATCTCAGTCTACCCATTCAAAAAGATGACAGAAAAATGAACTTGAATGTGCAAGCATTAAACATTTAAATTCTCTACTCCTTGGTCATTATACTGATGGCCATATTTTACCCCCTCCTCCACTATACTTTTGCTGATTTTACTTCATTTGTATGGCATCATTATGCATATAGCCTTTGTTATAGCCATCTGATATTAGGATTTAATTTTATGAATATAACTCAACCTTAAATCAAATTTATATTCGTGCTTATGAAATAATGGATTTACAATTATTTAAGAAAATGAAAAGCCAATGTCTAAACTGCCTCCAAAAATCTTTTGATTTAGCAATACATTGAGGTTTTTTGTTGATATCTGTTTAAGCAAAAATAGTAGCCATAGGTAACAGGTAAGAAGTACTATTATATTTATGAGTGAGATATCGGCTATATATCTATGCATGCTTTGCTGGGTAAAAATCTGTCTGGATGGCTGGGCCCAAAGAGTTGTGGTGAATAGAGTTAAATCCAAGCTCTACAGAGGAATCTGGACAGGCCAGATCAATAGGACAAGGCCAATGGCATGAGGTTCAACAAGGCCAAGTGCCAGGTCCTGCACTTGGGTCACACCAACCCCATGCAGCGTTACAAGCTTGGGGAAGAGTGGCTGGAGAGCTGCCTGGCAGAAAAGGACCTGGGAGTGTTGGTCAACTGCCGGCTGACTATGAGCCAGCAGTATGCCCAGGTGGCTGAGAAGGCCAACAGCATCCTGGCCTGTATCAGGAACAGTGTGGCCAGCAGGACTGGGGAAGTAATCGTCCCCCTGTACTCAGCACTGGTGAGGCCACACCTCAAATACTGTGTCCAGTTTTGGGCCCCTCACAGAATCACAAAATGGTAGGAGTTGGAAGGGACCCCTGGAGATCATCTAGTCCAACCCCCCTGCCAGAGCAGGGTCATCTTAGAGCAGGTTGCACAGGAATGCGTCCAGGTGGGTTTTGAATGTCTCCAGAGTTGGAGACTCCACCACCTCTCTGGGCAGCCTGTGCCAGTGCTCTGCCACCCTCAAAGTAAAGAAGATCCTCCTCATGTTTAGATGGAACTTTCTATGGTCAAGTTTGTGCCCGTTACCTCTTGTGCTATCACTGGGCATCACTGAAAAAAGACAGTGAATCACTTAAAAATACAAACAAATATTTATTGAAAATTATACAAGGTATTCCACCAGCCTATAATGCAAAAAGTAGATAACAGCTGTAGGTACTGGAAGTCATCTTTGAAGCTTTTGAAATTTGTAAACAGGTAGATAAATTTGGTTTGGTTTCCACATCAGAGAGATGGATTTCAGACTGATTGGGACCAAATTTATGTTCTTCCTTAGTTGTTTATAAATCTTTAGGTGTTTGTGACTAGTGCTGGAACACACATTACTCCCAGCACTAGGGTATCCTGATACCCAGTATTTCACTGCTGTCTCTACTGTGTAACTCAGAGGCAAAGTATGCATTATATATATCTCTCAGAGCGGTCCACATACAGAAAAGTATCTGACCTCAGTTACTGGTTACTCCATTCACTCAAGTGAAAGAAACCTGTGCTATGGCTTTGAAGATGTTACCTTTAAACTTTGATGATGGAATATGTGAGAAAAATATTATATGATCAAAGAAAGTATCATAAAGGTTACAAGAATGGCTTGCCTTTCTCTCTCTGCCATATATACTCATATGCATACCACATTATTTCTGTAAAATGATAACAGAAGTCATCCCTGTTCAAGTAACATGGAGACCTTGGAAGGATTATAACAACAGTTATAACTGATTGTACTGATTATAACTAAGTAATTAATTAAAATCGAAGCATTTATGATGTGAAACAGTACATAAAGAAGTGATTTTGGGTTACTGCTGATATTTATTTTATTATTTGTTTTCATCTTGGTTTTCATCCCCTTCAGAACAGGAGAAGCCATTTTATTATAGGGCTATTTCATTTCATAAATAAATTTAAAAGCAGTAAGTGGTAGGTTGTATCTGTCAGAGAGCAGACTTCTACTCTACCCACACAGTAAATGATTCTATTTATGTAAGTTCCAGAGAGGTCAGAATGTTGCTCAAGACCCTTACTTTCCAAGAAAGTAGCCTTATTTGGGATGAGTTCAGTTGTTCTCTGTGTGCCTATATCACAAATTCACCACCAGTCTCTGACTTATTTGGCAGACTCGGAAGAGATGTCAGAATGAATGAGTTGGATTAAACTGGCCTGGATTCATCCAGCCTAAATTTCACCGAAGTCCCTGTGCCTGTCATTGGCTGCCCATAGGTCTTTTCTCTGTAGGGAAAGTCAGAACCTGCCCTGCATACCAGGAATGGGCTAGTCTTGGGTGAGGGCGCTCTTCAACTCCTGTTCAAGATGTGCCACTTTGCTAAGAAATATTCAAGATTCAGTAGACCAGAGAGAAAAAAAAGTTAGAAGGAACATCAGCAGATAAAATACCTATAGGTATTTTAACAAAAAATCTCTATACTAGTGCTATCACACTTCAGAAGATGAACAAACACCACAACAAATGCAGCTACATTATTGATCCAAGCCAGCCCAACTGAACTGAGCAAAAAATTTGTCCTATCCAAACTATTTTGCAGGGCTAAGACAAATTATGCTGTTGATTAGCTTGTCGATTCTTATTGTATCCCCAAGAGTTAAGAGTGGACCAAATTGGTATTTATATGAAAGTTCATCAAAACTCTCCTGAGGAGCAGTGGTATAGCACTACAAGGTAATTTGCACTCCTATATGTATTCTGTACTTAAATGAAGGTATTCATTACTCTCCAAGAAACTAAAGTATTATAGGAGACTTATGTTCTAGATGTGCTTCAGTTTCCATTGTTTTCAGCTTGTACCATAAAAGATCAGTAATTGAGTTATGCATATTTAACATAAAACTAAGATGAGTAATAGAATCAAAAATCAGTCTGAGATCTCATTAATACTTTCATGGAGTAAGAGTGGTGCTACAATTAAAAGTACTGAAGAGATTAAATATTTTGTTACATTTTAAATTAATAAAATATTGTTTAAATTCAATACTCTCTTTGTAAGAGTTTGACAGGGCATTTGCACCTGAAAACAATGTAAGCATTCAATTTACTTCTAGAATTAGAAGCCACTAGAAATTAGAGAGGGATGTGCATTCATATGTATATAAATATATATAATTATGTGAGTAATTCCTCTTAAAGAATGAGAAATGTATATGTGACCCAGTAGGGTTGATTCTGCCCTCATTTTATATCAGGCATACCCTGATACAAAATGATTGCAACTGAAACCTCTTCTGATGTACATCAGGTTAAGGGAAAGCAGGATCTGAGCATTTTCTCTAACAAGAAGAGTAGCCCTTGTAGTATCAGACTGAATGATTAACTGTTCACATTCTCATTTAAAATTGTCTGATTTTCCTTTAATGGGATCTCTGGGGGTTGTAAAGGCTTTACAAATTATCTGAAAACAACAGTGCTCTTGTATTTGCCATTATGCTGTGTATTCTTAGGTAAATAACTAGTTAGTTAAACTTCACAGTAATTTAAGAAGGTGCTTCATTGTGGCAGATGTGTGGACTATAATTGTTAGTAAAACCTGTCCATCACCTAGAGAAGTTTTTAGTTCTATTTACTAAATATCCCTCAGAAAGGAATTTATGTTTACCGTGCCTCATAGAGTGATGATGCCCCCAGGGTTTTGCCCATTTTCCTGGGTTTTTTTTGGCTTCAGGCATATAGAACTTTTGCCAGGCACGACACTGTCAATGCACAGTCAGCTGGACATACATCACTTTGGACTTCTTGCCTTTCAGCAGTATTACCTTAGATTTGCAGAGGAGACTTCATGCTGGTCTAATTCCAAGAATAATTCCAAACAGACATCCCAGTTATTTTCCTCAAAGTAGATAAGTCACTAGCCATATACTGCTCTGAAACATAGAATTAAGTGCATTAAAGATGCTTGTTGTAAAGCATGCTCATTTTTATAGTTTAAATATAACTTCAAAGAACAAAATCTTCCCTCTTTCATTCTATGTGCAATACACTAATGGAGATGTGTGCTTATCTACCAAGAGAAAATTAATCATTCATTTTATAGATAGCAGGACACAAAAAAAATTACACATTAATGTTTTGGATATTTTCCTCTTTAACATTCTTGTCATAACAAATTCATTTATATTAGAGCAAAAGGACGAAGGAAGTAGGAATATCAAGTAGTCTAAGTATATGAACAGCTCTGGAAAACCCCTAGTTTTAACCCTAGTTCTGATAATATCTTGTACTTGACCTCAGTAAAATCTTTTACCTCTGTGTATATCTCTATTCTTATGAAATGGGAATAAAAAGATAATTTACTCTTTGCCATAGTGACTGATTGAGGCTTATTACCTCAATGTAAGCATACCAGTTTTCAGGCATTATTTAATAGGCATTTTTATTAATGGAGGTTAATGCAAGAAATCTCTTTTTAAATATATTTACTGCACACAAAATCAGATTAGAGATTGAGTAAGTTGTAAGAGGATTTTGCAGGAGTGAGCAGTATCTGTTTAGCTTAGTTTTTTGTACAGTGCTTGCTACCATTTTACCAGCTGAAGCCCCAAGCTACCTGTTACTTAACCTAGGAGACTAGAATAAACTATTTTTAAATGCATGGATAAAAGAAACCTAAGTATTTTGGCTATACTGAAACTGTCCTGTTAACTTGAACCTTGAATTCATATTTGAGCTCTAACTTCCTTGATAATTTACATGGCTCAGGTAATAGTTTGCACCCTGATTCTGGTCTGAAATAATATTATTGTTCCATGATGAGAGAACTTCATACATAGGATGGTGGCTGACTTGCCTTTGAGTTCTGCACTTTCAAGCAGCAAGGACAGAGAAACGTAAGACACTAGCCTCTTCGAACGCCAGATTCTGCTGTTCTGAGTAATTATATTTAGGCACACAAATATCTAGTTCCAATTTGGATAGGATATGCATCCAAAGACTCTCAAAAGGATTGTCTTCTTTTAGCACTAAACCTAAAGTATTAGTAGTCTTGCTGGCAGCCCATGCAGAATTGTGAAAAACATACAGAGACTTTGGGCCAGGTATGTAGACAAATTTCCAATAGTGTGTCTATCTGTTGTCACCAAAACCCCTTTAAAAAACTGATTGCATCTGTTCCCCATACATGCAGTAGAATCACATCAAAGTCATACGTCAAAGCACACCAAATAAAGAAGGAAGCAGACTACTGCAATACGCCTACAAATTACCTTTATCATAGAATGATAGATTGGGTTGGGTTGGGTTGGAAGGGACCTTTAAAGGTCATCTAATCCAACCCCCCTACAGTGAGCAGGGACATCTTCAACTAGATCAGGTTGCTCAGAGCCTCATCAAGCCTGGCCTTGAATGTCTCCAGGGATGGGGCCTCCACCACCTCTCTGGGCAACCTGGGCCAGTGCCTCACCACCCTCAGTGTAAAGAACTTCTTCCTAATGTCTGATCTAAACCCGCCCAGCTCTAGTTTAAACACACTGCCCCTCGTCCTATCCCTACATGCCCTTGCAAACAGCCCCTCCCCATCCTTCCTGTAGGCCCCCTTCAGGTACTGGAAGGCCGCTCTAAGGTCTCCCCGGAGCCTTCTCTTCTCCAGGCTGAACAAGCCCAACTCTCTCAGCCTGTCCTCATAGGAGAGGTGCTCCAGCCCTCGGATCATCTTTGTGGCCCTCCTCTGGACCCGTTCCAACAGGTCCATGTCCTGTGCTGAGGGCTCCAGAGCTGGACACAGTACTCCAGGTGGGGTCTCACGAGAGCAGAGTAGAGGGGCAGAATCACCTCTCTGGATCTGCTGGCCACGCTTCTTTTGATGCAGCCCAGGATGCAATTGGCCACCTGGGCTGCAAGCACACATTGTTGGCTCATGTCCAGCTTCTCATCCACCAGTACCCCCAAGTCCTTTTCCGCAGGGCTGCTCTCTATCACATTGTCCCCCAGCCTGTATTGATAACGAGGGTTGTCCCAACCCAAGTGTAGGACCTTGCACTTGGCTTTGTTGAACTTCATAAGGTTTGCTCGGGCCCACCTCTCTAGCTCGTCCAGGTCCCTCTGGATGACATCCCATGCCTCTGGCCTGTCAACCACACCACTCAGCTTGGTGTCACCAGCAAACTTGCTGAGGGTGCACTTGATCCCACTGTCTAAATCATTGATGAAGATATTGAATAGCACCGGTCCCAGTATGGATCCCTGAGGGACACCACTTGTCACCCCTCTCCATCTGGACATCGAGCCATTGACCACTACCCTCTGGAATGTGACCATCCAGACAGTTCCTTATCCACCGAACAGTCCACCCATCAAATCTGTATCTCTCCAACTCAGCGGGAAGGATGTTGGGGGGGACTGTGTCAAAGGCCTTGCAGAAGTCCAGGTAGATGATATCCACTGCAGTCACTCCATTGTAGAAAGCCACCAGGTTGGTCAGGCAGGACTTGCCCCTGGTGAAGCCATGCTGGCTGTCTCGAATCACCTCCCTTTCTTCCATGTGCCTTAGCATAGCTTCTAGGAGGATCTGTTCCATGATCTTCCCAGGCACAGAGGTGAGGCTGACAGGGCGGTAGTTCCCAGGGTCCTCCTTTCTACCCCTTTTAAAAATGGGTGCAATGTTTCCCTTTTTCCAGTCGCCAGGGACTTCACCTGACTGCCATGACTTTTCAAATATCATGGAGCGTGGCTTGGCAACTACATCAGCCAATGCCCTCAGGACTCTGGGGTGCATCTCATCAGGTCCCATAGACTTGTGTATATTCAGGTTCCTCAGGTGGTCACGAACCTTGTCTTCACTTACAGTGGGAGGGACTTTGTCCCCCAGGTCCCTGTCTTGCGGTCCTTCAACCCGGGAGGCATGAGGAGAGAGGCTGGCAGTAAAGACCGAGGCAAAAAAGTTGTTGAAAACCTCAGCCTTCTCCTTGTCTGTTGTTACCAGTTTGCCATTCTTGGTCATCAGGGAGGGCATGCTTTCTTTGACCTTCCTTTTCTGGTTGACGTACCTGTAGAAGCCCTTCTTGTTATTCTTAGCATCCCTTCCCAAGTTCAGCTCCAGACGCGCCTTGGCCTTCCTGACCTCATCCCTACATAACCGGGCAGCATCCCTATACTCTTCCCAGCACACCTGATCCTGCTTGAACTGCCTGTGCAGTTCCTTCTTGCCTTTTAGTTTCACCAGCAGGTCCCAACTCAGCCATGCTGGTCTCTTCCCTGTCTTGCTTGATTTCTTACACCTGGGGATCGAGAGCTCTTGTGCTCTATGGAAAGCATCCTTGAAGATCTGCCAGCTCTGTTCTGCCCCCTTGTCCCTGAGGACCGTTTCCCAGGGGGTCCTATTGACTAACTCCTTGAAGAGATGGAGGTTTACTTTCCTAAAATTCAGGGTCCTGACTACGCTCCTTGTCTGACACGTATCCCTCAGGACCGTGAACTCCACCAGTGCGTGGTCACTGCAGCCCAGGCTGCCTCCAATCTTGACATCCCCGATGAGCTCACTCACATTGGTGACTATGAGGTCCAGTATGGCATCCCCTCGGGTAGGACTGTCTATTTCCTGTCTTAGGAAGTTATCCTCGAGGCACTGCAGGAACCTCCTGGATTGTCTACAGCTCACCGTGTTATTTTCCAGCAGATGTCGGGGTGGTTGAAATCCCCCAGCAGGACGAGAGCCTTCGAGCGCGATGCCTCCCGTAGCTGGAGGAAGAAGGCTTCATCAGTAGGTTCCCCTTGATCAGGCAGCCTGTAGTAGACACCAACCACAAGGTTCCCCATGTTGCCTCGGCCTCTAATTCCTACCCATAAGCTTTCGACTTCCTCTTGGCTGTTCTTTAGGGACATCTCTTCACGCTCTATCCCCTCCTTAACATAGAGGGCAACACCTCCACCCCTCCTTCCTCGCCTGTCCCTTCTGAACAGCCTGTAGCCATCAATAGCCATGTTCCAGTCATAGGATTCATCCCACCAGGTTTCAGTAATGGCCACTACATAGTAGCTTTTCAGCAGCACAGTAGCTTCCAACTCCTCCTGCTTGTTGCCCATGCTGCATGCATTTGTGTAGAGGCACCTCAGCCGGGCTGTTGGCTGTGACGCCTTCTTGGAGGAGCACCCCTTGGGGTGTTTCACAGATGTTCCCCTGTTGACTCGGACTACCTCAGGAGCCCCTGGATCCTCTCTGTAAGACTTTGGCTGTGATGTAGCATCCCCAGCATGCCTCGGGGAAACAGGTCAAGGGCCCTTACTAGCGCCCCATCCCTCTAACCCTGACATGTTGTCCCACAGCTTGTCACAGACAAGCCTAATAGTATCATCCCCCTCCCCCTTCACATCTAGTTTAAAGCCCTGTCAATCAGCCCTGCAATCTCTTGGGCAAAGACCCTCTTCCCCCTTTGAGAAAGGTGTTTCCCATTTGATGCCAATAAGCCCGGTGCCATGTAGGCCATCCCATTATCAAAAAACCCAAAATTGTGGCGGCGACACCAGCCACAGAGCCATGTATTAATGAACTGGATCTGTCTGTTCCTTCCAATATCACTGCCTGCAACCGGAAGGAGTAAGGAGAAAATAACCTGTGCCCCAGACTCCCTTATCAACCTTCCCAAGGCCCTGAAGTCCCCCTTGATTGCTCTCGGTCTACGAGTCGCAGCTTCATCTCCACCTACATGAAAAATCATTACAGGGTAATAGTCTGAGGACCATGAAATGGTCAAGTTTTCAATTTGTAGCAATGTAAGGAGGGGGGTTAGCAAAACCTCCACCTTGGACTTTCGGAGGGCGGACTTTGGCTTGTTCAGGACACTGGTTGAGAGAGTCCCTTGGGAGACAGTCCTGAAGGGCAAAGGGGTCCAGGAAGGCTGGACGCTCTTCAAGAAGGAAATCTTAAAGTCCCAGGAGCAGGCTGTCCCCAAGTGTCGCAAGTCTAAAGGGCGGGGAAAATGGCCAGCCTGGATGAACAAGGAACTTCTGATGGGCTCCAGGAAGACAGCAGGAGCTCCAGGAAGAAACCCGGGCTCCAGGAAGACAGCAGGCTTCCCTGTGAGGAGGGTCTACCCAGCATATTGGGCCCTCTGTTCCCCTCAGGAGGGAGTCACCAATGACTATAACCCCGCTTTTCTTCCTTGGGGATGTGGTGATGATACAAGCAGTACGCCTTTCTGACAGTGGAGATGACTCTGGTGTAGATTGGCCATCATCCACATCCTCATTTGACTGGCTTTCCTCATCCAGTGGGGCAGGGGGGGCAAGGAGAGAGTTCACCCGCTGCCCCAGTCAACCATGAACTCACCTCCATTCACTCCTTTCATTTAGGCTTCTGCCTGACAGGAGCAGGGTACAGGGGCCCCTTGATCCTGACTACTTTCTGCCAGGTGCTCCTGTTTCTGTATCAAGGAGGGCAGAGCCTGGCTCCACCAGTCTATTTCTTCTTCAGCCACCCTAATGCTCCTTAACCTTTCAACTTCTTCTCGCAGCTCTGCCACCAGGCTGAGCAGATCGTTTACCTGTTCACAACATACACAGTTGTTCCCATAGCTGCCTCCCGTTGCCAGTGAAAGGCTCTAGCACCCCCTGCAGCCCATGACCTGGACGGCTGCACGTTCCTGTGGGAGCTCTGTCTGGGTTCCCACATCCTTTCTGGCTGAGGCTGAGCGGACAACCTTCTTCCGGGTGGAAGCCATAGCTAAGTTCCTTAGAGAGTGGGATGACAGCCCTTGTCGCGGCGCTCTCAGGCGACGCCTACTCACTGCTTGCTTACTCGGTGTCCAGCGACCTGGTCGCTGCCCTCCCGAAAGGCTTCTTTTATGGGGGGGCGGGGAGGGGAATTTACACCTCGTTCAGATCTGCCGCCGGGGGTGTTGGCTCCGCCCGCGCCTCCTCAGTTGTCACCGCCCCCCGGAAGTGCTGGGTACCGGCCCGGGCTGGCCGCTTTTCCCAGCTTCGAAAAGCCTCAAAAACGAAACTTTGGTGTTTCAATGCAAAATACATATGTATGACGCAAGTCTTTTATATAGGAAGCTATGAAATCTAGTAGCTATACTCTACTCCTAGACTCAAGTTTTGGTTCTCTGTGGACAAGAGGTTTGAAGTAAGATTTTTCAATGTAATTTTGCAAGAAAAAAAAGGCAGTGTTATCTTTGGGTTCCTACAGAATGTCATCATATCACAGACTTGAGAAGTACTATATCTTTTCTGTGTGGGATGGAAGATGCTAAAACTGTGTGTTCTCTGCTGAAAAACTTTAGTAGCAAAATATTACCAAGTTTCATATAACATTAAAATAAAGCACTGGATGACAGAAGTTTAAAATATAGTTAGTAGCTTCTGTAAAAGCATGGATTGTACAAATGTCGTGGTTTTGCCTCAGACGGCAACAAAGAACCACGTGCCGCTCGCTCGGCTCTTCCCAATACAGGAAGAATCAGAAGGAAAAAAAAAAAACCGCAAGACTCTAGGGTTGAGACAAGGGCATTTTAACCGAATAGCGAAGGGAACAAGCAAAATAACAACAACAACAACACAGACAAAGGAATACACAAACGTGGTTACGAAACCGCTGCTCACCTACCCGACCCGAGACGCCTCAGCCCGCTCCGAGAGAGCGTTTCCTGCCCCCTCCCCCCGGCATTTCAAGGTTGGCATGGATCACGTGGTATGGAATACCAGAGAAAATTAACCCTATCCCTGCCGGAACCAGGACAACAAAAAAACCCAGTCTAAAAATTTTTATACTGTAATCACTAGGCTAGGAAAGGAATTGTTCAGTGATACTGAACAGTTCAGTGATACTTCTTTTCCTCAGTCTTCACTGGCAAGGGCTCCAGCCACACTCCTGGAGTCACAGACGACATTGGCAGGGGCTGGACAGAACTGCCCATTTTAAGTGAAGATCAGGTTCGTGACCATCTGATGAAGCTGAAAGTGAACAAGTCCATGGGACGTGATGGGATACACCCACGGGTACTGAGGGAACTGGAGGATGAGGTTGCTAAACTGCTCTCTATTATATTCCAAAAGTCATGGCAGTCTGGTGAAGTCCCCACTGACTGGAAAAGGGGAAACATAATCCCCATTTTCAAAAAGGGAAAGAAGGGTGAACCAGGGAACTATAGGCCAGTCAGTCTCACTTCCATGCCTGGTAAGATTATGGAGCAGATCCTCCTGGAGGCACTGCTGAGGCAGAAGAATAACGAAGAGGTGATTGGGTACAATCAACACGGCTTCACCAAGGGCAAATCGTGCCTGACAAACCTGGTGGCCTTCTATGAGAAGGTCACAACATCAATAGACAAGGGGAGAGCAACTGACGTCATTTACCTGGAGCTGAGCAAAGCATTTGACACTGTCCCACACTACATCCTGGTCTCCAAGCTGATAAAATATGGCTTTGATGGACTGACAATTCAGTGGATAAAGAACTGGCCTGACGGCCGCACCCAAAGAGTGGCTGTCAATGGGTCCATGTCCAAGTGGAGGCCAGTGATGAGTGGAGTCCCTCAAGGATCAGTACTGGGACCAGTCTTGTTTAACATCTTCATCAGCAACACGGACAGTGGCATAGAGTGCACCCCCAGCAAGTTTGCTGATGACACCAAGCTGTGTGGGGCGGCTGACATGCTGGAGGGAAGGGATGCCATCCAGAGGGACCTGGACAGGCTGGAGAGGTGGGCCCATGCCAACTTCATGAAGTTCAACAAGACCAAGTGCAAGGTCCTCCATCTAGGTCGGGGCAATCCCAAGCACCGATATAGGCTGGGCAGTGACTGGCTTGAGAGCAGCCCTGAAGAAAAGGACTTGGGGGTGCTGGTGGACGAGAGGCTCCACATGAGCCGTCACTGTGCACTAGCAGCCCAGAAAGCCAATCGTATCCTGGGCTGCATCAGGAGAAGCGTGGCCAGCAGGTCGAGGGAGGTGATTCTCCCCCTCTACTCCACTCTCGTGAGACCCCACCTGGAGTACTGCGTCCAATTCTGGAGCCCTTACTACAAGAGAGATATGGACGTGCTGGAACGTGTTCAGAGAAGGGCCACGAGGATGATCAGAGGGCTGGAGCACCTCTCCTATGAGGACAGACTGAGAGAGTTGGGGTTGTTCAGTCTGGAGAAAAGAAGGCTCCGAGGAGACCTAATAGTGGCCTACCAGTATCCTAAGGGGGCCTACAAGAAAGCTGGGGAGGGACTTTTCAGGATGTCGGGTAATGGTAGGACTAGAGGGAATGGATTAAAACTAGAGATGGGACGATTCAGACTGGACGTTAGGAAGAAGTTCTTCACCATGAGGGTGGTGAGACACTGGCACAGGTTGCCCAGAGAGGTGGTGGAAGCCCCATCCCTAGAAGTTTTTAAGGCCAGGCTGGATGGGGCTCTGAGCAACCTGGTCTGGTGGGAGGTGTCCCTGCCCATGGCAGGGGGGGTTGGAACTAGATGATCTTTAAGGTCCCTTCCAACCCTAACAATTCTATGATTCTATGATACGAGAATGTACTTATCTATAGTCAAACAGAGCATTCATATTTCATAAAGTAAAGTTTGGCCATGTCAGTGACTGAGATAAGAGGTAGGTGATACCAGAAATTGGTTCTATGTATCAGTAGCTGGCGTACTTCTGCATAAGTGAATATAAAATTAAATATTCAAGTGAGCAGTCAGTTGCATTATTTTGCCAAAAATATGCCTTGGCTGAGAACAAAATCTAGGTCCTATCACTATACTGGTTAAAAACCCTTGATAATGAACTGCGTAAGAGCAAAGATTCATCTCTATGACTGAGAAGCTATGCTGGACCTTCTCCTTACCAACAAGGAGGGGCTGGTGGGGAATGTCAAGCTCAAGGGCAGCCTCGGCTGCAGTGAATGGTAGAGTTCAAGATCCTTAGGGCAGCGAGGAGGGCACGCAGCAAGCTCACTACCCTGGACTTCAGGAGAGCAGACTTTGGCCTCTTCAGGGATCTGCTTGGCAGGGTACCATGGGAAAAAGCACTGGAGGGAAGAGGGGCCCAAGAAAGCTGGTTAGTATTCAAGGATCACCTCCTCCAAGCTCAGGAGCAATGCATCCCAAAAGAGAGGAAGTCAGGCAAAAGCGCCAGGAGGCCTGCATGGATGAACAAGGAGCTCCTGGACAAGCTCAAAAGCAAAAAGGAGGCCTGCAGAGGGTGGAAGCAAGGACGGGTAGACTGGGTGGAATACAGAGAAACTGTCCGAGTGGCCAGAGACCAGATTAGGCAAGCTAAAACCCAGACAGAATTAAATCTGGCCAGGGACATCAAGGACAACAAGAAAAGCTTCTACAGGTACATCAGTGATAAAAGGAAGACTAGGGAAGATGTGGGCCCTCTCCAGAAGGAAACGGGAGACCTGGTCACTCAGGATATGGAGAAGGCTGAGGTGCTGAATGACTTTTTTGCCTTGGTCTTCACTGGCAAGGGCTCCAACCACACCGCCCAAGTCGCAGAAGGCAAAAACGGGGGCTGTGAGAATGAAGAACCGCCCACTGAAGGAGAAGATCAAGTACGAGACTATCTAAGGAACCTGAAGCTACACAAGTACATGGGACTGGATGAAATCCATCCGCGGGTCCTGAGGGAACTGGTGGATGAAGTTGCCAAGCCACTATACATCATATTTGAGAAGTCATGGCAGTCTGGTGAAGT
This sequence comes from Sterna hirundo, assembly GCA_009819605.1. Classification (NCBI taxonomy): domain Eukaryota; kingdom Metazoa; phylum Chordata; class Aves; order Charadriiformes; family Laridae; genus Sterna; species Sterna hirundo. Next base: position 12,071,945 of record CM020463.1, read on the forward strand.
TCCCACTGACTGGAAAAGGGGAAACATAACCCCCATTTTCAAAAAGGGAAAAAAGGAAGACCCAGGGAACTACAGACCGGTCAGTCTCACCTCTGTGCCTGACAAGATCATGGAGCAGATCCTCCTGGAATCTCTGCTAAAGCACATGGAAAATAAGGAGGTGATTGGTGACAGCCAACATGGCTTCACCAAAGGCAAATCGTGCCTGACAAATTTGGTGGCCTTCTATGACGGGGTTACAGCGCTGGTGGATAAGGGAAGAGCAACAGATATCATCTACCTGGACTTATGCAAAGCATTTGACACTGTCCCACACTACATCCTGGTCTCTAAATTGCAGACACACGTATTTGATGGATGGACCACTCGGTGGATAAGGAATTGGCTGGATGGTCGCACTCAAAGAGTTGTGGTCAACAGCTCGATGCCCAAGTGGTGACGAGTGGCGTTCCTCAGGGGTCGGTACTGGGACCAGTGCTGTTTAACATCTTTGTTGGAAACATGGACAGTGAGATCGAGTGCACCCTCAGCAAGTTTGCTGATGACTCCAAGCTGTGTGTTGCAGTTGACACGCTGGAGGGAATGGATGCCATCCAGAGGAACCTGGACAGGCTTGAGAGGTGGGTCTGTGCGAACCTCATGAAGTTCAACCAGGCCAAGTGCTAGGTCCTGCACCTGGGTCATGGCAATCCCAGGCACAAATACAGGCTGGGTGGAGAATGGCTTGAGAGCAGCCCTGAGGAGAAGAACTTGGGGGTGCTGGTGGACGAGAAGCTCAACATGAGCAGGCAATGCACGCTCGCAGCCCAGAAAGCCAACCGCATCCTGGGCTGCATCAAAAGAAGCGTGGCCAGCAGGTCGAGGGAGGTGATTCTCCCCCTCTACTCCGCTCTGGTGAGACCCCACCTGGAGTACTGCGTCCAGCTCTGAAGTCCTCAGCACAAGAAGGACATGGACCTGTTGGAACGGGTCCAGAGGAGGGCCACAAAAGGATGATCCGAGGGCTGGAGCACCTCTCCTATGAGGACAGGCTGAGAGAGTTGGGCTTGTTCAGCCTGGAGAAGAGAAGGCTCCGAGGAGACCTTAGAGCAGCCTTCCAGTACCTGAAGGGGGGTCACGGGAAGGATGGGGAGGGACACTTTATCAGGAAGTGTAATGATAGGACAAGGGGTAATGGTTTCAAACTGAAGGAGAGTAGATTTAGATTGGATACTAGGAAGAAATTCTTTACTGTGAGGGTGGTGAGGCACTGGAACAGGTTGCCCAGGGAAGTTGTGGATGCCCATGTGAATGGTCCCATTCTTGGACCATTTCATTTGGTCCAAGAAGCACACAGCTATAAACATATATATATTTATATATACAATATCCACATAGAAACATGTAACATCCTCAAACAAGGGGATGGCACTCAGCATGGCACTCAGCATGGGGTGGCACAGGCTACCACAGTTTGTCACGTAACTAATTTGCTCTGCTTAACAGTTCCGCATGTCAGATCCCTCACTGCCATAAGTGCTGTGAAACTCACAGCAAAACAGAGATTATTGTCACTGTTATTTATATCAATTAAATAGCTCTGGTTTTTGTCTATAATTTTGGAATGGGGGAGACTGTCGGGTTCTGTGAACCCCACACCAACAGCTTTTACAATAATGATAGCCAGGTGGAAAGTCTGATCAAAACACAGCACTCTTACTTTGCAGGAGAGAGTAATGATTCAGTTTAAAATTATCTCTTCATTCATATTGCTTAAATTAATACTGGGAGAATATAAAGAATTGTGCCTGCTGACAGCTTCAAGACAGAGCTGAGCATAATCACCATGTTCAAACAGCTGGCGTAAATGGTCAAAAATTTGCTCTACACTCCAAACAAATGTTTCATAAGCTTCATGTAGTGAAGGGGGAGATTTTCTACCCTAGTGGGAGACATGTGAGAAAAGGAAGCTGAGGGGAGACCTTGTCGCTCCCTACAACTACCTGAAAGGAGGGTGCAGAGAGGGGGATCGGTCTCTTCTCCCAAGTAACAGGCAATAGGACAAGAGGAAACGGCCTCAAGTTGTGCCAGGGGAGGTTTGGACTGGATATTAGGAAAAAGTTTTACACTGAAAGAGTTATCAAGCATTGGAACAGGCTGCCCAGAGAACTGGTGGAATCATCATCCGTGGAGGTATTTAAAAGATGGGTAGACATAGAGCTTAGTAACATGGTTTAGTGCTGGTTTTTGTCAGAGTTAGGTTGATGGTTGGACTCGATGATCTGAAAGGTCCCTTCCAACCTAGGCGATTCTATGATTTTATGGTTCTATGTTCACTGGCCCATCAGGTTCAGAAAAGCAGTTTGCATTGAAGGGGCCTTATGATCCCCGTAACCCCTTGCCAACACAACAATGCAGCAACACAAAATTTGTTTAATTTTCCTAATTAGCAGTTTATTGGAACATTTTTTTCTGTTTTGCTAGCTTGTAAGCCCAGAACTAATCGCCCCACCAGCCCTTTTATCACCACCATCCTGCCTGACCTCATCCTCTGTGCTCAAAAGATAATCGTGGTCTTTCAGCTCTGCAATACCTCCATTAATCTTACTGATCTGCTTGTTCTTTCTGCAGCAGCTGTGGTCTCTAAGAGCATGGGGCTGCAGCCTGTGTCCCAAAACCTCTGTCATGCTGCTTTTGCAATAATCATTGTCTAACAGGACAGTCTTGACGGCATGCTTGGTCCTCTGCCTCTTTGCAGCATTTCCCTAAGGATAAGGAAACACATACAGCACCAGCCTGCACCACACAATGGTCTTACAGATAGTTGTAAGATCCCACACAACCATGGGTAAATATATATTTGCCCATATACATATATGAATATATATAAAAAATAGTATATCTATAAATAAATAAATAATATATATGTATACATATTTTTACACCCCTTTATATATATCTTTCTATATATGTATATATTGTATAATATACAATATATAATTGTATATGTTTTTTCATAGCTGTGCACTTTCTTTCTGTGAAATCAGCATGCTGGGGTGCCTCTCTTGAGTGCCTGTACACTAACACAAACAGCATGGGGAATAAACATGAAGAATTAGAAATCTGTATGCCATTGCAGGGCTATGATCTTGTTGGGATCACAGAGATGTGCTGGAGTGGCTCCCATGACTGGAGTGTTGCAAAGAAGGGATACAGGCACTTTAGGGAGGACAGGTTAAGAAGACAAGGAGGTAGAGTTGCCCTTTAAATGAGAGAGCATCCGGAATGCATGGAGCTCTGGCCTGGGGATGGATGAGGAGCCTGTTGAGAGCTTATGGGTAAGGATTAAAGAGCAGACTTGTACAGGTGACATTGTAGTGGGTGTCTGCTATAGGCTCCCTGATCAGAAAGAACAAGTGAATGAGGCCTTCCAAAGACAGCTAGAAGCAGTCTCACATTTGCAGGCCCTGGTCCTCATGGGGGACTTCAACCACCCTGATATTTGCTGGAGGGACACCACAGCAGGGCATAATATCTTGTTTAATATCTTTATCAATGATCTGGATGAAGGGATTGAGTGCACCCTCAGTAAGTTTGCAGATGACACCAAACTAGGTGGGAGTGTCGATCTGCTTGAGGGTAGGAAGGCCCTACAGAGGGACCCGGACAGGCTGGATCCATGGGCCAAGGCCAACTGTATGAGGTTTAATAAGGCCAAGTGCCGGGTCCTGCATTTCGGTCACAACAACCCCAAGCAATGCTACAGGCTTGGGGAAGAGTGGCTGGAGAGCTGCCCGGCAGAAAAGGACCTGGGGGTGCTGGTGGACGGCCAGCTTAACATGAGCCAGCAGTGTGCCCAGGTGGCCAGGAAGGCCAACGGCATCCTAGCCTGTATCAGGAATAGCGTGGCCAGCAGGAGCAGGGAAGTGATGGTGCCTCTGTACTTGGCACTGGTGAGGCCTCACCTCGAGCGCTGTGTTCAGTTTTGGGCCCCTCTGTACAAGAGGGACATTGAGGTGCTGGAGCGTGTCCAGAGGAGAGCTACCAGGCTGGTGAGGGGTCTGGAGACCAGGTCATATGAGGAGAGGCTGAGGGAGCTGGGCATGTTTAGCTTGGAGAAGAGGAGGCTGAGGGGAGACCTCATTGCCCTCTACAACTCCCTGAAAGGAGGTTGGAGAGAGGTGGGTGGTGGCCTCTTCTCCCAGGTGAATAATGACAGGACCAGAGGAAATGGCCTGAAGCTGCAGCAGGGGAGGTTTAGATTAGATATTAGGAAGAATTCCTTTACTGAAGGAGTGGTCAGGCACTGGAACAGCCTGCCCAGGGAGGTGGTTGAGTCCCCATCCCTAGAGGTGTTTAAGAAATGTCTAGATGTGGCACTTCAGGGCATGCTCTAGTGGCAGAGTCTGTAGGTTGTTTGGTTGGACTCGATGATCTTAAAGGTCCTTTCCAACCATGAAGATTCTATGATTCTATGATAAGCAATCCAGGAAACATCGATGACAACTTCCTTATCCAAATGACAGCGAACCAACAAGGAGAGGTGCTGTGCTGGACCTCATACAAACAAGGAAGGGTTCATTAGGGATGTGAAGGTCTGTCGTGGTTTTGCCTCAGACGGCAACAAAGAACCACGTGCCGCTCGATCGGCTCTTCCCACTACAGGAAGAATCAGGGGAAAAAAAAAAAAAAACCGCAAGACTCTAGGGTTGAGACAAGGGCATTTTAACCGAATAGCGAAGGGAACAAGCAAAATAATAACAACAACAACAACACAGACAAAGGAATACACAAATGTGGTTAGGAAACCGAAACCGCCGCTCACCGACCCGACCCGAGACGCCTCAGCCCGCTCCGAGAGAGCGTCCTGCCCCCTCCCCCCGGCATTTTCAAAGTTGGCATGGATCACGTGGTATGGAATACCAGAGAATTAACCCTATCCCTGCCGGAACCAGGACAAGGTCAAAGGCAGCCTTGGCTGCAGTGACCATGAGATGGTGGAGTTCTGAATCCTGAGAGAAGGGAACAAGGCAAGCTCACAGTCCTGGATTTGAGAGAAGAACAGACATTAGCCTCTTCAAAGATCTGCTTGGAAGAAGTGAGGTGGATTGAGAGCTGGCTGAGTGACAGAACTCAGAGGGTTGTGATCAGTGGCACAGAGTCTAGTTGGAGGCCTGTAACCAGTGGTGTCCCCCAGGGGTCAATACTCGGTCCAATTTTGTTCAGTATATTCATTAATGACCTGGACGTGGGGACAGAGTGTATCCTCAGCAAGTTCACTGATGATACCAAACTGGGAGGGGTGGCCGACACTCCAGAGGGCCGTGCTGCCATCCAGCGTGACCTGGACAGGCTGGAGAGCTGGGCAGAGAAGAACCTAGTGAGGTTCAACAAAAGCAAGTGCAAGGTCCTGCACCTGGGGAGGAAGAATGCTAAGCACCAGTATAGGTTAGGGGTGGACCTGCTGGGAAGCAGCTCTGAGGAGAAGGATCTGGGGGTCCTGGTGGACAGTAGATTATCCACGAGCCAGCAGTGCACCCTTGTTGCCAAAAAGGCCAATGGAATCCTGGGCTGCATAGGGAAGAGTGTGGCCAGTAGGCCGAAGGAGGTCATTCTCCCCCTCTACTCTGCACTGGTGAGGCCACAACTGGAATACTGTGTCCAGTTTTGGGCTCCCCAGTTCAAGAGGGACAGGGAACTGCTGGAGCGGGTCCAGCGAAGGGCAACTAGGATGATGGAGGGACTGGAGCACCTCCCTTATGAGGAAAGGCTGAGAGAGCTGGGACTCTTTAGCGTGGAGAAGAGAAGGCTGAGGGGAGACCTTATTATGGCATACAAGTATCTAAAGGGTGGGTTTAAGGAGGATGGAGCCAGACTCTTTTCAGTGGTTCCCAGTGACAGGACGAGGGGCAATGGGCACAAGTTGGAACATAGGAAGTTCCGTTCAAATACACGGAAAAACTTCTTTACGGTGAGGGTGACAGAGCCCTGGAACAGGCTGCCCAGGGAGGTTGTGGAGTCCCCTTCTCTGGAGATTTTCAAGACCCGCCTGGATGCAGTCCTGAGTGATGTGCTCTGGGCAATCCTGCTTTAGCAGGGGAGTTGGACTAGATGATCTCTAGAGGTCCCTTCCAACTCTGAAGATTCTGTGATTCTGTGATATCAGGCCAGGAAGCTTCCTGGTTATATTCCTAACATGGGACCCAGGGAGGCAGCAGACCTCAGTTCCCCTCAGAATGGAACCACCTATAACTATTGCCCTCCTCCTGCTCTTCACAGAAGCAGTCTTAATGCGTGGAGCTGGCTGCTTTGGCAGCTCCCTGGATGGGGCTTTATCAGCATCCTTAATTCCCTCGTTGTCTATCTCCAGAGGCCCATATCTGGAATGCTTCTGCCCCCTCACAGGACCTGTGGGTTGAAGAAAGGGTTGCTTGCCCAACATCTTGCAGATGGTCATAGAATCATGAAGTAATAAAATGGTTAGAGTTGGAAGGGACCTTAAAGATCACTTAGTTCCAACCCCCCCTGCCGTGGGCAGGGATACCTCCCACTAGACCAGGTTACTCAAAGCCCCATCCAGCCTGACTTTGAACACCTCCAGGGATAGGGTATCCAAAACTTCCCTGGGAAACCTGTTCTAGTCTCACCACCCTCACAGTAAAGAATTTCTTCCTAATATCTATTCTAAATCTCCCCTCTTTCAGTTTAAAACCGCTACCCCCCATACTATCACTACACTCCCTAATCAAGAGTCTCTCCCCATCTCTCCTGTAGGTCCCCTTTAGATACTAAAAGGGGCTCTATGGTCCCCCTAGACCCTTCTCTCCTCCAGGCTGAACAAGCCCAACTCTCTCAGCCTGTCCTCATAGGAGAGGTGCTTCAGCCCACTGATCATCTTCATGGCCCTCCTCTGGACCCGTTCCAACAGGTCCATGTCATTCTTATGTTGGGGAGCCCAGAGCTGGATGCAGTACTCCAGGTGGAGTACTCACCAGAGCTGAGCAGAGGGGCAGAATCCCCTCCCTTGACCTGCTGGCCACGGTTCTTTTGATGCAGCCCAGGATGCAGTTGGCTGTGAGTGTACACCGTCGGCTCACGTTGAGCTTCTCATCAATGAACCCTCCCAAGTCATTCTCCTCAGGGCTGGTCTCAGTCAATTCATTGCCCAACCTGTATCCATAATTGGGATGTAGGTGCTCTGCCTTTTATGTGTACCCCTATCACTCCATACAACTCATTAATCTACGTGCCTGTGAGAAAGCACTCTTTGAGGTCCCACACATGTGCTCAAGATGTGGGTCCCCCTATTTTGCACCCTGTGCTCTCATGGCTCTCTCACACTTAGCTGTGACCCGTGGTACAATGCTGTGTCTGGCCTAGGCATGGAGTGTGATGCTGGTAGGGTCAGCTTGGACTCCTGGCAGCGCCAAACCAGGTTTTGACCACTGCTGTTTCCATTCCAAGGTCTCCTCCTGCTCTTGCAAATTCTCATGGTCCTTTTCAAACAGATTGATTTTCTCTTTCAAAGGTGTCTGTTATTTCCCAGGTAGAGTTTCATGTGGGTGATGGTCAGCTTCCTGTTTAACATGATTGATTATGGACAAACACCCTTTCAGACATATTTATGTGCTGAATTCAGGCATGCTGGCTGCACTCACTTTCCTATCATAATGGCTGTTGCTATCCAGGCCATTTGACAGGGGCAGGCATATGAGCTCCTCCAGAGTACCCACAGAGCTTAGTCAAGTGAGAACAACCTTCATGTATATTCATAGGTGATTATGTGGTCAGAGCATCCCACTTTCTAATCCCTCAGCATCTTAATTGGTCAGGGAAAGCATTTAATTTTTGTCCTGAAAAAGCATGAACTTCATTCCTTGTGTCAACTCTGAAGAGTTGCTTGCAAAATCTCCCTCTGCCCTCTCTGAATAACCCTAAAGGAGCTTGTTTAGGATTCCACTCTCATTGGAGTGACGCCTCCATGTACAAGTTTTGTGGGGATGAGTTTTGTAAAAGAGGGTGCAGATGCTGTCTGGAAAGAGAAGCAAAGACAGAATGGTGAGAGAGGGTGTTTCAGGGGAAAGCCTGGAAAGGAAGAAGTTATGAGAATGACTCAAGGACACAAGTCTGCCAAGACCCACATAGCCTACGGGGCTGTATGGCTAAGGTGGGACAGGTGCTTTAGTGAACAGCATGTAGGTGAGTGGCATTGCAAACAACAGAGAGAACTACTGGGGAGAGTCCAGCGGAGGGCTAAAAAGACGATCAAGGGAATGAAGCACCTCTCTTATGAGGAAAGGCTGTGGGACTTGGGTCCGTTTAGCCCGGAGAAGACTGAGAGGGGATCTCATCAATGCTGAGCAATATCTAAAGGGCCAGTGTCAAGAAGATGGGGACAGACTCTTTTCAGTGGTGCCCAGTGACAGGACAAGGGGCAACAGACACAAGCTGGAAGACAGGAAATTCCATCTCAACATGAGGAAAAACTTTCCTTTGAGGGTGCCAGAGCACTGGAACAGGCTGCCCAGTGAGGTTGTGGAGTCTCCTTCTCTGGAGATATTCCAAACCCACCTGGATGCGTTCCTGTCCAACCTGCTCTGGGTGACCTTGCTTTGGCAGGGGGGTTGGACTAGATGATCTCTGAAGGTCCTTTCCAACCTCAACCATTCTGTGATTCTGTGATAAGGCGCTAGAGGGAAGAGGAGCCCGAGAAAGCTGGTTAATATTCAAGGATCACCTCCTCCACGCTCAAGAGCGGCCCATCCCAATGAACAAGTCAGGCAAAAATGGCAGGAGGCCTGCATGGATGAACAAGGAGCTCCTAGCAAAGCTCAAACACAAAAAGGAAGTATACAGAAGGTGGAAGCAGGGTGTCGTGGTTTTGCCTCAGACGGCAACAAAGAAACACGTGCCGCTCGCTCGCCTCAGCCCGCTCCGAGAGAGAGATTCCTGCCCCCTCCCCCCAGCATTTCAGGTTGGCATGGATCACGTGGTATGGAATACCAGAGAAAATTAACCCTATCCCTGCCGGAACCAGGACATTATCCACCCCTTATTCCATACCATCTATGCCATGCCCAGATCTTACAGGTCCCAATGAATTGCCACCCCTTTCCCTGTCATATATATATACACATACATATTCGTGCAAAATAATGCTCTTAGTTTATGGGCCATCCCTCCAAAGTGTCCGTTGAGTTCATTTAATCCATGGCCTTGGGCTCCATCTGTTAGAACAGTCTCTCAGGGCAGGTGAGATGCTGTGTGGTGCTGGACTGTTGCATCCTATATTTTCGGAGGTTGTGACTGGTGCACCCGGTGTAGCTCAGTCCGTGGGCTGAAGATGTAGACCTTGAGGAAGTTGCTGGGCGCCAGCTGCTGAGGTCAGTTCTTATCCCATCACCCCTGTGCCTTACTCGTAATACAACTGATAGCAATTATAGTAATGAGGATATACAGTGACAGTGCTACCTAGCAACTAACAACACACAATTTCATTCATTGGCTATTTTCACCCAAAATCAGATCCCCATGAGGTATACATAGGACTTCCCCATCCTTCCGCATCACCCACCAAGTGCACCCAGGTCCTTGGGCAAAAGCAATCCCACGGATGGCTTTGCCTTTGCCTGAGGCGGGACTGACCCAGACTGTCTTCCCTAGCATATTCTTCATGTGCACTACGGGGACTTTATCCCCTTCTACGGTACGTAGAAGTTTTGATTGGGCAGGGCCAGCCCGATTGGTAGATCCCCTGGGGTTAACTAGCCAGGTAGCTTTTGCTAGATGTGTATCCCAATGTTTTAAAGTCCCACCATCCATTGCTCTCAGTGTAGTTTTTAACAGTCCATTGTATCGTTCAATCTTCCCAGAGGCTGGTGCATGACAGGGGATGTGATACACCCACTCAATGCCATGCTCTTTGGCCCAGGTGTCTATGAGGCTGTTTCGGAAATGAGTCCTGTTGTCTGACTCAATTCTCTCTGGGGTACCGTGTCGCCACAGGACTTGCTTTTCAAGGCCCAGGATAGTGTTCCGGGCAGTGGCATGGGGCACAGGGTATGTTTCCAGCCATCCAGTGGTTGCTTCCACCATGGTGAGCACATAGCGCTTGCCTTGACAGGTTTGTGGCAGTGTGATCTAATCAATCTGCCAGGCCTCCCCAGATTTGTATTTCAGCCATCGTCCTCCATACCAGAGAGGCTTCAAACGCTTGGCTTGCTTGATTGCAGCGCATGTCTCGCATTCATGGATGACCTGTGCAATAGTGTCCATGGTCAAGTCCACCCCTTGGTCACAAGCCCATCTATATGTCGCATCTCTTCCTTGATGGCCTGAGGAGTCGTGGGCCCACCAAGCTATGAATAGTTCGCCCTTATGTTGCCAGTCCAGATCCACCTGAGCCACTTCAATCCTAGCAGCCCGATCCACCTGCTGGTTGTTCTGATGTTCCTCCGTGGCCCGATTCTTCGGTACACGGGCATCTACATGGCGTACATTCACAACCAAAGTCTCTATCCAGGCAGCAATATCTTGCCATAGGTCAGCAGCCCAGATGGGTTTGCCTCTGCGCTGCCAGTTGCCCTGCTTCCACTGCTGTAACCACCCCCACAGGGCATTTGCCACCATCCATGAGTCAGTGTAGAGATAAAGCACTGGCCATTTTTCTCGCTCAGCAATGTCCAAGGCCAGCTGAATGGCTTTCACCTCTGCAAACTGACTCGATTCACCTTGTCCTTCACTGGCTTCTGCAACTTGTCGTGTAGGACTCCACACAGCAGCTTTCCACTTTCGATGCTTTCCCACAATGCGGCAGGACCCATCAGTGAACAGGGCATATTTCTTCTCATTTTCTGGCAGTTTATTATATGGTGGGGCCTCTTCCGCACGCCTCACCTCCTCCTCTGGTGACATTCCGAAATCCTTGCCTTCTGGCCAGTCCATGATCACTTCCAGAATTCCCGGGCGACTGGGGTTTCCCATTCGAGTTCGCTGTGTGATCAGTGCAATCCACTTCCTCCGCGTGGCATCAGTTGCATGATGTGTGGTGGGGACCCTTTCTTTGAACATCCAGCCCAGCACCGGCAGTCGAGGTGCTAAGAGGAGCTGTGCTTCTGTGCCAACCACTTCTGAAGCAGCTCGAACCCCTTCATATGCTGCCAATAGCTCTTTTTCTGTTGGAGTGTAACGGGCTTCAGATCCTCTGTATCCCCGACTCCAAAACCCTAGGGGTCGACCTCGGGTCTCCCCTGGTGCTTTCTGCCAGAGGCTCCAGGTAGGGCCGTTCTCCCCGGCTGCGGTGTAGAGCACATTTTTAACATCTTGTCCTGCCCGGACTGGCCCCAGGGCCACTGCATGGACTATTTCCTGTTTGATTTGTTCAAAAGCTTGTCGTTGCTCAGGACCCCATTTAAAGTCGTTCTTCTTCCGGGTTACTTGATACAGAGGGCTTACGATTAGACTGTAATCTGGGATATGCATTCTCCAAAAACCCACAATGCCTAAGAAAGCTTGTGTTTCCTTTTTACTAGTTGGTGGAGACATAGCTGCTAGTTTGTTGATCACATCCATTGGGATCTGACGGCGTCCATCTTGCCATTTTATTCCTAAAAACTGGATGTCCTGTGCAGGTCCCTTGACCTTACTTCGTTTTATGGCAAAACCAGCTTTCAGAAGGGTTCGGACTATTTTACTCTCTTTCTCAAAAACTTCTTCTGCTGTGTTTCCCCATACAATGATGTCATCAATGTATTGCAGGTGTTCTGGAGCCTCACCCTGTTCCAGGGCAGTCTGGACCAGTCCATGGCAAATGGTGGGGCTGTGTTTCCACCCCTGGGGCAGTCGATTCCAGGTGTACTGGACGCCCCTCCAGGTGAAAGCAAACTGTGGCCTGCACTCGGCTGCCAAGGGGACTGAGAAGAATGCATTCGCTATATCAATTGTGGCGTACCACTTGGCTGCCTTGGACTCCAGTTCATACTGCAGTTCTAGCATGTCCGGCACAGCAGCGCTCAGCAGTGGCGTGACTTCATTCAGGCCACGATAGTCTATAGTTAGTCTCCACTCTCCATTAGATTTTCGCACCGGCCATATGGGACTGTTAAAGGGTGAGCGGGTCTTGCTGATCACTCCTTGAGCCTCTAGTTGACGAATCAGCTCATGGATGGGAATCAGAGTCTCGGTTAGTGCGATATTGCCGCCGATGCACCGTTGTGGTAGCGATCGGCACCTGCTGTTCTTCGACCCTCAACAACCCCACAACAGAAGGGTCCTCCGAGAGACCAGGCAAGGTAGACAACTGTTTAACTTCCTCCATCTCTAAAGCAGCTATGCCAAAGGCCCAACGGGACCCTTTTGGGTCCTTAAAATACCCTCTCCTGAGGTAACCTATACCAAGGATGCATGGAGCCTCTGGGCCAGTCACAATGGGATGTTTTTGCCACTCATTCCCAGTTAGGCTCACTTCCGCCTCCAGTACAGTCAACTCTTGGGATCCCCCTGTCACCCCAGAAATACAAATGCGTTCTGCCCCTCTATAGCTTGATGATATTAAAGTACACTGTGCACCCGTGTCCACTAGAGCCTTCTACTCCTGTGGGTCTGATGTGCCAGGCCATTGAATCCACACCGTCCAATGAACCCGGTTGTCCCTTTCCTCCACCTGGCCGGAGGCAGGGCCCCTCTAATCCTGGTCATAGTATCCATTACTCACTTCTTGCATAAATGACTTGGAAGTCCCTTCAAGAGGATCAGAAGCAAGATCAGGCCTTCTGCTCTGCCTGGGGAACTGCTCACTGGAAACTGGGGCGGCACTTTTCCTGGAGGGATCCCCTTTTGTGGTTGTCCTTCCTTGACACTCCTGTACCCTTGTCCGCAGGATCGAAGTAGGTTGTCCATCCCACCTCCTCATGTCTTCCCCGTGGTCACGCAGGTAGAACCACAGGGTGCCTCGTGGTGTGTACCCTCTGTACTCTCTCTCTTGAGTGGGGAAATACCTGCTTCTAATAGCTGAGATGCTGGCCTGTACAGGTGGAGAGTAGGACATATTCTCTTCAAGTTGCTGGACCTTCCGCGACAGTTTCTCCACAGCTGAGATGATGGGGGAAGAGACACTTTCTTCATATCGCCGGAGACGGCCAGCCACCTCATCCACCGTTGGTCCCTCTTCACCTTTCCATTCCATTACTGCCAATGAGTTGGCATATGACGATGGTGTGCTCCGTACAAACTTCCACCACATGGGCCTTGTGCATTGCACCTCATCAGGGTCTGTGGGTAAGTCTGCATTGTCCAAGTCATAATAAATCATCTCCCGTACAGCTAATTCTCTCAGGTACTGGATACCTCTTTCCATGGTAGTCCACTTGCTTGGTTGACATACAACATCTTCACTCAAGGGGTACCTCTCCCGCACGCCTGACAGGAGTCGTTTCCAGAGGCTGAGGGCTTGGGTCTTCTTCCCAATTGCCTTGTCAATGCCGCCTTCCCTGGACAGGGATCCCAGCTGCCTGGCCTCCCTACCCTCTAATTCCGGGCTACTGGCCCCGTTATCCCAGCACCGGAGCAGCCAGGTGACAATGTGCTCACCTGAAAGTCGGCTAAAATCTTTTCGCATATCCCGCAGCTCACTCAAGGATAGGGATCGAGTAATTATCTCTGGCTCTGCCTCTTCCTCCTGCTCTCGTGATGACCCTGGTTCATCATCATCTTTTACTAAGCGAACTGATTTCTTCGTGTACTTCATCTTCTGTATGGGGGCAACTGATACTGGCACGGGTTGATTCCCTTGTTCAGTAGCAGTGGCTGCCGCAGGGGTTGCCGCAGCTGCAGGGGCTGCCGCAGGGGCTGCCGCAGCCGCAGGGGCCACAGGAACCGCCGCAGGGGCCGCAGGGGCCACCGGTCTGGTCTCCATCTCTTCCCCCTGAGGGTGCTGCGTAACACTGAGCAGTGCCTGGTAGATACTGGCCAGGGCCCAGCACAGTGCGGTGAGTTGGGCCTCTCTGGAATAGCCACAGCATTTTCCCTTCAAATATTCTACCACTTTATCAGGGTCCTGTAATTGTTCAGGGGTGAAGTCCCAGACCATTGGAGGTGAAAAGTTCTCTAGGTACCTGCCCATGTTCTCCCACATGCCATGCCACCCCTGACTGTCCAGCCTCGGAGCAGATCTCCGGGTGGTAGTCTTAAATAGTCGCTTAACCCTAAACAAAACCTGGAACATACTCAGGAGACATAACACTAGGAACATGCTGGTTTGAGTATCCCAAGGATATTCAAAATTCTCAAACGCTGTCATACCTGGCCCAAAGGAGAAAAGGGAGGCAAAAGAGCTGGGGAAAGTGTCCCCCCCTGTTTCCTCCACAGACTGGCTGTAATTATTAACAAACTCAGAGAGACAGTGCCCAATGTACGGACAGGACAGCAGAACCGCATAAACACCCCACAATAGCTGTCTGAACAGTGACGTTATCATATCATAAACAGATACCGCACAGGACAGCAGAATGATAATCCTGGTCCCTGTTCCAGACATGATAAACAGTATCACAGGGAGTACATAAACCATATAGGAATTTATATAACACAGCCATGAAAACAAACCAAGCAACATGGTGACCAGTGACTATTTACCTAAGAAATACCTACAAAAATTCATTTTCTCCAAGCTCTGGTTAGATTCTGTTGTTATCTCAACCCTCGAGCCCCACGTTGGGCGCCAAAAAGGACTGTCGTGGTTTTGCCTCAGACGGCAACAAAGAACCACGTGCCGCTCGCTCGGCTCTTCCCAATATAGGAAGAATCAGAAGAAAAAAAACCCACAAGACTCTAGGGTTGAGACAAGGGCATTTTAACCGAACAGCGAAGGGAACAAGCAAAATAACAACAACAACAACACAGACAAAGGAATACACAAACGTGGTTAGGAAACCGCCGCTCACCGACCCGACCCGAGATGCCTCAGCCCGCTCCGAGAGAGAGCTTCCTGCCCCCTCCCCCCGGCATTTCAAGGTTGGCATGGATCACGTGGTATGAAATACCAGAGAAAATTAACCCTATCCCTGCCGGAACCAGGACACAGGGACAGGTAACCTAGAAGGAACATAGAGGCACTGATCGAGCGTGCAGAGATACAGTTAGGAAAGCCAAAGCCCAACTAGAATTGATTCTGGCAAGGGATGTCAAAGACAAGAAGAAGGGCTTCTCTAAGTACATAGTCGGCAAAAGGAAGACTAAGGGAAATGTGGGCCCACTGCTGAATGAGGCAGGGGCCCTGGTGACATAGGACATGGAAAAGGCTGAGATACTGAATGTCTTCTCACCTCAGTCTTTACTAGCAAGACCAGCCTTCAGGAATCCCAGGTCACAGAGACCAGGGGGAAAGGCTGGAGCAAGGAAGATGTACCCTTGGTGGAAGAGGATCAGGTCAGGGAGTGTTTAAGCAAATCAGACATACATAAATCCATGGTCCCTGATGGGATGGTCCCAGAATTGCTGAGAGTCATTGTGAGGCCACTCTCAATAATCTTTAAACAATCATCGCAAGTGGGAGAGGTGCCTGTGGAGTAGAGGAAAGCAAATGTCACTCCTATCTTCAAGAAAGGCAAGGAAGAGGACACAGGGAACTACAGGCCGGTCAGCCTCACATTGATCCCTGTGAAGGTAAATGGGAGTAGTCAACATGGATCTACAAAGGCGAAGCCATGTTCAACCAACCTGAGAATCTTCTACGATGAAATGACTGGCCTGGTAGATGAGGGAAGAGTGGTGGATATTGTCTACCTTGACTTCAGTATAATTCCATCTCCTCAACTAAGAGTTTGTAGAAAGGCATTATGCTCTGCTGTGTAGCTAGCAATTGTGTCAAGAGAGGTTTCTCTGTTCCATATATAAGGATATCATCATCCCTGAAACAAAGTCTGTAAAGGAAAGCTTCAATACATATTCCCTGTAGGCTCAAAGAAAAGGAAAAGAAAAGTAACAAAGGTGCTTAGGTGTACTCTTGTCTCAGAATTATTTTTAAGTGATCTGTTGAAGGCTGATTTCTGAGTGGATGGATTTGGCAGAAATGCTAAAAAAAAGACCTTAAAAATAGAGTGGGAAAATAAATGAATATTAAAAATATATTTTCATAAATCAAATTATCATAGAAAGCATTTGGGTTGGAAAAGACCCTTGGGATCATCGAGTCCAACCATCAACCCCACTCTACAAAGTTCTCCCCTACACCATATCCCCTAACACCACATCTAAACGAGTCTTGAACACATTCAGGGATGGTGACTCCACCACCTCCCTGGGCAGCCTATTCCAGTGTCTGACCACTCTTTCCGTGAAGAATTTTTTCCTAATGTCCAGCCTAAACCTACCCTGCTGCAGCTTGAAGCCATTCCCTCTTGTTCTAGCGCTAATTACCTGTGAGAAGAGACCAGCACCATCCTCTCCACAATGTCCTTTCAAGTAGTTGTAGAGAGTGATGAGGTCTCCCCTCAGCCTCCTCTTCCTCAAACTAAACAGTCCCAGCTCCTTCAATCGCTCCTCATAAGGTTTATTCTGCAGGCCCTTCACCAGCTTTGTTGCCCGCCTCTGCACTCGCTCCAGCACCTCGATATCTCTCTCGTATTGAGGTGCCCAGAACTGGACACAATACTCAAGGTGTGGCCTCACCAGTGCCGAGTACAGGGGGACAATCACCTCCCTCCTTTTGCTGGTCACACTATTTCTAATACAAGCCAGGATGGCATTGGCCCTCTTGGCCACCTGGGCACACTGCTGGCTCATGTTCAGCCACTTGTCAATTAGAACCCCCAGGTCCTTTTCTGCCAGGCAGCTCTCCAGCCACACTTCCCCAAGCCTGTAGCGCTGCATGGGGTTGTTGTGGCCCAAGTCCAGAACCCGGCACTTGGCCTTGTTGAAGCTCATTCCATTAGCATTGGCCCATCAATCCAATCTATCCAAGTCTCTCTGTAGAGCTTCCCTATCCTCATGCATTTGACTGCTGGACAAAATCCCTTGGGAGGCTGCCCTGAAGGATATAGGAGCCCAGGAAGGCTGGACATACTTCAAGAGAAAAGTCTTAAAGGCACAGGAGCAGGCTGTCCCCGTGTGCTGAAAAACAAGTAGGCGGGGAAGGAGACCGGCCTGGCTAAATAGGGACCTTTGGCTGGACCTCAAGAACAAATTATGAAATTGTATATTTTGTTAAGATTTATGTCACAGTCTAAGGACACAGGAAATCTCTGATATACAAATAACAGTGAAACTCTTTTGTTAAACTATTAAGTGATGATAATTTAAAGATGTTGCTCACAGGCTGGGGGAGCCATAAGAGTGCACACTATGTTCAGAAATACTACAACACAGGCCTGAGGCAGAGAGCAGAAGAAAATTTAGGTATCAGTGAAACAAATAAATGTCTTGTAAAATGGAGAGATAATTATGTCAGGTTGTCCTGGTTTGAGGTAAAACAGAACCAATTTTCTGTTTTGTAATTTTACTTTTTAGCCGGGCCTCTTCTAACCGACTAAAGTCTGAAATCAACAGCATATTGTTCAGACACTGTTCACTCTCAGAGTGATAAGACCTGATTATAAGACCTGAATGGCACGTAGAGAGGCTCTTGCTTAGACTTATTGCTATAACAACCAAGGTCAGCTAACTTCGCTGTTTGCCCCGTTAGAGGGTCGGAAGCGTAGAGGGGTCCCACCTGCAGGGAGGAGCGG
The DNA here is from genome assembly GCA_009819605.1 of Sterna hirundo. NCBI lineage: Eukaryota > Metazoa > Chordata > Aves > Charadriiformes > Laridae > Sterna > Sterna hirundo. The sequence continues at coordinate 12,089,644 of CM020463.1, forward strand.
ACAGGACAGGTGACCCAAAACTGACCAACAGGGATATTCCATCCCATATGCATCATGCTCAGTATAAAAGCTGAGGGATCAAAGGGTCAGCTCTCTCTCTGCAATGGCCAACGTCCGAGGAGGACCCTGTCTGTTCATCTGCCTTTGATCCCGATCCAAGCATTCCTCACTCCAGATCCAGAATCCAGCACCTGTCCATCCCTGACTCCAGTCTGGGACTTTCCCTGTGCCTGCTGGTGATGCAATCATCATCCTGGGAGCTGGATACGGTTGTGTATATATTGTATACTTTTATTATTATTTATTATTTCATTAATTATTAATATTTTCATTAGTTTAGTTCTTTTTCTAAACTCGTAAATCCCCTTATCTCTTCCTCTCCTCTCTTTGGGGAGGGGAGTGGGGGGCCATCTGTCATTCTGATTGGCCAATCCAGCCAAAACCACGACACAGGTCAAATAAAAAATAAAAACAAGACCATTCCCAAAGGAGTTACAGAAGGTAACAGAAGATAGTAACAGGACTAGGGCTAAAACTAGGAGAAGTTTTTTTCCAGATTTACACTTATAAATACTGAAAGGGTGGGTGTCAGGAGGATGGGGCCAGGCTCTTTTCAGTGGTGCCCAGGGACAGGACAATATGTAATGGGCACAAACTTGAACAGAGGAAGTTCCATCCAAACACGAGGAGGAACTTCTTTACTTTGAGGGTGGCAGAGCCCTGGCACAGGCTGCCCAGAGAGGTGGTGGAGTCTCCTTCTCTGGAGACATTCGAAACCCGCCTGGACATGTTCCTGTGCAACCTGCTCTAGGTGACCCTGCTCTGGCAGGGGGGTTGGAGTAGATGATCTCCAGAGGTCCCTTCCAACCCTACCATTTTGTGATTCTGTGATTTTTTTCTGGCATAATCAGAAAGAACATGGAAAATAGCGGGGGGGGAGGAGGGGGAGGTTGCGGGTTTTTTTTGAATGACCACCTCTGGTCATTCATTCAACCCAGGATCATTGGATATACCACCAGTACTTCCACTGCCTTACCTCTGTCAAATAACCTTTCACAACAAATCAGACTCATCTTCAAATTCACCATGCACATCAACATGAAAAATCCAATGTTGTGGTTTGGGTCTGGCTAGCTCAGTTGGTAGAGCGTGAGACTCTTAATCTCAGAGTTGTGGGTTTGAGCCTGTCCTGTCCACTCCTCCCCACAGGTGCGACCCCTCTACACTTTTCTGCTTCTGACCCTCCAACGGAGCAAATAACAAAGTTAGCTGACCTTGGTTGTTATAACAATAAGTATAAGCAAGAGCCTCTCTGCTTACCATTCCTTGGTATTCACTATAAACATAGGTCTTATCACTCCGAGAACAAAGGGTTTCTGCACAACATGCTGTTAATTTCAGAGGTAGAAGAGGCCCAGCTAAAAAGTAAAATTACTGAACAGAAAGTTGGTTCTGTTTTACCTCAAACCAGACATCTGAGGAAACTTCGAACACAGAGCAGTAGATATATATACTTATCTATGAAAAAGCTTTGAAAGAGCTTATAAAAAGGCACCTATAACATCTGAGCAAATAATCGTTATTTGCAGATACAGTTCAAAATCTAACTCAGACTGATCTCAAATGCTTCTGCAGTTCATATCAAATAGATAAGCCATCACTAGACTTCAGCATCCAAAATCATTCTTTGTGCCTTTTACAACTGATCGGTGTTTGTATGTACAGATGTTTACTCGACAGCTGCACTCAGAAATTAAATTTGCTCTAATTACTATCTATTTATTAATATACATGAGGCCTAAGCTAAATTTGATGTTGAAGTACAAAGCCCACTGAAAATTACAGACTTTTTTTTAGAATTTCAGGGTGAAACTAATATTACTACTGATTTTTACTAAGAATACCTCATTTCTTTTTTAACTTAGGCATTGTACTCACAAAGCAAACATTTTCTTTTCCCAGAGAAGTTTACTTTTACTAAAATCAGAAGACAACGCAAGTCTGATAACAGAGAGGAGAGACACAAACTTCATGATAAAAAATAAATAACTACGGTTATTTAGCAAAAGTAAGTTTCCCTCATGGTTGTTTATCTCAATGTGTATAACTCATAAAATAAATAAACTCCCAAACATTCAAAAAGATCACCTGGGTTGCTTTAATTTTAATGCATAAAACTGGACTTCAACCAGAGATCTGACTAAGGGGAAGGTGGATGGTTTGTAACACAGTTCACAAAGGATGTTCTATGCAAATAGCAGGAAGGAGACAAAAAGACAGACAAGGAGAGAAGCAGCCAGCCAGGGCAACAAGAGTAACATCATTAGTAGAAAAGAGAGGGCAGAGGCAGGTCAAATAAGGTAGGACAATATTATGAAGAGTTTTGAATACAAAGGCAAGAATCCTGAATTTAGCAGGGATGTGCTGAATTTGAGAGACATACAAGACTGTAGGATGTGCTCAACACCTTGTAGAATTGCATTTGAAGAGCAAATTTTCATCATCAGTGGGACATTGTGCATTAGTAACGACTGCAGAATTAGGTTCCAAGTGTTTTGGAATGTATCTGGAAAGATGATACAGCATAGAAGTATCTGAACAATATTAAGAAAAGAAAGAAAATGTAAGCTGAACAAAAGGAAAATGTTCCTAATGGTGAAACCTATTAGACTGTTGAAAAGTTTCCATGGGGAAATGGTGAAGTCTTGTTCTTTACAACACAAGACAAACACCAAAGAACATACTATAAGGAACAATCCTGAATTGGCAAAGAAAAGCATTAGATAGCTTACTCGCCATCTTTGATTACTGGTGAAGATGATCATCATCATCTTTTATTACTATGGAACTGAATAGAGCCAGAGAACAGCAGTAAGAAACCACAAATATTCATTTACTAAAAATCTTTTGCTTCATTAATGTTGGTGTGACCTGTGAATATTTAGGCAGTTAAATCTTTGTTACTTTAGCAGAAGTAGAAGTACCATAAATGCTACCAATGTAACCTCTGCAAATATATACTCATGCAAGTGTTCTATTCCAGAACAGACTACGTATCTGTTTAGATAATTTATTCTAGTCTCATGAAATAAGAAACAATAGGTCATAATATAGGTAACATACCAACATAAAAAGATAATACCACATGCCATGTAACAGGAACATTGAATCAGAATATGAAAAATTTGCATGGAAGTGCAATCAAATGTCTGAGAGCAATCCACTGCATTAAATTTCTTTATGCCAAATATTGGTTTACACTGATAATCACACTAAAAAGAAATTGATAAAATTCCTATTTAATCATTATTGAACAGATTTTTTGGTCATTAATACTTTGTGGCCAATTTTGAAATTTAGCTTCTCAAAGAATAGTATGAAAAATATTTTTAAAATATTTCTGTGCTAATTAATATCAATTAAAATAGTCGGTCATATGATACAATTTGAAGCAACAGAGGAGTAAGCATTGACACAAAGCCCAGTAACTGGAATGTTGTTGTACCTGTGTCCTGGTATGGGGTAGAGCAGAGTCAACTTTCTGCTCAGCGAGAGAGGCTCCTGCTCACACTTGTTGCTGTGGCAACCAGGGTCAGCTGACTTGGTTGTTTCCCCTGTGGAGGGGTCACACCTGTGGGGAGGAGTGGACAGGTCAGGTGACCCAAGCTGACCAATAGGGTATTCCATCCATCTGCCATGCTCAGTATAAAAGCTGAGGGATCAAAGGGGCCTGGTTGGCTTTTTGTCTTTTCTCTGGTGGTTCTTGTTTGTTAGACTGCTTCTTTGATGGCTCTGTTTCCTTAATGACTGATATCTGAGGAGGACCCTGTCAGCTCATCTGCCTTTTGATTCTGGTCAGTGTGTTCCAGTTCCCATTTGTTGCTGAGAGCAGTCTGGAACTTTCCCAGTGCCTGCCAGTGACATCTTCCTAGGAACTTGATCTGGTTTTGTATATGTTTATTTATATCTATTTTATTAAATCCTTATTTATTTTATCAATAGTATTTTATTAGTCTAGGTTTTTTCTAAATTCTTAACTCTCTTTATTTCTCTTCTTACTCTCCTTGGAGTGAGAGGTAGGGAGAGCATCTGTCATCTTGTCATTGGCAAACCTGGCCCAAACCATGACAATCTGTATTTGCAGGTTCAGACTCATAAGCCTCAAACAGAAGTATAAAGTGTAAGATGTACTCTTCCTAAGTTGCATTTCATCACTGTCACTCTCCTGATCTATGAAAAGAAAGTTGCAGTCTGCCTTCCATCCTTCAGAAAGAAAAACCTACATCATCACAAGGAGGTAATAAGTGGGTACATAGAACTTTTGTTACCCTGTTCTTTAGTTTCAGATCTTTATTTTGATAGTACTCTTCACTAAAATAGTATAAGGAAGGTGAAGTAAAACTCATTTGGTCCTATGCCTGCTCTCAACAAGACAAAGGTACAACAAGGGAAAGAATATGATCAATAGTCAGGACTAAGAATGTCATGCAACTGGTGCAAGGGCCTGTTTGCTATTATAGTGGAAAAACTTCACAATGGCACTATATGTGCTATTCATTCCACTTTGGCCTTTTGTAATAATACTTACACATGTACTTCTGAAAATATATTAAGAAAATTCCATGAATCTTCCCTACAAGGGGGGACAGCTGCCTTAACCATATGGCACTGTTCCTTGTAGCACACCTGACAATTGTAGCTAATAATCAGTATCTAATGGGACAAGTTCAGCTCTCTTCTATAGTAATTGAATTTCATTTTCCACACCTTCTTTTGAATAGAAGTCTACAGATAGCTTTACTGTCCCCTCCAGAGTTGTTGTATTTGATTTGACAAGCATTATTTTTCCCCCTCAGTTTTTGATTTTGGTATTTTTCACTGATGTTATGTTTATATTCTGAGCAATGACATAGAAACAGAAAAAAATCAGATAAATCATTTAAAACAGAGGCCCAGACTAAATGGTTTTGACATAATTTTCTTATTGCTGTTATCTTCATTAAGGGTTTTATCAATGATCTCAGCATAGTCCCACAATAATAGCCTCTTCAGGGCAAAATTATTTCAGAAACAAGCAGTCATTTTTAGTTTCTGAATTTCTTTGATTATTGGAATCCTATATTTTTATTTTGAAATATATATTTATGTGTTTAAAACCTATTTCTATTACTAAAGAGAAATGTGTAACCCCTATGCATATAGCTGATGACACAAAACTGGGAGGAGTGGCTGACACACCAGAAGGCTATGCTGCCATACAGTGAGACCTGGACAGGCTGGAGAGTTGGGCAGAGAGGAACCTTATGAAATTCAGTAAGGACAAGTATAGGGTCCTGCAGCTATGGAGCTATTGTACTGGTACTTCATGCACTGGTACAGGTTAGGGGCTGACCTCCTGGAAAGGAGCTCTGCAGAGAGAGACCTGGGAGTCCTGGTGGACAAGTTGACCATGAGCCAACAATGTGCCCTTGCGGCCAAGAAGGCAGAAAATGGTCTCCTGAGATGCGCTAAAAAGAGTGTCCAGCAGGTCAAGGGAGGTCATCCTCCCCCTCTACTCCGCCTTGGTGAGGCCACATCTGGAGTACTGGGCCCCCCCAGTTCAAGAAGGACAAGGAACTACTGGAGAGAGACCAGCAGAGGGCTACAAAGATGGTCAAGGGAAAAGAGCACCTCTCTTATGAGGAAAGGCTGAGAGCCCTGGGTCTGTTTAGCCTGGAGAAGAGAAAACTGAGAGGGGACCATCAATGCTTATAAATATCTAAAGGGCGGGTGTCAAGAGGATGCGATCAGGCTCTTCTCAGTGGTGCCCAGTGACAGGACAAGGGGCAACAGGCCCAAGCTGGAACACAGGAAGTTCCATCTCAACATGAGGAAAAACTTCTTTACTTTGAGGGTAACAGAGGACTGGAACAGGCTGCCCAGAGAGGTGGTGGAGTCTCCTTCTCTGGAGATCTTCAAAACCGGCCTGGATGCATTCCTGTGCAGCCTGCTCTAGGTGAACCTGCTTTGGCAGGGGGGTTGGACTAGATGATCTCTGAAGCTCCCTTCCAACCCCTATCATTCTGTGATAGTGTAACTAAAGGCCAGGCACTGAGCCCGAGCACTTGAAAGAAGGTAAATAGCATATTCTAATAGATAATTCTTGGTCTCCCTCTATCTCTCACCATGTAAGAAGTGATAATGTTTCAGAAGAACATCTTATGTCCAAGAAAAACTATATAGCAACCTCAGAAGGTCCTCAGTTTATACTGAGGCTAATTTGGTGTTCCTGAAACTATTATTCTACCCGTCTGATGCTGAGCAAACACTAGTTCTCAACATTTAGATTAAAATGTAATTGATTATTTTGGTTAAGAAAGGAGTAGTGAATGTAGCTAATGTAGAGCTAACTGTCCTGTTTCTACTACTTGACTGGAGAGGAAAAAAAAAAACACAGATCCCATCAAAACATTAGTGGTGTATCAGCCAGTTCTAAGGAAGAAATTTTAAGTTAAACTGTCATAGTGATAGCCCACCCTGACTTCAGATCAGGACTTTGGGATTCAAAAAGGATTTGATTCAGGTAATGATTTTGATTTCTGCTTTGTGCATACTGTATGTAATTAACTGTCTGCTGGGTCAGAGTTATGAAGAGATCCACAATAGATGCGCTTTTAGAGAGACATACTTCCTGAGTTGTCATGGAAAATTTCTATTTCTTTATTCCTTCTTTTTCTGAGGCTATAATGCAAATGGAGAAATGCAGATGGAAAAAACATGTTTACTTCTTAATGAAGGGGAAGCATATAGTAATAAAAATAATGTTTCTTGGGTTTTAAAATGAGCCCAGTATATTCTGAGATGTGACTTTGGAATTTGAGTCTAATTCAGAAAGAGCAAGAAATGACATCCTAAAACTAGAGATGAGTGTCCTATTAGTGTGCATATTTGTGCATAGGCAGACATGATTAATAAAGCTTATGTTTATATATCTTTTTATTGGATCTGAATTTTTAAAAACTCCAGTGAACTGTAACAAAACATTAAGAGAAGCATTTTATGACATTGCTACCATTTCAATATATTGTTCTGATAACAAAAAAGCTGAAGTGATTTTAGCCCACTGTCCTGGTTTGAGGTAAAAACAGAACCAATTTTCTGTTCAGTAATTTTACTTTTTAGCTGGGCCTCTTCTAACAGACTGAAGTCTGAAATTAACAGCATATTGTTCAGACACTGTTCACTCTCCGAGTCATAAGACCTGATTATTCCAAGGAATGGTACGCAGAGAGGCTCTTGCTTATACTTATCACTATAACAACCAAGGTCAGCTAACTTTGCTGTTTTGCCCTGTTAAAAGGTCGGAAGCGGAGAAGCCTAGAGGGGTCCCACCTGCGGGGAGGAGCAGACAGGACAGGTGACCCAAAACTGACCAACAGGGTATTCCATACCATATGCATCATGCTCAGTAAAAAAGCTGAGGGATCAAAGGGGCAAGGCTGCTCTGGCTCGCTTTTTCTTCAATGGCCGACATCTGAGGAAAAGACCCTGTCTGTTTGTCTGCCTTTGATCTTGATCTGAGCATTCCTGACTCTAGTTCTGGAATCCAGTTCCTGTCCATCGCTGACTCCAGTCTGGGACTTTTCCCTGTGTCTACTGGTGATGCGATCATCATCCTGGGAGCTGGATATAGTTTTGTATATATTGTATAGTTTTTTCTTTATTTTTTATCATTCTATTATTATTTACTATTTTCTTATTATTTTCATTAAAGTAGTTTAGTTCTTTTTCTAAACTCGTAAATCTCCTTATCTCTTCCTCTCCTCTCTGAGGAGAGAGTGGGGGAGAAGGGCCATCTGTCATTCTGCTTGGCCAATCCGGCCAAAACCATGACAGATTTATTGGCACCCAACGTGGGGCACGATTGTGGCCCAACTGTGGTACTACCAGAGTTCTGATAGATGGTCTGAATAGTTTGAATTCCAGTTTACTCAGAGATTGATACAGACAGCTCACACCAGGTCGTTGCTAAACAGATTATTGTATCATCTCTTTGTAGCGATTACTTTAAAGTTACTTGGTACAACAATGCTTAGCTTGCCTTATGTGCTGTATTGCTTGCTTGCTCTTTCTGTCTGTATGCGGTGGTTCAAATGTGCTATTTTGCTGCTGTTTCTAATTGTGATCCAGGCTGCGATTGAATGCATAGCTTCTTTACCTTCATACCTTGGGCATTACGTAATGGATTCTGTTACTACTTACACTAACTATACTTTGAATTTTACCATGGATATGTTTACTTCACCCTTTACTTCCTATGTCAAATTGTCACCATCACAGCCAGGAAAGGGATCTCCTTCGGGTACCGTGAATGACAGTTACTGTGGAGGAATGGCTGAGTGAGAAGGGACATGATCTGATTGCGATGAACAATCCAGCCTCTGATATGAGCCTCAAGGAGAAGCCTTAGTTACAGGCTTGTATGTGACTGCGAGCTCTCCTTGAAGTCCTGTAAATAGTAGAAGTAACAAAACCGTAAACAAAGATAAGCAGAACCACATCTGTGGAGAGAGGGAGAAGCTGTCTTGTGTAGCGATGGGTGGGCACGAGAAGCGTACCAACGAACTCTCGAGAAGCGTACCAACGAACCTTCAAGATGTGTGCCAATGAACTGTCTTTAGCTACATAAACATAGGTTGTAAACCAATCACTTTTGCCAGCGTGTCTTTCACTGTCTGTCTATATATATGCTGTGAAAACTTGAATAAAGGGAGAACGATCATACTCATATTGAGATTTCATCGTTACTCCGGGTCCGGCTCCCACTCCGACACACGCCGACAAGTTACGTTCCTAAAATCATGCTTTTGGTGTCGATTTTCCTGCATGGGGTGCAGGGGTGGTTTCTCTTTAAATTTTGGTGCAAGAGTAGGTGTTGTATGATATGCACTACTCAAATTCCATCTGCACCGGTACAAGTTGCCCCAGTGACCAGAAGGAAAAAGAAGAGGTCAGTAAGTTCCTCTGTCCCTTGTGACAAAGACCAAGTAAGGCCAGATAGCAGGGGGGAGGATTCTTCTGATGAAGGTCGAGGAAAGAGTTCTTCTAAAGATGATAGGGGAGAGGCTCCTGCGTCAGCCCAGGAGGAGGAATCAGATACAGAGGTGATCATTAAATCCTTCTCTATGAAGGATCTGTGAAATATGAGAAAGGATTTTACCCGGAATGATGGTGAGACACTTGTCTCCTGGTTGCTCCGATGCTGGGATAATGGGGCTGATAGCATGCAGTTAGATGGTAGCGAAGCTAGGCAGTTAGGAAATCTGGCCAGAGAGGGCGGTATAGATAAAGCTCTTGGGGGAAAAAGTCACAGACTCTCAGTCTCTGGAGGCGACTTGTATCAGCTGTAAAAGGCAGATATCCTTTTAAGGATGATATAGAATGCTGCCTGATTAAATGGACCAGCATAGAGAAAGGTATTAAGTACCTGAGAGAAATGGCTGTGAAAGAGGTGACTTATGGTGACTGGGAAGTGAATGTAGATCCTGATGAAATGCCACGTAGACGACCTATGTTGCGAAGGTTTGTACGGAGTGCACCACCAATGTATTCCCATACCTTGTCAATGCTGATTTGGGGAGGAGTTGATGATGATTCACTAACTGTAAATGAAGTGGCTAGCAGAATGCGACAGTATGAAGACAGTCTTTCTCGTCCCCTCACTGTAGCAGCTGTGGAAAGATTAACTGATAAAACTGAGAAACTGTTTGATAAACTCTCTAGGATGGAGGAGAGATCTTATTCTTCTCCTGTGCGGACCCGTGTTGCAGCCATTAGGAGAAGACCCCCTCTTACGAGACTAACTCAGAGGAAGCAGAACACACTACGAAATATCCTGTGGTTTTGCCTCTGTGACTATGGAGAGGACATGAGTAAGTGGGATAAAAAAACCTACCTCAGCCCTACAGGCATGAGTAAGTGAGTTGCAAGGTAACACAGATAGAAGGAGAAATTATTCCAGGAGGACTGCTGCTCCAGTCCGCAGGGGGCGGTTTTCCGGTCCAGGTAGAAACTCATCTACTAATTACAGACATTAGAGGTGCCCTGCCTCCAGCCAGGAGGAGGAGAGGGACAACAGAGTTTATTGGACTGTGTGGATTTGATGGCCTGGCACATCAGAGCCACAAAAATATACAGCCCTTGTGGACACTGGTGCACAGTGCACCCTATTGCCATCGAATCATAAAGGGACAGAATCTGTCACTATTTATGGTGTGACAGGTGGGTCTCAAGAACTGACTGTACTGGAGGCTGAAGTGAGCCTAACTGGGAATAAATGGGAGAAGCACCCCATTGTGACTGATCCAGAGGCTCTGTGCATCCTTGGCATAGACTTCCTCAAAAGAGGGTCTTTCAAAGACCCAAAAAGGTATCGGTAGGCTTTTGGTATAGCAGCTGTAGAGACTGAGGACATTACACAGCTGTCTGCCTTACCTGGCCTTTCAGATGACCCTTCTGTGGTGGGACTGCTGAGGGTTAAAGAACAGCAGATGCCAATTGCTACTGCCACAGTGCATGGACGACAATATTGCACTGAGACCCCCTGGTTCCCCTCCAGAACCTGATTCGTTGGCTGGAGACCCAAGGAGTGATCAGCAAGACTCGCTCACCCTTTAACAGCCTGATATGGCCAGTGTGAAAGTCTGATGGAGACTGGCGGCTAACAGTAGACTATCATGGCCTGAATGTGGTCACACCACCACTGAGTGCTGCTGTGCCAGACATGCTAGAACTGCAGTATGAACTGGAGTCCAAGGCAGCCAAGTGGTGTGCTACAATTGACATGGCTCATGCCTTTTTCTCTGTTCCTTTAGCAGCAGAGTGCAGGCCACAGTTTGCTTTCACCTGGAGGGGTGTCCAGTACACCTGGAATCGACTGCCCCAGGGGTGGAAACACAGCCCCACCATTTGCCATGGACTGATCCAGACTGCACTGGAGAAGGGTGGAGCTCCAGAACACCTGCAATACACTGATGACATCATTGTGTGGGGTAGTACAGCACAAGAAGTTTTCAAGAAAGGTAAGAAGATAATCAAGATTCTTCTGAGAGCAGGTTTTGCTGTAAAAAGAGGTAAGATCAAGGGACCTGCATGAGACATCCAGATCTTGGGAATTAAGTGGCAAGATGGGTGTCGTCAGATCCCAATGGATGTGATTAACAAAATAACAGCTATGTCCCCACCTACTAACAAAAAGGAAACACAAGCGTCCTTAGGCGTTGTGGGTTTCTGGAGACTGCATATTCCAGGCTATAGTCAGATTGTAAAACCTCTTTATGAAGTGACTTGAAAGAAAAATAAGTTTACGTCGGTCCTGAGCAATGACAGGCCTTTGAGCAAATTAAACAAGAGATTGTGCATGCAGTAGCCCTTGGACCAGTCCAAAGAGGATGGGACATTAAATATGTGCTCTACACGGCAGCTGGGGACAATGGCCCTACCTGGAGCCTCTGACAGAAAGCACCAGGGGGAGACTCGAGGTCGTCACCTAGGATTTTGGAGTCGAGCATACAGAGGATCTGAAGCCAACTACACCCCAACTGAGAAAGAAATCTTGGCAGCATATGAAGGAGTCAGAGCTGCTTCAGAGGTAATTGGTACTGAAGCACAGCTCCTCCTGGCGCCCCGATTACCAGTGCTGGGCTGGATGTTCAAGGGTAAAGTTCCTTCTACTCATCATGCCACCGATGCTACCTGGATTAAGCGGGTTGCCTTGATCACACAGCGAGCTCGAATAGGAAACCCGAATCGTCCAGGAATCATAGAAGTGATCAAAAACTGTCCCGAAGGCAAAGACTTCACAGTGCCACCTGAGGAGGTTGTGACTTGTGCTGAGGAAGCCCTACCATATAATGAACTCTCAGATAATGAGAAACAGTATGCCCTGTTCACTGATGGATCTTGTCGTATTGTAGGGAAACACAGAAAGTGGAAAGCTGCTGTATGGAGACCTACATGACAAGTTGCAGAAGCAACTGAAGGAGAAGGTGAATCGGGTCAATTTGCAGAGGTAAAAGCCATCCAGCTGGCCCTAGGCATTGCTGAATGAGAAAAGTGGCCAATGCTCTATCTCTATACTGACTCATGGATGGTGGCAAATGCTCTGTGGGGATGGCTAAAGCAGTGGAAGCAGAGCAACTGGCAGCACAGAGGTAAACCCATCTGGGCTGCTGAATTGTGGCAAGACATTGCTGAGCGGCTAGGGAAACTAGTCGTAAAGGTGTGTCACGTAGATGCCCATGTACCCATGAGTCGAGCCACTGAGGAACATTGAAACAATCAGCAAGTGGACCAGGCTGCTAAGATTTTCCAGACAGATTTGGACTGGGAACATAAAGGTGAACTGTTTTTAGCTCGGTGGGCCCATGACATGTCAGGTCATCAAGGAAGGGATGCAACATACAAATGGGCTCGTGACCGAGGGGTGGATTTAACCATGGATGCTATTGCGCAGGTTATCCTTGACTGTGAAACATGCACCGAAATCAAACAAGCTAAATGGTTAAAACCTTTGTGGTATGGGGGACGATGGCTGAAACATAAGCGTGGGGAGGCCTGGCAAATTGACTATATCACACTCCCTCAAACCTGCCAGGGTAGGCATTATGTGCTTACAGTGGTGGAAGGAAGCACTAGATGGTTGGAAACCTATGCTGTACCCCATGCTACTGCCCGGAATACCATCCTGGGCCTTGAAAGGCAAGTCTTGTGGTGACATGGTACTCCAGAAAGAATTGAGTCAGACAAGGGGACTCATTTCAAAAATAATCTTATAAGTACTTGGGCAAAAGAACATGGCATTGAGTGGGTATAGCAGATCCCCTGTCATGCACCAGCTTCTGGGAAAATTGAGCAATACAATGGACTATTAAAAACCACCCTGAAGGCAATGGGGGGTGGAACCTTTAAAAATTGGGACAAGCCTTTAGCACAGGCTACCTGGTTAGTTAACACCAGGGGATCCATTGATCGATCTGGTCCTGCTCCATCAGACCTTTTACATACAGTAGAAGGGGATAAGGTCCCTGTGGTGCATGAAAGGAATATGTTGGGGAAAGCTGTTTGGGTTTCTCCTACTTCAGGCAAAGGCAAACCCATTCGTGGGACTGTTTGCTCAAGGACCTGGATGTACTTGGTGGGTGATGCTGGAGAATGGAGAAGTTCAATGTGTGCCTCAAGGAAATTTGACCCTTGGTGAGAATACTCAACTCTGAGTTGTATGATCTTAATTGTTATATAATACTAACAGTGTTCTATAAGTGTTTTTCAGGATAACGTAGTGGTGATGAGACCTGAGCCAGCTTCATGAAGTAGTGTCCAGCAAAGCTCTTCAGGATGGACATGCTACCTGTGGACATGGACCACAATGAACTTTACATCATCTTTTCTGCCCTGAGAGTCTGCAATGATAGATGAAAACCTGCAATTATGAACTAAATGAACTTAATGAACTTTGGTGCATAAAGATAAAATCATAAGTGAGAGATCTATGTATCTATATGTATATATTTGATGGAAAAGAAGTGACAGTAATCTGAGCATGACGCAAATGGTATGGAATAAGGGGTGGAATGTCCTGGTTTGAGGTAAAACAGAACCAATTTTCTGATTTTTAATTTTACTTTCTAGCTGGGCCTCTTCTGGAAGATAAGGATGGAGAGCAGTACAACCCACCCGTAATCCAGGAGGAAGTAGTCAATGATCTGCTTCTGCACCTAGACGCACATAAGTCTATGGGGCCGGATGGGATTCACCCGAGAATACTCAGGGAGCTGGCGGGAGAGCTCACCAAGCCCCTCTCCATCATTTATCAGCAATCCTGGTCAAGAGGGGAGGTACCAGATGACTGGAGGGTGACTAATGTGACGCCCATCTACAAGAAGGGTCGGAAGGAGGATCCGGGGAACTACAGGCCTGTCAGCCTGACCTCGGTACCAGGAAAGATCATGGAGAGGATCATCTTGAGTGAGCTCTCAGGGCAAGTGCAGGGCAGCCAAGGGATCAGGGCCAGCCAGCATGGGTTTAGGAAAGGGAGGTCCTGCTTAACCAACCTGATCTCTTTCTATGACCATGTGACCCGCCTTCTGGATGCGGGGAAGGCTGTGGACGTTGTCTATCTGGACTTTGGGAAGGCCTTTGACACCGTCCCCCACGGCATTCTCCTGGAGAAGCTGGCGAATCATGGCATAGACAAGCGTACTCTTCGCTGGGTTAAAAACTGGCTGGATGGCCGTGCCCAGAGAGTTCTGATTAATGGGGTGAAATCCTCTTGGCGGCTGGTCACCAGTGGTGTCCCTCGGGGCTCAGTTTTGGGGCCGGTTTTGTTTAATATCTTTATCAATGATCTGGATGAGGGGACTGAGTGCACCCTCAGTAAGTTTGCGGATGACACCAAACTAGGTGGGAGTGTTGATCTGCTTGAGGGTAGGAAGGCCCTACAGAGGGACCCGGACAGGCTGGATCGATGGGCCAAGGCCAACTGTATGAGGTTTAATAAGGCCAAGTGCCGGGTCCTGCATTTCAGTCACAACAACCCCAAGCAATGCTACAGGCTTGGGGAAGAGTGGCTGGAAAGCTGCCCCGCAGAAAAGGACCTGGGGGTGCTGGTGGACGGCCAGCTTAACATGAGCCAGCAGTGTGCCCAGGTGGCCAGGAAGGCCAACAGCATTCTGGCTTGTATCAGGAATAGCGTGGCCAGCAGGAATAGGGAAGTGATGGTGCCTCTGTACTCGGCACTGGTGAGGCCTCACCTTGAGTACTGTGTTCAGTTCTGGGCCCCTCTGTACAGGAGGGACATTGAGGTGCTGGAGCGTGTCCAGAGGAGAGCTACCAGGCTGGGGAGGGGTCTGGAGACCAGGGCATATGAGGAGAGGCTGAGGGAGCTGGGCATGTTTAGCTTGGAGAAGAGGAGGCTGAGGGGAGACCTCATTGCCCTCTACAACTCCCTGAAGGGATGTTGTAGAGAGGTGGGGGTTGGCCTCTTCTCCCAGGTGGATAATGACAGGACCAGAGGAAATGGTCTGAAGTTGCGGCAGGGCAGGTTTAGATTAGATATTAGGAGGAATTACTTTACCGAAAGAGTGGTCAGGCACTGGAACAGCCTGCCCAGGGAGGTGGTTGAGTCACTATCCCTAGAGGTGTTTAAGAAACGTCTGGATGTGGCACTTCAGGGCATGCTCTAGTGGCAGAGTCTGTAGGTTGTTTGGTTGGACTCGATGATCTCAAAGGTCCTTTCCAACCATGAAGATTCTATGATTCTTCTGACTGACTAAAGTCTGAAATTAACAGCATATTCTTCAGAAACTGATCACTCTCAGAGTGATAAGACCTGATTATTCCAAGGAATGGTATGCACAGAGGGTCTTGCTTATACTTATTGCTATAACAGCCAAGGTCAGCTCACTTCACTGTTTTGCCCTGTTAGAGGGTCGGAAGTGGAGAAGCATAGAGGGGTCCCACCTGCAGGGAGGAGTGGACAGGACAGGTGACACAAAACTGACTAACAGGGTATTCCATCCCATATGCATCATGCTCAGTATAAAAGCTGAGGGATCAAAGGGCAAAGGGGGGCTCTGGCTTGTTTTTTCTTCAATGGCCAATGTCTGAGGAGGACCCTGTTTGTTTGTCTGCCTTTGATACTGATCCGAGCACTCCTGACTAGTTCTACGGCCAAAATCAAGACATTGACCAAGATATTGAGGTTCTGGAGTGGGTCCAGAGAAGGGCAATGAAGCTGGTGAGGGGTCTGGAGAACAAGTCTTATGAGGAGCAGCTGAGGGAGCTGGGGGTGTTCAGCCTGGAGAAAAGGAGGCTGAGGGGAGACCTTATCACTCTCTACAACTCCCTGAAAGGAGGTTGCAGAGAGGGGGATCGGTCTCTTCTCCCAAGTAACAGGCAATGGGACAAGAGGAAACGGCCTCAAGTTGTGCCAGGGGAGGTTTGGACTGGATATTAGGAAAAATTTTTACACAGGAAGAGTTATTAGGCATTGGAACAGGCTGCCCAGGGAAGTGGTTGAGGCACCATCCCTGGAGGTATTTAAAAGACGGGTAGACGTGGTGCTGAGGGACATGGTTTAGTGATGGTTTTTGTCAGCATTGGGTTGATGGTTGGACTCGATGATCTGAAAGGTCCCTTCCAACCTAGGCAATTCTAGGATTCTGTGTTACAGAAAACTCTGGACGCGTACAACGAAGGAGCAGTTGACACTGTGCAAGCTTTTGTCAGCTTGGATTACTCCCTACCTCAACATGAACATGCTTTTGATTACCAATTAGCTCAGTTAGTTCTCTCAAGCTTTCCTCCTGAATCAATCCCTCTATTCTGTGTTACCAGTTTTCCTTTTTTCCCTTTTGGCAAACAGCCAAACTCTCACCCAGCTGCTCGCTTACTCCCCCTCCTCAGTGGGGTGGAGGAGAAAATAGGATGAAAAAGCTTATGGTCTGAGATAAAGACAGGGAGATTGCTTACCAGTTACTGTTGCAGGCAGAACAGACTCAACCTGGGGAAAATGGATTTAATTTATTGCCAATTAAATTAGGTTCTGGTAGTGAGAAACAAAGAGAAACATTCAAATAACACTTTTTCCTCCTCCCCTTCTCATGATCAACTTCACTCTGGACTCCTCTACTCCCCTCCCCCAGTGACACAGGGGGGGATTGGGGGTGGGGTACACAGGTTTCTCTCTCTGCTGCTCCTTCCTCATGCTTTTCCCTGCTTGAGCATGGGCTCTCTGTTGGTTGCATTCCTTCAGGAAATATCCAACTGCTCCAACATTAGTCCTCCATGGGCTGCAGGGAATATCTTCTCCAGCACTATGGAGCATGTCTTCTCCCTCATTTTGTTCCCTCCTCCTCTCTCTCTATAAACTTTGCTGATTGGCTCAGCTTTGTCCTGGGGTGAATCTGTTACCAAATCAGCTCAAATCAGCTGTGTCTGGTACAGGGCAGCCCCTGATCTCTTCTTACAGAGTCCACCACTGCAGCCCCCATACTGCCAAAATCTTGACATATACACCCAGTACACCTTTGAATCTCATCAATTTGACTCACTACAGCTTTTTGAACTACATGCTGTATTCTTGGTACTGTCTAATATTGCCATGTGGAGATTATCAGTTCCCAATATGATGCTTTTCTATATCCTGCATAAAAAACATTGCTGCTACTTTTTTAACAAATCATATTTTAACCTTGTATCCAATTTTCTGCCCATTTTCACTCTCAGGTCTCTTACTATTACTTAGCATCTATTTCCATTGAATTAACTGTGTTTATATTTTTTTTTTCTCCTACATATCCATTACCTTGTATATTTTTCTATGTTTAATCTTATATTTTGATTTCTAGACAATATTGCTAATCTGTCTTGGTTAGTTTTATTCTTTCTCTTCTTCCCACAAGCACTTACAGCATCACCAAATACAGTAACTTGATTTTTTTCATTTGTACTCTCCAAATTGTTATTCAGTATTCATAGAAATAGGTAATACATTTCCCTAAAATTATTAAACAACATCCTTTTATCGAAATTGGAGAGAGATGGATTTGATGGGTGGACTGTTTGGTGGATAAGGAATTGGTTGCATGGTCGCATCCAGAGGGTAGTGGTCAACGGCTCAGTGTCCAGATGGAGATCCGTGATGAGTGATGTCCCTCATTGCAGGGGGGTTGGAGTAGTTGAACTTTAAAGGTCCCTTCCAACCCAAATCATTCTACGATTCTAATTATATAAGCATTTTTGGAAAAATGACATTGTTAATTTGTAAATTTATTAGAGCATTAAAAGTATATATTCCTTTGTTCATTTTTCATAGAATCATAGATTCTGTTGGGTTGGAAGGGACCTTTAAAGGTCATCTAGTCCTACCCCCCTGCAGTAAGCGGGGACATCTTCAACTAGATCAGGTTGCTCAGAGCCTCATCAAGCCTGGCCTTGAATGTCTCCAGGGATGGGGCCTCCACCACCTCTCTGGGCAACCTGTTCCAGTGCCTCACCACCCTCAGTGTAAACAACTTCTTCCTAATGGCAAACCTAAACCCGCCCTGCTCTAGTTTAAACACACTGCCCCTTGTCCTATCGCTACATGCCCTTGCAAACAGCCCCTCCCCATCCTTCCTGTAGGCCCCCTTCAGGTACTGGAAGGCTGCTATAAGGTCTCCCCGGAGCCTTCTCTTCTCCAGGCTGAACAACCCCAACTCTCTCAGCCTGTCCTCATAGGAGAGGTGCTCCAGCCCTTGGATCATCTTTGTGGCCCTCCTCTGGACCCATTCCAACAGGTCCATGTCCTTCCTGTGCTGAGGGCTCCAGAGCTGGACACAGTACTCCAGGTGGGGTCTCACGAGAGCAGAGTAGAGGGGCAGAATCACCTCTCTGGATCTGCTGGCCACGCTTCTTTTGATGCAGCCCAGGATGCAATTGGCCGTCTGGGCTGCAAGCACACATTGTTGGCTCATGTCCAGCTTCTCATCCACCAGTACCCCCAAGTCCTTTTCCGCAGGGCTGCTCTCTATCACATCATCCCCCAGCCTGTATTGATAACGAGGGTTGTCCCAACCCAAGTGTAGGACCTTGCACTTGGCCTTGTTGAACTTCATAAGGTTTGCTTGGGCCCACCTCTCTAGCTCGTCCAGGTCCCTCTGGATGGCATCCCGTCCTCTGGCCTTTTAGGTGAACTGGTCATATTACACCTGAGACTTCAAATATCCTCTGGTCTTTAACATTCTGTTTACTTAATGGCTAGTTAAATACAGACTTGGGCTTGATTTCAGGTAGCAAAACCACAGGGATGAAGACATAGAAAGAACAGGTCAAAATCAGTTTGAAAACTCAGCATACACAAACTTGTATCCATTAATGAGCAATTTTAATTTGCTGCATGATAGGCCCAACCTAGTTCTTATTTATACGAGCTGCCTCATTTAAACTGGGGAAACACCTTATGTAAGTGATGACTACCTGAATAACTGGGAGCTTACAGGATTGAACTCTATACTTTAGTACTAGTATGTACAATGTCTTTTGATTTGGCAGATATTTTGGCCTACATTCCTACAGATACTTTGGTGTATATTGTTTGCAAAAACACAGGTTAAATACAACAAAAATTAATTTTTCTTAGGTCAGCATGGAATAATATTATAAGCTAAATGTAAAAAATTAAACATTTGTGTTAAATATAGTATCTTATGTTTATCATGTATACAGCAAGTGTGTGCATTTGTATACTGTACATTATTAGCAAAATTTGCTCAAGTGGCTGACTTTCATTTACGTTAACTGGCATACCTTTTTTCCTTCAATGATATTCTATTTGTTGTGCAGATACTGAGGCGCATGGACAAAACTAATGAATATTTCTAAGCAAAATGCTTCACAAATGTATCCCATTTATGTTCAAAATAGACTATTTCACTGGAGGAAATTTTGTTTCAGCATCATCTATCAACAGTGTTTAGAATAAGAGCACTATCTTTCAAATCCAGCATTTGCAAGTCACCATTTGTCATTAAACATAACCATATGTTTAAGAGATTTGTAATAATAGTCTTTAATTAAACTGGGGACTGTTAGAGGGTTTCTGTTGCCCTTTGAAGTTCTTAACTATTAGTTGCATCCAGCCTTTTATAGCAGACTTAAGGTTAAACTACATAATTAAAATAAACTTCCAAGAGAAATATAAAGACTTTACATGTTTTAATTAAATTTTTGAGTGTCAAGGTTTTAAAAACAACAACATATGTTTTGATTTTCTTATGATGGCATACTAGAATGCTACATACATTAGACAATATTGGTAGCTTTTTATAGGAATAATAGCTAAGCATGATGCATGTAAATGACCTATTTTCTATGTATGAATGGTTAAAGTGCTAATTAAATAGTTGGTATTCAAGTCTGTGCTCATCCATTGTTTAGTGACATACAAATTGAATGTGTGCCAGCAGACATTTTAAGTTGAACGCTTTCTCCTCTATGCTTTGTCATGAAATGGTGGCACCATGATGAGAAAACTAGCGTAAGCAAAACACTGAAAAATGCTTTAATAATTTTTTAACCATGTAGCAACACTATTCTAGTTTTCTAATGAATTTTTAATTTCTTTCCTCTTATAAGGATGTTATGAGTTACTGCTGATGCATATTAAATCATATACATGAGTCATTTTCTCACTAAATTTGCATAAAACGGCTAAATCATAGAATCTTCATGGTTGGAAAGGACCTTTGAGATCATCGAGTCCAACCATACACACACCAAAAAAAAAAAAAAACCCACAAACAACCTACAATGCTTATGCATCAAATGGAGCTTACTATATATGGTACAGTAAATATGCCCTGCCTTGCAGGTTTTCTGCAATCAACAGCCTGTATTTCATTAGCAACTAGATAAATGTCTGTTGTGAAAAGGAAAAACTATTGTGTATACACTGCAAACTTATGATGTCTATACAATGATTAGAACCCAGTCTAGAATCATGATTTGCACAAGGTTAAAACTAAAGTTCCTTGACAAGTTGAGAGAGCTGGGGTTGTTTAGCCTGGAGAAGAGAAGGCTCCTGGGAGACCTTATTGCAGCCTTTCAAAACTTAAATGGGGCTTATAAGAAAGACAGGGACAGACTTTTTACCAGTGCCTGTAGTGATAGGACAAGGGGCAACAGTTTTAAGATGAAAGAGGGTAGATTTAGATTGGATTTAAGGAAGACATTTTTTACAATGAGGGTGGTGAGACACTGGAACAGGTTGCCCAGAGAGGTTGTAGATGCCCCATTCCTGGAATCATTCAAGGTCAGGTTGGACAGGGCTCTGAGCAACCTGATCTAGTTGAAGATGTCCCTGCTCATTGCAGGAGGGTTGGACTACATGACCTTTAAAGATCCCTTCCAACCCAAACCATTCTATGCTTCTATCAAGTACAGTTAAATGTCTTCCCTGAAAGGAGTCTAGTACTGCTAATAACCACCAGGCAGTTCACTGGAACTTTTCACATTTAGTATTGAATGCTAGGTTTAAAATACACATAGCCCATTATTTTAGTTTTACAATGTTTTATATATCTCTGGCTCTCACTGCTAAATCTATAGCCACCAAAATCTTGCCAGCTCCTCACTATTTCTCAGTGCAAGTTAAAAATGCTATTCTTATTGTTATATACACTCACCTCCCACCCACATTAATTGTTCCATTCTTGTATTCCTGTTAATTGAAATTATATATATATATCTCAATCAACATATATTTGAATTGATAGCATGACCACAATAAGAATGGCATCACTATAACAATATTATTAATCCAAACAAAAATATTGCATTTAATGAAGGAAACTTGGGGGTTTGGGTTGTTTTTTTTGTTAGGGGGGTGGGTTTTGGGGGAATTATTTTGGGTTTTTTTTACACATCTGGAACATTTTTGTACCTGGTGCAAAAACAGGACTATTTGAAAATAAATTTATGCTTTGCCCTATGGTTATTTTAATTAGTTTTGATAAATAATTAAGTAATGCATAATATATTATTTAGATGCAATGGTCTCAAGAATTTGAGTGGTATTTCAACTACAATTATAGTAATTTATTTATCAGTGAAAAATTTACATAATCACACTTCAAAATCCAGTGGACTGGAGAGATATCAGAAAGACACCCAGGAATGTGCACAATGACTCTGGGCATTGGATTTACTTAATAACGTAGCGGTGTGCAAGATGTTATAATATCTAACATGACTATATTTGATTAATAATTTTTAAATTATGAAAGCATAAATACTGTTTTATCTTTTTAGCTTAATTTTGTGAAAAAGACAATTTTTAAATACAGAATAGGATTAGAATACTCTATACCAAATAAAATATTATTCCTAGTAGAATGTAAGTGAATTTAAGTATAATTTACAATAAAATTATTGAGTCTGTCTTTTTCTACTATCAGGAGAATCATTGATTTTATCACCGTAATATCACTAAATGGTTATTTGATTTTGTTTAGTTATTTTAGTTTATCACATTGGCAAATCAATGGTAAACAACAATGCAGGAAAGAAATGGAAGTTTTCTGACTTGTCAGTGTAAACAGATTGGTGATAGAGGTAACTCACTCTTGTTAACTCAGTCGTGCTATGAATCTTCCCTTAGCACATTAAGTCTTTTTGAGGCACTGTGGTAGAGCTTATGGTTACTGGGATTGTAGTGAACTTATTTAATGAAAGTGCACATGCAGATACAGATCATAGTTTTTTCAAGGATTTAAACTTACATATGCATAGACATACACAGAAACAAGTTTGAGTACATATGTCAATTCTGTTCATGTATGTTTCTAAAATAAAAATAGAATCTACATAGCTGTCATATGTAACTAATTTATGCCATTTGAGAATTATGTGGATTTAGAGGAAGATATGAAATTAATATTCATATATTTCCAACAGTATATTTATCATAGAATCATAGAATTGCCTAGATTGAAAGGCTACTGGTAAAATATCAGTACCTCATAAAAACCTCAGTACTCAACCAAACAGTTACATCAATTACAGCCATAGAAAAGGAGGTTTTAATGGTCTTTTTTGAAGTAAGTATTTAATACAGAAAAATCGGTGAAGAATTAGCTCCAGTTCCATTTCAGTTGGTAGCACCACAAGGTTATACTTTTCTGTGCACCTACAGCAAATTCTACAGTGCTTCAATGGAAATTGCTTTCTGGGACAGAAAACAGCTAAAGACAATAATTTATATTTATACAAAAGAGATAATTTTACATTTTTTGATGTACCACAACTGCTGCTGAGTTAAGTGAGAAGAAATCACACATATACATTCTATCCTTATTGTGCAGGTTTTCTGTTACTGACTTCAGCTTTCTCATACAAAGTTATTGTGTTAGATTCCAATTACATTAAATTATTACCAATCTTATCATGATATTTTATAACACCCCAAACTCTTGTTTCCTAAAGATAATATTCTACATGACAATGACAGCGGAGTATTTTTATGTTAATGTCCCTTTCAGAGAACTGTCATTATTAAAGAATAAATGTAATTTATTTGAAAAGACGTCTCTTAAAAATTCTGATTTTAAAAAACAACTATATGGCACTTTGTCTTTGCACAGAGTTTGTTTTGGAATTGAAATGATCCTGATCAGACCATACAGGTTCTTTACAAAGGGCCAAATGCTGGTACTATTCAAGTCCAAAGATAGACTGACCAAGCTTTGACCCAAAGCATGGGACATTTATTTTTCCCAAACAACTCTTCTTAGACTTTAAACAAGACAAATTACTGATCATTTCTCATAGTCATTCACTTATGAAGTTCGTTTTGACCTAGTTTTTGTTTTCGCCATACTGATGCACAAACTGGAAGTGGAAAGGCTAAACAGGAGGCGGTTCCTTACCTAAATCTTGTGTATTGACAGTTTCCTTAGTTTCTGTATCAGAGGAAGCTGGTGATCCTGCTCACTGCTGTGATCTTACTCACATGGTTTTCAGCTTCATCAAAGCCATAATAGTCTACAAAACATTAAGCAAATGAAGACAACCTGTGTTCTTATCACATTGCACTTTAGCATAGATATTTAAATAATCAGTATTTAGGATAAGTGAATAAATATCAGTTCATCATTACCTTCCAATGTTACATGCCTCAGATTTTTGTAAGAGCTCAAGGAACTGAAAAATATATTCTCACAACAGGCAAGAAACCACCTACACCTGGAGGAACAACCTTGATCTTGCCCTGAACTCTATGCATCCCATGATTATGTCTACATTAAATACATGTGTGTTTACCATTCTACTATAAATTGTTTTACAATTACCTCTATTTAGGTGTAGCCCAGACACAAAAAAAAAAAAAAAAGAGGCAGGCAAGAGGTTATAGATATAAGATTGAATAACATTACAAATGGTTGCAGTAGCAAAAAATCGTTTTCAAAATGCTGCTACTTATAAGACACTGGAAATCTACTACTGATGCAGTGAAGAAACAGCAGCATTTCCATCGTATCAAATATTGTCTCAGAGTTAAAGCAAAACAGTCTAGCATGGAAAATTTAGCCCTCATTATCAGTCTATGGCAGAGCTCTAGGAAAGAGCAATTCTGAGATCTGTTGGAATTGCTGCTGTTTACCTATGAAAGAAAAAACTTAGCAAGGCCTTGATGCTGGGGAGGCAACATTAGTCGTTGAGGTGCATTTTAGAAATGCAGCTTTACTCTGTTGATACAGCACTAAACTAGAAAAGGCAATAGCGGGCAGCTGGAACTGAGGAGTGTTCCTGTCTGACCAGGTGTCCTTGTATCGTAGTTGCCCTTACTCCTCGTCTTCCTTGGCCTCAATGCAGGCAAAAAGAAAAGCAGCCATGCACCATATCGAGGTCGATTTAGCTCCACCTTAAAGAATTGAAGGGTTAAGGTGGTATCATTAACTGCACACAGCGTGATTTCTCTGTAATCCTTTCTAGAATTTACAAGTTTAAGTGTCCATACATGATGTTATTAACTGGCTTTAGAAAGTACTTAAGACCCATCATTTTTTTATAAACAACCTCTGGTCAACTTCTTTCTACCGAGAGAGGAGAGCTCAGCTTTCTGACGACGCGCTGGTCAGGAAGTAACTCTCCATGGCCCAGGAGGCTTTCCTGAAGCACGAGGAGGGAAGCGGGGCAAGGAGCGGCTCCTGGCTCCCCCCACCCCTTTCACGTTGCGATGATGCAAACTTGCACAAAGGTATGCCGGAACCGCTAACGGCCGACAGTGTCTTCCTCAGCGCGCTGTTCGCGCGGTCTTCGCGGCCGGGTAGCGAGGTGTGCCAAGCGAAGGGCCGCGAGGCAACCTTCAAGGCGAGGGACGGTCGCCCGCCTGGAGAGTTTTCACTTTATTCACAGGAGGAGCTTTCCACATGCAAATGAAAGCGCTTGACATAATGACAAATCAGTATAACTCAGTTACTTTGCAATATGATACCTGGTGGGAGGGGACTCGCTGCTTTTATAGCTTGTTCATGTGAGCCTGAGGACACAAATGACTGCTTCTTAGTAAAGGAAGTGCTAATTAATAATAATCACTAACAACAATTAATAGTTGTCATTAATAATGCACACTTTGTAGCCCAACAGATAGAAGAACCTAAATTATTAATTACAAGCGTATATAACTGTATATAAGTATATAAGCTAAATACATATGCATGTAACTATATATAAGGCTATGATGGGAAAAAAGGTCGGCAGCCAAGGGAGCGTGAGGGAGAGTGACCCCCGACACGGATAACCTGACCCAGCAGCGCCTGGGAGAGCCTTGCCACGGCTGCTGGTCTCCCGGGAAACGCTAATCAGAGCCCCAGTTGCAGGAGGCGCGTCATGCTCCACCGGTAGCGGACTGCCATCTCGGCATAGCAGCGGCCCTCGGCGGTGGGAAGTCATGGGGGTTGTCTTCAGTCCTGCGGGGGTGCCTCCCGCATGTCCCTCACTGCAGGCTGAGGAGACCAGGGCAGAAAACGGGTTCTAACGCCAAGGTTTCAGCTCATCTCTGGTTGAATTCTGTTGGAAAAGCTGTTAAGGGTGAAGCGCCCCCTCCCTGGAAGACCAGTGGCCAGGGTAACCCTCAAGCTTGCCAAGGGTGTCTGGGCCCCACTCTGGGTGAGCTGGGGTGGGAGGGTGGCAGGCCCAGGTCCCCTGCCAGCACTGCCTGCAGCTTCCTCATTTTCTAGAAGGGAACCCTCATGCATGGACTCTACAGAGCCAAAGTACGGGGCTTTTCCTTCATTGGGGTCCCAAAGAATCTTTCTTCTCCCCTGTCTACTGTAGACAACAGATTGGGGGAATGGGACCAGAGCCCCTTCCTTGGCAAGCTACACTTTAATAATAGATTTCCACACTTAATACTGACAGATATGACACAAGATCAAGCCCCAAATCTATGAAAACTAATGGTAGCTATTTTATTGACCTATTTTCCAAAAGCAAATCACACTGTCTTCAACACATACAGGAGTGGGCAACCATAAATCCAATCTTTCTTTCAGTGGCAGTTCTAAGAACAAGAACTGCAAGATTTGGTTCATTAATAGCTTATTCTTAATCATACTGAATTAGGGGGGGAAATTGCATTACCTTTAATGACACAGACTGAACACTCCCCTTCCTTTCTCCTACATACTATATGTATGTATATAAATCTGCTAGACAACACTCTGGTATGAGTCTCGGTCCTGCTCACAGCAAAGCTAATAGCACAATTTCATCCAGATTAGACTCTGGCCCTTGCAGGTAATCTTCACACCTGCTTTACACCACAGACTATAAATGTATAGGTCTATATATACATGTACATATGTATATAACTAAATACATGTGACAGGTTCAAGAAGAACAAAATAGGTTATTTTTAGTAGACAACTGCAAAGCCAAAGGGCTCCTTTCTCCTTCTCCTTTCCCATTCCTACCCAGAAAGGTCCATAAAAATTTATTCATTTTTACCTCATGCATTTACCATTTAGTGGGGAAATTTAATTGTCAGAAGTCTGGCATTTTCTTTCCTCTAAATTAAAAGAATGAAGGAGGTAAGGGCTAATTAATGTGCTCATCCCAGGGTGTGCAATCTATGAAAGTGTTGTGCATTTTAAAAATCTAAATGGACTTTTTCATTGTGTTTCTGTGGGACTGCTACTTCACCCTCCCTTCTGGAGCTAGTCAACAGAAACTTCTAATTCACACAGGAAAGGCCAGATCTGCCCTAAAAGACAGCACACTCAAGTTATTTATAAAATTAAATATTTCACATATTGAAATTGAAATATTTCAATTTTAATTGAAACAAATAATTAATTTCTTCTACGTTAATGCATATTTAAGGCAACTTTAGGAAGAGGTAGATGCATTCATGAATATGTCCATTCATACAACCAATTTCTGGACTGGTAAATATAGTTTCTCTAACTGCCATATTTTGTACAATACTCAGCTTTTGTTACTGTCAATGCAACAGACCCACTAGCACTATGGCTTACAGAAGGTTTACAGAGTTTTGACTTTTCTTTCTACCTGCCATGAATGGAATTTAAACGTGTGCTAGTGTCATTCTGCTCTTTGTACTTCAAGTCTGGATTATTCTAATTGCTATTATTGTTTTTAACTTACAATTTGTCACATAAGAAATTAAGAAAATACAACTTTTCTAACATTAACTTTTCACTAGCCATTCTGCGTGGTCTCTGTCAGTATTACACAATAGAATTACAAATGTCGAATGCTGCAGATATTGTTCCTGCTTAGAAATTTACTAGGTAATGTGGTTGACACATGTATTATTCATCAAAAGTGTAGTTAGTCATTGCTTTGCAGTTTTATGCTAAGAACTGTATGACATTTTACGAAACTAACAAAATCACAGTCAATTAGATTAAAACCACAGTTGTTCTAATAAAATATATAACTCCTTGTAATGCGTTTGGACTGTTTCTTTTTCTTAGTCTGCATTGTGAACAATGCCAATTGATATATGAATGCTAAATAGAGGACTAAACTGCACTTGTACTAGAAACTATTATCAAGCAAAAAAAAGGGTAATAAAAACTGAGAGAACTGGAAACATTTCTTATGGATCTACACTGGATCTACACTGAGATGTATTAATAGATTTCACCAACACCTACAGAAATATATTACCCATTACTTTTTTTATCAACTTCAGACTTATTTCTTCTATTCAAGGAGAAATATTTCCTTAGGCTCAACTCAGAAGCAACTCGTGTAATATGGAGTACGCTTATTTATGTTTTATCAGTTCCAAGCTAGAGAGTTGGAATAGTTGCAAGATACAAGCTTGCTGACACAGTTTATTTTCTTAATTACATAAGAAGCAGGTTTGTAACTTGAACTTCTCAGGAAACGATAAGCCAGCTCTACATGCTGAATTCAAGTTCACATAAGAAAATTAATTAAAAAGTTTATCTGACTAGAATAATTTGTAAATGAACTAATTTTTCTTTGATTCTTTTTGTATTTTGGACATTGTAGACCTTAGCAATTATATTAGTTCTAGTGTGGGAAAATATTATAATTGAGATCTGGTAAGTTATTTGCAGATTTCAAGTTTTTCTTTACACTGTGCTGACATTTAGTACAGCCACGGTGAGGAAAACAATACTGCCATTCATAGCTCTAGACCTAGATTTCAATTGACTTAAGCAGGCACAATGAAACTTGGTCATTCACTGGTTACCCATATTGTGTTCTCAAATTTTCTCTCAGCAAAAGTATGACTCAGTATTGTATGGTTGCATAGACAAGGCTCAGAACAAGAGACACTAGTTTTGTCTGACGGTGTGAGAAAGTTGTGAAGGGATCTTTTCTTCCAGATGGTGTTAAATTCAGCTGCCTTTTTAACATTGGCCTTGCACAGCAATCTGCTGCTCCCTTTTCACAAAGAATAAGCCTGGGTTCCTACTAGTTAACATGCATACTCACACAACCTGCAACTTCACTCCAACTGTTTTACAATGGAGTGGTACACTAAATAAACTTGACCTGTTTTTTCCCGGTGCTAAAACTAGCCTTCGAAGGACTGCTCAACTGATATTTACACTTCTTTTTATTTAAAGCTGTATGTTGTTTGATTTTTTTACAAGTTTTAAGGAAACAGCATTTTACAGGTAGATAACATTATTTGCTACGTGAGGCAAGAATAAACTTGGAGGGCATGCTACTACATTTTAACATGCTCTCTTTTCCCAAGTCAGATTTGCAGGACAAAAGGGGGAAGAAATGGGGCATTTTGCTTCTAAGCAATGAAGTAATAATAATATCAAATGTATTTTATTAATTTATAGTCATGTAACGTCAATAAGGTACAAATTAATTTAATATTACAATGGCTAACACGATTATAATATTGTTATTTTTCCTGGGTGCTTTTCTTAACAATTTTACATAAAAGACCAAAACACAAGCAAAAGCTTAAGTAAATTGACTCAATTGAATGCCTAAGTAAACAATAGGTTTCCCCAGAAAACAGCTTATTGCCTTAATTGAAGCTCTTTGAGAAAGAAAACCACACACTTTGTAATGTAAATGTTAATTGTAGTAGACAATGGCTGTAGGTAAATAGCACCCCTGGACACGCAGTAAATAAAAGGCGCACAGGCACTCAACAATGAAAGATTGGTCACACAAACACTGCTTCAAATGTAAATAAACAAGGGGCTTCTCATCGGTCACTACAGTAGTAAAACTACGCGTACAGCAGCTAAAGTGGGAATTTATGTAAATACAGTTTGGCTGGGGTACTAGCTGAATCTCAGTAAAAAAGCCACCGAGTAAGTCCTTTAGACTGATAAATCCTATAGAATATATTTGGAACTACAGGGAAGATGAGATGATTTTGGAGGCTAATTCTTTATTTTAAAACAACAACGCATGTGGTGTTTCTAGGACCTATTTGATGGTTCTCTGTTTCCTTCCTCTCAGAGTATGTGATGTAAAAGTAAATATTTCCATTATAAACCCCCAAATAATATATTATGTGAGCCGTCCTATTCCGAAGTAAAAATTGGGGGGAAAAAAAACCCACCAAAATCTGAAACAAACAAACAGCCTGTACAAGGTTAGTCCTTTAATTTATGAAGAACGTTGAGAATTGTTCCCTTATCTCTGATCTTATTTTAATCTACCTTAGAGATGTTAAATTTCTAAGATAGTATTACACACTAGTGTGCCTCTGGAAAGCCAAGTCCAAAGGAAAATGTTACCCTTAAAAATTAATCCTGCTCAATTTCACTGTAAAAGATGCCTAAACTGCAATAATTATAAAGATGAATAGCATCCAAACAAGTGTTTATTAAAAACCATGAGATGTTTGCAAGGTCAACACATGATGTCTGCTATTTTTTCCATCAGGGAAGAGAGGCACAGTCTCCATAGATGCACTTCCCGAGTTTCCTTGCCTCTCCTCAATCATCTGCGAGACTCGGGCCACAGAAGAAAAGTGAAACTTGCTCCCGAGGAGCTTGTACCGAGGTTGCAGAATTAACAGAAGGAATCGCAGAATCATAGAATCGTCTAGAGACAGTGTGCAGCCACAGAGCAGTTAGTGTTCTCACTTGGGAGCCTGCAGATGGTTGTGGGTGGGAAATTCCTCCACTTATGGAGGCGATGGAGATGAGTATGGTATGGTGCACTTGATGGGTTTTTTTCATCCTCCAGCCCCCAGCAGGGCTGTCTGTCACGGCCTGCCGGGGCATGGAATTGCCACTTGCCCCGAGCGTGGGAATGGGAGCGCCCAGCCGTTCACATCTCCTGCACGCCGTTTAACGGAATCAATTAGGCAAGACAGACCGTCAGCTTCCCCACCCCCTTTCCATTTCTGTCAGGTCCATATATGTCCTAATTATTTCAGTTTTGGATGCCAGAGCTGTTTCCTGGGTAGACCTGATCATCCTTAAACAAAAAGAGAGGAGGTGCACACGTGGATTTTTGGAGTAAATGTCACTTTCATTTCCAATGCTAGGCGCAGAGTAAGACACAGAACATTTTTAACACTTTGACGAGGGGGGGCGATCTCGTCTCCATCATGTCTTTCTGCTTCAATAGCCTCCTCAAGGAAACCTTCTCAGAACAGAGAAGCATCTGTGCTCGCATTTTGAATAGAAGAATAAAAATCAGCCATCACTTTTTCATCGTTGTGCAGCTCCACCAAGTTTTCAGTAGATATAAATCGTTAAGCTTGCCTACACTTCAGGGTAAACTTTTTTTAAAGTCTGGTTTTATATTATTTGAAATAACCCCCTGAATGCTTTGTCTAAGACGAATGCAGACTGATTTTTTTTTCCAGTTCAGTCCACACTGTATCATCACCACCAACAACAACCATCATCTTCATCCTAACCAACTACCAGCTTTATTTTTAAAGCCATTTCATTGCAATGAATCATTTTGCAAAATGAAAACGCATTTCCAAATAGCTTTCTAAAAAAAATCGTCTCAGCCCAGTTAAACATTAGCTGGTCTGGGTTTCTCTTTTTTTTTTATTTAACAGCAATAGTTGCACATGCACTGTTTACCATCAGTACCATTTCCTCGTTGCAGCATTTAGCATCTAACAACTTCATATTTTGGACTAAGCATACCATTTAATTCCCTCCACTCCCACCTTTAGCTGTAAAAATGTTAGATTCAATAAGCATTCCTGACCTTTCTCGGGGTTTTTTTACTGTCTCTTGCAGTAGTCTTTCATTTTCACACGGTGTACGATGATCTTGAAGGAGTTTTTACTTTCGGTTATCTAGCTTTATGAAGACCAAAACACTCATACAGCTAGATAACCAAAGATAACAACTCGCTTCCCTCAAAGCTGTTTTTTTTTTCTTGCTAGAATCCAGATTGTTTTTTCTGATAGATGTGTAGTTTCCTCCAAGAGTACTAGTGCTGCTTTAAAATAGTCATCCTTTTATGCAATTGTGACCTGATATGTGCGTGTGCGCGCGCGCAGCTAATAACATCCAAAAGAGATCTGTTGCTTTCAAAGTTTATTCCGAACTTTATCTTTCAGCCAGTAATTTCCGGCAGCGATAGCCAACAATTCATCTGTTAATATCAGAAAATAAACCCAGCTATTAAGGTGCATCAAGCTGTGATAAGACTGAAAAGCATCCATCCCTTCATAAGCCTCTATTTGCATTGTCAATTGCTTCAGTCTCACGAAAGATTCTTTAGACTCTATAAAGATGTAAAGCCATCAGCAATTTCCAGCGCAGTGTAAGGAGGAAAAAAAAATCCCATTTCAGTAGAAAGTGACAAGATGATTCGAGGATCCAGATCCTGATCCTTTTAGATTATGCATGGTATAGAGCTTTTTACCAAATGGTGGCAGCTTGATTGCAAATATCTTGCATGTATGGGGGGGGAGGGGGGGGGAGTGTGTGTGTAAGAAGATCCTCGCTTTCTCAGGGCTCAGAGCTGGGAAGAAGATGTGGTCTTGATGGCTTGCTGCTGCCCCCGGTCTGAAAGGAGAAAAGGGGCATCATTGGAGGGCTTTCAGTGCCAAAATGTGGACCAGCCCGGCAAGATCAGAGGTCCTGGACCGTGGGACACCGAGGTAATGATGATGTCATGAGAAATTTCAAGTACACGCGGTTATTGATATGCATGAGTGATCAGCGATCTACCCCTGCCAGCAGCAGCGGCGGCAACGGCAACCTGGGACTAAGCCAAACATTGCCTCTACCGCTCCCGACTGCAGGAAAATCCACCCGCCGCCTTTACCTTCCTTCTTGCTAGCGTAGATCGCTCTAATATCCAAAGACCGGAAGAATTCTCTCTCTAAGGATAGATAAAAGCGTTTCAGATCTGCCTGCATTTCTCTTTTGGCAGCCTCTGCTTGTGCAGAGAGATGTGAGGCACTTTGCTATAGCTTAAAGTAGGGCCTTGCTTTCTGAGACTGGGGATCAGATCTGTGTTATGCAGTGAGTCTATGTGTAATTACACTGACAATTTGCCCTGCTGTGATGTGTTTTTAATGGCTTCACAGCTCGGTCATGTTTTGTGTCTATAGTGATTTGCAGGTATTTACATCGGGATGACTGTGCAACGCATTTTCCTCTATATGTTTTTTGGGAATGCTGCTAGCAGCAGGCTCTGGCTTGTCTCCAGTGTATTCTATAGCATCTATTCTCTCCTTGTCCCCAGTTCCCAGTGTGTGTGGGGTGGGGTGTGTGGGTGTGGTGTGTTAGAATGCAATACAGGTGAACATTGCAGAATATGGTGAAATGCCTTAATAAAAATGCTGAATTATTGTTTATTTTTATTAACCTCGTACTTAGAGTGAAGAAATGCATACTTACATTACTCAATAAATCAATGAAGGCAAGTCTTTCTAAACTGTTAGAATGCATTATGTACAGTTTTAGGATTTAAGTCTCTCGATTCACCCCTCCCCCACATTATATTTTGAATGATTTAACATTATAATTTGTATAGAATTTTTTTCTAAGTCTAAAGTGCAAACAATAAAGGTCTCTCAACTATACGTGATACAATGAAACTCCAGACTGAGATCTACAATATTTACTGTTGAAATTAATAAATGTACTTCAACAGCTCATACATACTGTAGTTGGTATAAGATGCATATTGAAAAATTCAGCACAGACAGAATATGGACTACTCTGCACTTCTAAAAGAATTATTACTTAAAATTAATGCTGGTACTATTCTTTTAAGGTGTAAAATAAAACATAATACATCATGCTTTATGTTCCTATACAGTTATAGGGAATACATCTCACCGCATTTAAATAGATTTCTGTGTAAATTAAGCTGTTTGCATTGTTACTATTTTTAAGGGGAAATACTTAAGTGCATGGAGTTAAACTGAGATTCTTGTTCTATACTGACTGTATAGCCGCTCACATAATAAAACCTGTGTGCTTGTATGTACACAGGAGAACCATGTATACACGTGTAGGATTAAGTACATGTGTGTATACATATTTGCATTTAAATATATATATAATATGTGGTTACACTGTAAAAATGCAACTATATAAACCAGTCCATTTTTTATCATAGATTAATATTGCAAAAGCATGAAAATGGGAAAGCAATAAAATTTATCAGACAAGGCCCAAAATTAATACTGCCACCAAGAAGTAACACATAAACATTACTAATGTGCCAAATGCTTAATTCAGTAGTGATCTTATTAATGAGGCCATTCATTTGTGCTTTCAGATTATCAGCCTCTGAAATCGAGCATTATTTTTTTAAATGCATGTTACTCTGGTATAAGGAAACACTACAATTTCCCACCAGTGCTTGGTATATATGAGATGCATGAGCTAATTGTGCCAGTGCTCTTTTCAGATTATAGAGTCTAACATAAAATGGTTAGAATTCTTATAACACTGTACTATTTGATACTGTGCTTCTTCATTACTTCTCAGGCTCTTCAAGCACAAGGATGACAATTAGACATCTGATATTTCTAAAGGCACATGATCATTTTGATATTGTGTAAAATTCTAATGAGCTTCTCTGAACTGGCAGTTAGACAGAAAGATGTTTTTTCTTGCAATAGCTAGATGCAGCAGTATTAGTGGTTAGGCATGTGTTATATCCAATAGGATTGCGAATTTATGCGTTACATTGTCAGAGGCATGAAAATTCAGGTATTCCTTGTGTATGTGTGTATATGTCTATGCTTATATAGATATTTCTGTATATAATACATATTAACACAGACACATGTAAACATTAATGCGTGCATTAAAGCATGTTGCCATGTTACAGGATTTGCAGTTAAATGCAAGGCCTTTTATTGTAAATTAGTATGTTTCAAAGATGCAAAATATGCCTTTAAAACATCAAGCTCTGTTCTCAAGACCACCTTACTCACACACTGACTTAAGAAGTAACTGCAATACACCTGTCGCACTTTAATGATTAATCATTGGAGCCTCAGAAAGTCAAAAGAGACAACATGGCAATTATAACCTAGCTGTTCATTAGCCATATTGCCAATTAAATTTTCTAACTTTCAGTCATCTAGTAGGGCTTTGAAATCCAGGAGTGCCCAGTAAGACTGCACAAAAATATTTGCTTATTGTGAATATCACAAAAAACAAGTCTATACAGCAGTTGTTATTTTTTTCCAAAATCACTTTAGAATGATTTGCATATTGGAAGATATAGGATCCAAACATTTATTCTTTCCTCCTGCCTCCCTAATAAATTCCCATTAATGGCCTTTAAATTGGTATGTGATTGCCATGCTTGTTTTCTAATCTTTTTATAGGTCTCCAGATGACTGGGATGTAAAGAATAAACATCCTCCATGTATTTTTTAAGAATAAACAGTTTCTATTTACTTTAAAGAGGAATACTTATGATTCTCTAATTATTACAGAGACTTGTTCCAATGCCAGTATCCCTATCTTCTGTATGGAATACACATAGGAATCCTATTTAAACTGCTATGAAGTACACAACTGTACAACATTATATGAATCCTCTTTTCATACTAAATTAGAATAGAATTCACATAAATGTAAAACATGTCACACCAATACAATCCAGGCAAGTATTTCCTGTATAATATGCCTTTCCTTTCAGCCAGGTAAATCGCTTGACTGGCTTGCCTTCTAATAAAAGTGTCTTATCATTTCTTTTGTGACCAAAATTTAATTTTACAGGCAACTGCAGATTATATTTCTGTTATGTTGAACATATGGTATGCAAAAGGATATCTAATACAAATCCAAATTACGAAATAAAAAAGGCAGGCTCTCGAGAATTCAAAAACTTGGGAAAAAAAAAAACACACTCAGTAATTTCACATGGGTATACTGTGTGCTGTTAAAGAATATGTTCTATTGTCTGAGTTTTATTATTAAACAAAAAAATAAAAATACCATTTCTTGTCGTGATTGTCATTTCCTGTGGTCTTCCTGCATTGATTAAATCTGAAAAATAGTGACAAAAAAGGCAAAGGATCATAATTTAAACAATTTCACTGTTCTTGTTTATGAAATATATGTACATAGATAAATGCATGTGTGTTCAGGAGGTGCTGTGTATATCAACATCTGGAGATTATTGAATAAATTACTAAAATGCTTGACTATTAAACAGGGAAATAACTAGCCACATTTCCTGCAGATGATCTAATATGACATAAAACAGATACAAGTAATGTACTCAGGTATCTGCAGGGTTAAATGTGGTAATTAATATTTACAGGACATAATTATGAACAATAAAAACAAATTCTATAATTATTTGTGGAGACCTATGATTAAAAAAAAAAAGTTTAAGAATATTTGGGGCTGCCGAATAGAGATGCTGAAAGCTAGAGGCGCATATATAATATATAAAGGATGGAGGCTCCATCTACCCTTCAGTTCAAAACATGCAAAATACATTAAACCAGTATTTTCCCGATAGAATCTCCGTGTCTTTCAGATTACCAATGTCCTGAAATCAGGATCATTGGAAAGGCACAGTCTATATTTACAAAACTGTTACTATATCAAGAGTTGTATGTGTAAATTAATATAACACTCTAATCACTGTCATTGCATTATATCGATTACATCAGTCTTAGTTTAAAAGCATATTATTTCTTACAAAGTAACTGTGCTCTTCTATTTTATGGTAAGTTATTTCCCCCATTTCATGAATCCTGGGCTAGAGCTGTTCTTGGAGAGGTATGCTACTTGGTGGGTGTATGAGAGGGGGGACTAAAATAGAAGCACTATTGTTGAAGTCCCTTGCTTCAGTTATGCTCTCTGCCTACCGGTGCCCCGGAGGGCCCGCACCAGGGCTGGAGGTAGACTGCACCCCGGCATCGGGCGGCCCGGCCTGGCCCGCCGCCGGGGCAGTCCTGCGCCCCAGGCCTGACCCCGCGAAAGCGGGGACTGTGCCGTGCCGCAGCAGCCATTCCCAGACTCCCGGAGCAGCGGTACCTAGAGCCGCAGCATGGCGCAGGCCGCCTCCACCTCCTCTTCCCCCACCTCAAAAAGGTGTGCGTTTTAGTCAGGCTGAGCCAGACACATCGCAGCTGCCCCTGCCGCCCCGACCAAGATGGGAATAATTGCATTACAATTTTGGACAACCCAGTAAGGGATGGCTGCTTGCTTGAAGTGACCCACTAAGCACAGAGGCAGGTGGATTTATTAACTATGGTGAATAATCTCCTCCACGTTGGCAATCTCAAAAGTATGAGTTCGACCTTTTAATTATTTTTTTACAAAGCAGTTTGAAAATGTAGAGTCGACAGGAGTTAGTTCCCATATGCTAATTTAAAACGCAGTGAATTATTGTTCCTATGTCTATACACAATCAAAAGGTACCCAGGTACTGCTAAAAAGCTTCCTCTGCATACTTAAACGTTATAGCTCTGCTTTTACTGGCAATCTGCTTGATAATTAAGAGTTCCCACGCCTAACCACGCACAAGACCAACAAGTTTAGCATAAGACATACAAAATCAGCTAACCAATATAAGCCGTCATGTTAACTCATAAAACTCTGCCTTGTTAATCAAGTTTCCCTCGCGGTCGCCAATGGAAGTTCCTGGAGCCCTACTAAGATGACCTGTTCTGCCTGACGCTGGGCGAGGCAGCCCCTACCCTTGAACCTGACACAAAGCTACTAACTGAGCTCAGGTTATATATATACCCACTCCCTCAATCGGAAAACGCGGACGTGCAATGAAGTTCAGCTCTCTCCCTTTTGTAACGAATTCAGATTCTGTATATCCCCCTCGCGATACTTACATTTGTTCTTTTTAAAATAAAGATTTGACCACAGATCTAAATGGTTAGGTGAATCTCCAGTAGAAAACAAAGATTCCCACCACGGTCAAGACCCCTTTAAAGCACAGAAAGCAGGTTCTTTCCTATCTCAAGAAATTCAGATCTTTTCACTCGTCATTTCTATTTAAAAGTGCCGCTTAGTTCCATGGTGTAATTCTTGCACGTTTGGTTCTAAAATAGTTAGAAAGCTTCCACTAAAAAAGGGGGGGGGGGGGAGGGGGAGAGAAAGGCATATTGTTGAAGTGCTGTGAGGCTCTGCAAGTTCTTTTTGGGGGGTTGGCCAAGGTCTAGTCCAGCCCTCTCTGCTGAGGAGGACGTGCTCTGAAATTCAACCAATTTTCCCAATGCTTTTGTTGCTGATGAGCCGAAGCCCTTTTGTTCATCCATTGCCACGGTCTTTTCCCGTTCCTACTATATGTTATGCGTTGCCAGAGATAATGAATTTACACCAAAACCTCTCATAGTCCCATTTTGACAGACAGAACAAATTAGAAACGTGTAGTCTAAAGAAGAGCAATGGCTACATTTTCCTAGAGAAGGAAAGCCCACATTTCTTTGGAAACAAACAAAAAAAAATGGCACCAAATGTTTGAGTTTTTCTAAGGTGTTTTCCTCCAGCTAACTTCTGAGGAAGAGTTACTTCTGGGTCCTGTTTTTGCGAGGTATTACCATTTTGTGTAACTTTTGTCAAAATTGATCAACCGGTCAACAACAACAAGAATCCTTTCCAATTTGTTATCATGAAAGTTATAGCGTGACCTCTTGTCAACACAGTGATTGCTGGAAGGAGGCTTTCTTAAAGTTTTGTGGTTTCCTTCTTTTCCTTCTCATTCAACGCTTCAGGTTCAAAACCAGTGGCACAGGAACCAACATTTCACCCATGAAAACGCCAGCTCGTTTTAGGGCGCAGGAGCCGGGCAAAGAGCTGTATGGTGCACTGGAAGAAGTTTGAGGGGGTGTGACCATGGGAGGTGTGTGGGGAAGGAGGAAGGGAGGTGGTGTATGGCAAGGTAGGGAGGCAGGACGGCTCTCTGGTACGTGCCCGGGAGGACGCAGCGATGGGGTTGTGCTCGCCGTTTGGGATGGGCAGGAGGTGGACTGGCAGGGGTGGTTGCAGGGCAGCGGTCCGGCCACCCCGTCCTGGCCGCGGTCCTTCACAGCCCCTGTCTCAGCCCAGCCGCGTACAGCACCCATGTATACTCCTGCCAACACAGCCCCTGGAGACAAGGCAGACCAACAGAACTCTATGAGAATAAAAATGCGATCTCAGACTAAACTAACGAAATTCAGGATAAACCCTGGTTACACAAAATTGCTGAAGGGATTTATAAAAGTCTGGATCAGTCTCAATCAGAAATACACTCGTGTTTCCATTCCCTGGCTTGGCCATTTAAGTTTAGTCAAGATGTTTGAACAGAGAAGCAGCGTGTGAGTGTGTGTGGGTGTGAGTGTGCGTGTGTGCATGTGTGTAGCCACTAGCTTGCAGCTGGTTTGCTCTAAGAGTGACTGTGCCAAGTTCTAGGGAGATGCTCTGTAACATAACAAAACAGACAAACAAACATGAGAAAAACTTAGATCCTAATAAAAAATACCATTAATTTTCAAAACATCGATTGCATTTAATTCTACAGCCTCAACAGTAGAAATTCCCCTAGCGCTAAAAGTTCTCCAAACATCATTAAAAACCGAGGTGTTTCTAAAGGGAGAAAGGGGACAGGGAAAGATATAGAGGAGACAGCTTCAGAAAATTGTTCACATCTACCTTTTTCTACCTTGGTATCAACAACAAAGCCAACTTTCTGCAGTCAGATATCCGAGAGCCCTTTAATACCGCTTCTCTTTCCAAATGGGAGAAATCAGTGCAAAGACACAAGAGTGGTTTTGAATTGCAGATCAGATCGGCTGGAGGAGCGAACGGCTTGTCTATAGCCTAGCGATTTTTCAATTTTCTGCCTCTTCTCACCTTAAACCGGCACTGATACCAGCGAATCCCTTACACCAAACTGCTGACACTGTATCGATACAGTCATTCGAAATTATGATTTACCTGAACTGCGTGTGTCGTGCAATACTGGGGGGGATTTTTTGTGACTTGATCTATGTTTTCTATTTCACGCTCATTATCTGATGAAGAGGAGAGGCGGCGTTCCCGGGGACGGTGATAGCGCACCGCGAGGGTGGGCTTTGTTTTGCCGCCGTGCGGAGAGAGAGGGCGGGAGAGCCGGGTTAATATTTTTGTTAACGTTTATTTTATTGGGCAAGGGCTCTGATCAGCGTGGCAAAGCGGCGAGCGGACCCAAGCAGCCAACGCAGCTGCAGACGGTGCCTACCGGCGGTCCGGCCACCTCCCCGCTGCGCCCACCGCCCTGGCTTGGCCCGACGCAGGCCGATGAGGCGAGGCGAGGCGAGGCGAGGCTCGGCGCGGAGCGGCTCCAGCTCTGCGCCCCCGCCGCGTCCTCCCTCCTCGCTTCACGTTCAAGGTTTAACAGCGAGGTCATGTTCATTGACGTCAGATTGAGGTTTACTGTACGTCCGGCTACATCTACATACATCGAGGAAATTAGGGCTTTAAAAAAAATATGGAAACCCTACTGCTTGGAGAAGAGAGTGAAGATTCCTTGTGCGATTGCCCCTATTAATGAAGATCGCAATTAATGGAACAAACAATCTGTTCTCCCCTCCCCCCCCACCAAACATCATAAACAACAACAAAAAAACCGAAATAACAAATGTCAGTTAGGCACGGGAAGGCTAGGATGCGCCGGCTTTGCGTCGGCCGGGGCCGGCTGCGACGCGGCACGGAAAAGAGATCGGCTCAGAGCAGGCTGCTCCAGACGGCTCCCTACGCATAATCAGGGCTTCACCGCCATT
Source organism: Sterna hirundo (assembly GCA_009819605.1). Taxonomy (NCBI): domain Eukaryota; kingdom Metazoa; phylum Chordata; class Aves; order Charadriiformes; family Laridae; genus Sterna; species Sterna hirundo. The sequence goes on from CM020463.1 coordinate 12,129,872, forward strand.
CTCCTTTCCTCCTCCTCCTGCTGTTCATTCCACCGTGTATTATTTTTAATACTGATGCATATGTAAAGCTATATTTGCATTTTTTTAATTAACCGAAAGTTAGAAGCTATCACTTTTTTCTCTGATCTTTCCTTCCTTCCTTCCTTTCTTTACCCACACTCTTCCCCCCCCTTTTGGCATGACTCTGCTGTGTATGTGCCTTTATATGCAGTTTCCTCCCTGCTTCTGTTTGTATGAAGTTACAAAATACGCACAAAGCTAATAAAACAAATAAAGGTGCACAACATGCTTATTGGGTCTTAAGAGGAGAGGCACATATCACTGCTATGTTCAGCTATAATACCAACAGGTCGAACCTGGAAATTTGATCGCCTAATTAACTTCATATTAGGAAAAGATACTGGTTTAAGGTATAAGGCAATATAGATAATGCGTGTAATGGGGACTGATTCAAAGGATTTATAATATTTCATTGCAGAATTACGACCTATAAACGCACTTATATCTCTGATGATTTCAGGAATGTTTTATTTCAAAATATTATCTTAAAATGTGTAGACCCAGGTATGGAGTGCTTTCTCTAAGGAAGACATTTTGTACGTTCTGTCTTAACTGCTACATTATTTAATGTATTAAAATTCATGTTAAGACGTGTAGCTTTAAAGCAACTACCTAAGTCTTTACCGAAAAGGCATTTTTAAAAGTTATTTTAAAATATTACCATTATCATTACATTTTCTTTATCTGAGAATCCACAGGCCTTGAATTACATTTAAAAACAATATTAGCTACTTTCGATTTACCTTAATGGGGAAATTCTTATTTTAAAAAGAGTAGTTTAAATCTGATTTAAACCAGGAAATTACTCTTTTTTTGTATTCCAGAAATATTATATTTTTAAACGATTAATGTTTTCCATAAGAATAATACCCACCCATATATACATTTTTTTCTTTAAAAAAAAAAAAGTCTAAGTACATGCATAGACAATTAGTTACACCATGAATGACTTACCTGCATAAACGTATAAGGCAAAAATTACCTCCCCTCCAAGACTGCCATGCATATTTTTTTAAAAATAAAGATCAGAATGTCATACTCGATTTGTATTACTCAGTACCTATTTCACAACACGTATACTTTCTTTGGATTTCTTATGGTATTTACAGCACTACCTCTAGCTCCAGTTGTACAAGTCCTACACTAAAGTGCTCATATATGTCACCCAAGAAAAAGTAGTCAGATGGCTACCCGTAAAACATTAAAAAAATCCGGAAACAAATACTATCATCCATTAGGTTAGTTCTTACCTTACCATATAGAGCAATAATTCATATAGGAAAGTACTTTTTTTACACATATGAATAGCGGTAGGATTACACATCTGCGTGCAGGTGCCCATTTACGAATGATGTTGGGGACTCTCAGCCCACGAAAGGAAACCTATTATTTCCACTGCTTTTAATTAGCACACATGAATCGCACTCTTCTATAGATCCGTAGTGACATATGCAGACAGACCCACAGAGCTGAGTGCCTAGTCCAAGTTCGGGTGTGTGTGCAGATAGCAGACAGCACAGAGGGAGAGCGGTGTGTGTGTAGGTGTTGGTGAGCGGGGATATATGGATATGCTACATAATGTCCCTCTGCCCGCAGCACCAGTATGCGGCGGTGCGGCTGTCTCCCGCAGCAGCGCGGCCCTGGCCGCCTCCCTGCCCCCGGCTCCCTCGGTGGCGCAGGGCAATGATCCCAAGCCCCGCCACTCCCCGTGCTGCCGCTGCTGCTTACCCCCACCGCCGCCTCGCTGCGCGCCGCCGTTGCCTCCGACGGCACCGCACCCGGCGGGACGGGACGGGACGGGACGGAAGGCGCCGCCGCCGGTGCTCTGCCCCAGCTGGGCTGCCGCGGGAGCAGTGCCTGAGCCCCCCCCAAGCTCCCCTCTGCCTCTACCTCCATCGCCGCAGCCACACACCTGCCCCCCCCGCCCCGTATTACCATACGGAGGCTGGATCCCCACGAATCACAGAGGCAGCGGGCTACATTTGAATAAGCCCCACAGCCATCAGCAGCGCCAGCTCCTGCAGCGGCAGCGCTCTGCGCTTCCCCAGCCCGTCTGCGTCTGCCCCTGCCCCTGCCCCTGCCCCCGCCCCCGCCCCCGCATGTGCCACAGGCATCGTGGAGACAGCTGTCTTGCCTCAGTCACTTGCCACTTTAACGCTAATTTGACCGGTAGAATATGAACAATAAATACCCCCCCCAACTCGTTACCTAATACTAAACCTTTTAAAGCTAAAAATCTCACATATGATTTCAATATGCCACTGAAGTGACGATTTCACGGATTTCAGACAGAAAAAAAAAGTAGCATTAATAATACTCAAATTTGGGGTAATCGTTACAGCTGATCGTTACAGCTGAGAGAGGGCCTCGGGTTGAAAACGTACATGAAATAAATTCCATGAAAATATACATGAAATAAATTCCCTCCCTCGTCTTTTTTGTAACGCTTTTAATGGCTAGAATCATCTAATATTCAACATTTTACACGTAGATTTTCCCCTCTCTACAGTTCTCACTATCTGTCTTTTAATCAAACCGTACATAATCAGATCTGTGCCGATATGCTCTATGCGTGAACATACATGTTTTGGCATTATTTACAAATTGGTTTAGAAGGAGGGAGATACAGGTACAGAAAAGTGTCTTTTTTTTACGCACGATTTAAACCCTTGAACGAAAACTTGTAAAATGAATAACCGAAATTTGAAATGAGAAATAAATTGATTTTTTTTTCAGTAAGGAAAAGGCTGAATTCAGTAGGTTTTGCCTTCACAAAAAAAATCATAATTTGGACCTCCTTACACGTCCAGTGTGAATACACCTCATAATACACATCTCTTGGAAAAAAAATACAAAGCCATACCAATCTCTCTCTGATTAATAATGTCTCTCCTGATTAGAGGTAGAAAGCTAGAAACCAAGAAGAGCAGCAGGGGAAGAGTGGGTGAGAATTTTAATATTCAGGAGTTCATGCATATTTAAAATAATTTCTAAATTGTTAGATTTCCAGGGAGGAGAGCGAAGGGGTGACATACAGAAAACTCTATTAGATACATTTTAGTGAGCATTCAAAACATTAACTTCAGCATCATTCTAGGATAAGTAGCCAATGCAGCTGAATTTCCATACACAAAGTGTTTATGGCTTTTAGCACTATCAGAATTAGACAAATTTCCCTGATGGCTTTTCTGTTCTTCTGTTTACTTAATCAGTTTATAACTTGACATAAAATAAACAATCAATAAATTAAGGTTTGAAACGAATGGCTGTCAATAGGTCCGTGTCCAAGTGGAGGCCAGTGACAAGTGGAGTCACTCAAGGATCAGTACTGGGACCGGTCTTGTTTAACATCTTCATCAGCAACACGGACAGTGGCATAGAGTGCACCCCCAGCAAGTTTGCCGACGACACCAAGCTGTGTGGGGCGGCTGACATGCTGGAGGGAAGGGATGCCATCCAGAGGGACCTGGACAGGCTGGAGAGGTGGGCCCATGCCAACCTCATGAAGTTCAACAAGACCAAGTGCAAGGTCCTCCATCTAGGTCGGGGCAATCCCAAGCACCGATATAGGCTGGGCAGTGACTGGCTTGAGAGCAGCCCTGAAGAAAAGGACTTGGGGGTGCTGGTGGACGAGAGGCTCCACATGAGCCGTCACTGTGCACTAGCAGCCCAGAAAGCCAATCGTATCCTGGGCTGCATCAGGAGAATCATGGCCAGCAGGTCGAGGGAGGTGATTCTCCCCCTCTGCTCCACTCTCGTGAGACCCCACCTGGAGTACTGCGTCCAATTCTGGAGCCCCTACTACAAGAGAGATATGGACGTACTGGAATGTGTTCAGAGAAGGGCCATGAGGATGATCAGAGGGCTGGAGCACCTCTCCTATGAGGACAGACTGAGAGAGTTGGGGTTGTTCAGTCTGGAGAAAAGAAGGCTCCGAGGAGACCTAATAGTGGCCTACCAGTATCCTAAGGGGGCCTACAAGAAAGCTGGGGAGGGACTTTTCAGGATGTCGGGTAATGGTAGGACTAGAGGGAATGGATTAAAACTAGAGATGGGTCGATTCAGACTGGACGTTAGGAAGAAATTCTTCACCATGAGGGTGGTGAGACACTGGCACAGGTTGCCCAGAGAGGTGGTGGAAGCCCCATCCCTGGAAGCATTCAAGGCCAGGCTGGATGGGGCTCTGAGCAACCTGATCTAGTGGAAGATGTCCCTGCCCATGGCAGGGGGGGTTGGAACTAGATGATCTTTAAGGTCCCTTCCAACCCTAACAATTCTATGATTCTATGAACTGTTATTTCACTGGTTTCATAATAATTGGCTCACAGAGAGGAATAAACCTGTTTTTGCTTTGGATTATTTTTCCCTTTACATCAGCTTAGATTGCCGGAAACCACTTCTGATCTCCTGGCACAGACCAAGTGGAAAAGATTGGCAGGGTGTGGGTGTCCCTCAGCTCCATATCTCCTCGAAAGGATGTTTCCTACCCAAAGTTCCCCCCTTGGCTCCGCTCTGTGGCCGGCTCCGTGGAAGCCTCGCACGGCGGTGAGATCAGGAGGGGGATGCCGCCGCCCGAGGCCGGCTGCCTGCCGTCCAGGCGACCCGAGACAGGCGGAGGTGTCCCAGACGGCGCAACTTTCCAGCGCCCGCGGAGGCCGCGTCCAGCAGAGAGACAGCGACACCTACCGGTGTTCCGCACGGCCCCGGCGAGCGCGGGCGATCGGCGGGGCTAGTGCGCGAGAAGGGCCACACCGCACTGCGCTCCGTTGCCCAACCTAGCGCAGCCTGGGGAGAAGACATCACGGCAGCGCTCTCCTCTGCGTGACCCGCTCTAAAGAATTCAGTCCTACTAGAGCGATCGTTTCAGTGGGCAGAAATCAGCAAAATTCCACGAAAAAACAAGTGTGTTTTTGCGACGCGCCTTCTGAAACAAGTGGGGATGCTGTCCTTGTCGCCTCCTTGGGACCGCAGCCCCCAGCTACAGCGGCTGAAATCCCGATTCCCCCCCCCCGCATACACACACTCCCACCTCCAGATCTGGGCTGTATCCCACAAAATTGGAGACCTGATCGGGATAATGACAAACGCCTCACTGCGAGCAAAGCCTTCCCAGAGAAGCTCGTGAAGGACGCGCTGAACGCAGAGAGCGAAGGGCAGCACCTGTGTGTTCTCCCTGTCGCTACTGTCTCACCCCAGCCTCTTTCACCTTATTTATATTGTGTTATATACACCGGGAAAGGCAATATTCCACAAATACATTTCAGCAGGAATAATCGCCGCCTCCTCCACGCTTTGCATTTTAATTGCCAAGATAAAAAAAAAATAGGCTCACGTTGTGGATTCCTGTTTGAAGAAAAGCATGGCTTTTCCGTGGGAAGGGGGACGACAGTAATATCCTAAGCAAGAGTATAATTTTAGTATTCGCCCCTGCGGAATGGCCCTATTCTTTATTTAATTTTTGTATTAAGGCCGTATGGAAAGAACTTTTTCTTGGAAATACTTTATAGTTGATCGTATTACTCTTTACCTTTACTCTATTCTCCTTTCCTCTTTTTATAATTAAAAAACAAGTCATTAAAATGAAAAGGCCGAATTTATGTTACCAAAAGGCAGTTTTTACAAGTACAAATGGCAGTGAAGGAGCACTAATCGTTTTAGGAGGAAGACACACATCCGAGAAGTCTGAGGCTACATTTGATTGGATTAACTGCCACTTCCTGTTGTTATTTTAGTAGTTCATTAGCCGGGTGTGCTTTGATAATCGATTTCCGAGATCTCATTCTAGGAATTTTGGTTGTTTCGTATCTCAATAGGCTTTTCTCAACGGGCTATAGTTGGAGAATAACTTGTCTGTTTCGAAGGACGGTTTTTGTGCATCTGCAGGAGTTTTTTTTATTCTTGCCCGAAAAAAACAACGACGTGCAGTTCTTTTACACTGAGGAAAGGATGTGGCACAACTTGCGTCAACTACCTTTCAGAGGTTTTAACTTTCGTACCGTGAAAACAAATGCAGGGACTCAAAGTAGCTCTTCGAGTGCGTTTTCTAAATGTGCATTAAGGTTAATGAGCAAGACTTCGCTAAGTCTCCCTGGTCATAAAATTTGAGAATAAATGAGTTCGTCGCTAGTAGCATCACAAGACCGAGGATTCATTCTTAGAAAATGCACGTCTACTAAAATGAACCAATATATCATCTGAATAGCGATCTCGCTTAGAGTGATGGAAAAATATGAATTAAAATCAACGAAAAATCAGCTTGCATCCTCAAGTAGTGAAGAGATCTCTAAATACTGGTTGATCACATCTAGTCCAAAATCAAGAATAAGACACGGCGCTAACATTTTCCTGGCTCTTTTTCTCCGAAGGGTACTGTTTTCTTTAGTAACTCCAGGAACTGCTGACGATCATTTTTACATTAAAATAATAGTAATGGGTGTCTCTCATTTTGCCCTAGACAGGCCGACGTCCTCCCATCCCATCCCGCCTCATCCCTCAAACCCAGAGAACAGCGGGCCGGACTGGCGGTCGCACAACCTCCGTGCCGTGCCGGCAGGACGCACGAGCGGATCGACGGGCGCCGGCCCTGCGGCTGACCGACGCCGCTGCTCGGACACGTTTCCACGCTCTAGGAGAGCCTCCTGAGAGAGAATTGTAGCACCTTGCCATTTTGCTGAGAGCTGTGCGCGTGACTATTTGGCAAAAAGTGTCATACGTCTTATAATATATTTCTCTTTCGTGTCTGATAATACAAGGACTACTTATTTAACAAAACACCACAGGGTATTAGACAGTCCAAACGCACAAAATCATTATAGCCCCTTGCCCCACAAGTGTGTGCGTGCCCCCTCCCTTCTTTCTCAGCTTTTCAGTAGCAATGAATGAATCGAGAACTAGAGCAGCATAATGAATCAGGACACGTAAACCTATAATCTTCAGTCGTCAAGGCTGAGACGGCAGCCTATAGCAGTAGGCATATTGCAGAAAACCTGGGAATGGGGAATGGCTGGCGAAGGAGTGAAGTTTGCAGCCGACTAACAGACTCATAGAGTGGCATAAAAGGAAGGTCACCTACCTTTCCAGGGCGCCTCCCCTCACATCCTCAAAATTAAACTCAGTGAGAGTAGAAAGAAGTGTATCTTATGGGCTTTAAAACCTGCATATTCATTATAAAAGACTTTCTGAAGCTAACCTACTCTGCCAACCTAACTAAGCAGAACTTTTATTTCCTTCCACTTGTCTCTCTCACGTAGGCAGTACTATTTTCCCGATACCATTTCCCTTTTATCCAACTAATGGGAAAAACAATTGTCAGACTTGTACATCCAGAGCAATCATTAAACCAAACCCTCCCACCTCACCTTAACCATCATCAAGCCCTTATTTATTTTGATTATTTGTTAAAAGGCAGCCAGCTGGGAACTTGACAATGTGCTCGCACCCGATCTCTCTCTCTCTCTCTCTCTCTCACACACACACACACACACACAAATGTGATGTGATATGAGCGTGTGTGTGTACGTATTGCCGTATGTGTACCAGCTCTGCCCGAAACGGTGTGAATACGAATTTCCCTACAGGTGTTACCGCTTCCAGCTCAATGCAGCCCCCAACAGATGTGTGTGTGTTTAACAAAAACAAAGTAAGTCGCTATCAGGTGATCAGGCTTGTAATCCAATAGTCTTTGTTCGGTTAAATAAGATTCATCATTAAGAGTAAAAAATTACGGAAAGGGGAGTAAGGACAAGGGGGGGGCTGCAAAGAAATCTCTCCCTGCCTAGGAGAAATGTCCTCGCCAGCTCGCTCTGCTAACGTCTGGGGTTACTGCGTCCGTCGCAACCCACTCAGCCCAGCATAAACTTTCAGAAGACTGAAGTGCCGTAGAAAGTCAACGAGGGATCCGAGGAATCGCATGGTGACAAGGTGTAAGGAGGCCGGCGGGTGTGGGGGAGAGGTGTCCCTGCTGATGCCCTGCTTCTTCCCCCCGAGCCCTCGGGAGCCTGTAGGCAGGGTCGCCCTCCCCGAACACCCTCTTCCTGCCCCGTGGGTGACACAGCGTGGCCTCCTCCGGAGCCCAGCGGGGCATCGCCTGGCCTTACCAAGCCACCGGCAAAGCCCAAGTCCCCGAGAGAGAGAGGCGCAGGGTGGCAGGTGGCAGGGCTGCTCCGCGTCCCGGTACTTACCCCCGCGATGCCTGACACCGATCTGCTCCCGTCCGCAACCCCTCAGCAAAACATATACGTCGCACACATCCTCGCAGAGATTAGTTGTGACTTTTCGAGTCCAACCGTGCTCATTCAACTGAAGGCAGGAGAGGAAAACCTAAGGTGCGATGGAAACGAGGGGTGGCCACGGGTGCTGCCTCATACTGATCTGCAACGTGGCTCCCCCCTCCCCGGCATTTCCCACTCACCTCCTTCCTCCCGCCCTAAATCAGAAAGCCGCGTGAAGGAGGGATGACACACAGATCCGCACTGGCCGCTGGGGCTCCGGCAGAGGCGCACCCGCGCACCAGCCTCCACGCCTAGGTCCCGCCGCGGCGCTCCAGGGACCTGTCTGCGGGGCGCAGCGTTTGGTGAGAAAAGGGGGAGGAAGGGGCTGAAGGATTGCCTGAGGCGTGTCCGTCAGCCTGCCCGCTCGGATGGGGATCACATGCTACACGTGGGGCGCGCAGAGCCCCGTGGTACGAGGCTACTGCCCGGCATCCAAATGGGCTGCCGGCTCCGGCGGGCATCGCCTCCCCTCCTTCCTGTTGTTATTTTTAATATTATTATTCCTAATTATACTAATAATTAATTTTAAAGATCTTTGCACATGCAAACTGACAGCTGGGGATGAGGAGCAAGAGTAGCTGTTTTAAACAATAGATTAGGAACACTAGGAAGTATCTCCGCAGGGAATGGAGACTTTTTGCTTCGTCAAAGATGAGGTCTGCTGTCTGCTTAATAGTACAGTAACATCTTCAGTTCCCGACTAAACACAATAACGCAGGCTCTCGTGATTAATTTATACAGGAGGCTTTATGAATTGTGGTCCCTCCCTTGCTCTTTCGCAGACATACTCGCAGCACACCTGTGAGAGGCTGGAGTTGGCAGGACGCTGACGGTGGACCCAGTCGAAATTTTCAATATTGCAGACACAGTAATTATTCTTCTGATTTTCTTTGTTAAAATTTTATTTGGCGAATTGAAATTTTTTCCAAAAGATTCATCGACACACGAAAATATGTTTGCATTTATATCCGCCAGAGACGAAGCAGAATAAAGATGCCCGAGTAGACCTCGTCTGAAATCAGATCCCCGCATTTGTAATTGTTACATACACAACAAATTGTTAACAATTTGCGCACCAGAGATGGCATATTTCTAAGCCTCCTTTCCTTTGTAAGGCAAATGACGGCAAAATATGATCTAGTATATAACTAATTGGAGCAAAGAACAGTACATCAGCAAGACTGTGGTTTCTATAGGGTTATGTAAGTTTCGTGTTTATACAGAGTGAAAAATAACAAACATTAATTAATTACGGCGAATTTGACAACGTGTTTTAAGATGCTTTTACCTGATACATACTATATCCTATTTAATAAGAGATCATATTAATGGTGTTTAAGTAAAATTAATAAATAAGAATTAAATTATATTTAAAAAATAGGTTGCACTACAATAAAAATGTCTGATGCTTTAGGATAAACAGCCCTCCCAATATATATTGTAAAAATCCTATATTTTGTTCAGAAGAATAAAATTATCTTTGATTTTGTATCGATTTTGGTGTTATATAAAATGATTAATATAATAAATAGAAACAGCTGAGTCAGACTAAGTAGAAAGTTACTATTATTTAAATTATCAAAATAAAATCCATCAAATAATGTTTTCCATTCTAATGAGCGTGGAAATGTTTCTCTTCTAATTTACTTATTTTCAAAATAGACATTAAAACATGTTGGAACTGATTTCCTTTCAAATCAGAAAAGCTAATATAAGAACAATTGTCTGCATATTTTTTTCTATAACGTGCCATTACCTGAAGCACATAAATACAAACACGCAAGCCCTGGAATTTGCAATTTTTTTTTTCCTACACTGTCTGTAAACATTGCTATGTGATTACATGTACTCACTTTCTCGTATGGACCATCTGTTATCTGGTGTCTACATCTTTCAGAATGTATTCACATTAAGGTTTAATCTTCTTTAAAGCAGTTACTAGATATACAATAATGTCAACATGCATATAGGTATACACGAAAATTGCTTTAGACCTTCAGAAATCAGCTAAGCCCTTTGGGCAAGTCAGTTACAGTGACATTAGGCATGAGTTGCTGTCGAGCTCTAATAATTCAAGCGTAGAAAAAAGGCGGATTATGAAGTAGGGAATAATCACCAAATTCTAAAGCCATTAAAATTAGTGGAATTTATTTCAAAGGGGCAGAATTTGGCCCAGTTGATCAGGTTATAAAGGTGTGTAGCTATTGGTATAAAAATGTAGTTTTTAAGCCCATCTTTTGTTAACCTTACAAACTTTATATATAAAGGTGAAAGCAAGCTATTCAGCAGTGTTTTCACAGGATTTTAAGGAGGGGGGGAACTATTGAATTTAAAATTATTTATTCCCAAAATTCATTAGATTGTATAGCACCAACCTCTTGGCAAGACTTCTTCTAAAAATTATCTTTTATACTACTGCAACTACTGGAAAAACAAATGGAGATAAAACATTTAAAATACTCCTTAATTATTCTGACGAGGTGTAATGCAGTAATTCTACTTCCATCTTTTCTCTAATGACTTTCTCTCCTCAGAACTCTCCTTGCAAATAGTACACCTGAGCAGGAAGTAAGCCACTCTGAAAATGATCTGGCCAAGCAATGAAAGTACCAAAGCCGGAATCACAGTCCTCGGTCAGTACATGCCTTGCCATAGGAGCGATGTGTCTATAAGACTCCCTATTGAAGCCACTGGAGAATTCAGCTTAGAAATAGAGACACACTTTGTCCTTCTCTTCACAAGACTAAATCGCTTGAAGTACATGATAAGTGTAAGATATATTATTTTTGCATTACTTATTTGAATAACTTAAGAAAGACTTCAGCGGCTCAATTAATACTCGCACAAAACTTCCATTAGGTCAGAGGATGCTTTTCCAAGGGAAGAACTAAATAGTCTCAAAAAACAAGATAGAAATTTTGATGTGTTCTTTGGAAGTTAAGTTTTAAAAAGTTTGAACGTGATGCCATTATAAAAATGTATTTAAGTAATAAAATGAGAACTTCTGAACATGCCTTGACTGTATGTGTTTGGCTTTCTTAAACTCCGCAAAAATAGGTAAGATTCTGTTCCCACTAAAGTAAAATACAAAATCCTATTGTTTTCCATGATAGTAAGAAGAGCCCTTAAATTGCTTTTGTTTACACACAAACACAATTTGTATCTCATTTGTGTATCTCTTCGAGGCACACCTGAAAGCCAGGGCTCTGATATGTGTACTGATTCATGCGGGACCTCCACATCAGAAAAGACATTATGTTATCTTTATATTTTCTGTATGAACGAAGAAGGAAAGTAGTGAGCTTAACTATCTTCAAAAATGAACGTGGGTTTTCCCAACTAAAATGGTATCAACCGATTCCTTCTAAGCAAAAATGTGAGAAGAATCAAAAGATTCTTTCATGAGCTTCATCACTGTCCTATTTTAGCCGAGATCATTATACTTATAGGAGGAAAATGAACAGTTATATGAATTGAAAAAAAGGAGGTGGGTTTTTTTGGGGTGATGGCACTTTCCGGACACGTTTAAAGGGGATCATTTCCCCCAAGTGGTGCAGAAATGACAGGAGTAATTTTCAAAAGATAGTCCACTATTTTCCTGCAAGTTTTTTTTTCTTCCACAAATGAACAACTAGACTTATTGAACATCGAAGGAAACAATTTTTATTTTAAAGAGCATTTAAAGCCTTCAGGTGTATTGAACTTGGACCCGAGGGCAGTGATCCACCAGGGATGTAATCAACAATTCGTAGGATCAAGCCCGCAAACCCACATTTAGATGTTATATGACGCTGCAGGAATTCCGTGTGTGTCTATAGAACTACAGATACCCATATAATGTGTAATATAGTATGCATATAATCCTTATGATTACATATTATTAAACGTAGATGCTATCATACAAACATGAAAATATATAATAAAAACCGAGCACCTTTCACGCTTGGCTTTCACTTGTTGGGTCTGCGAGGCAGATCTGAAACGGAGAAAACATCATTTAACCTAGCTGCCCGTGCATGTGCGGTACATCCATTTCCGTACACACATGCTGCAAAGAGCTTGTTAGGTGCTATTGTCAAACCGTTTGTACCTACATATTTATACCTCTATCTCACTGCCTCCAAGACTGAGAGGCAGAGGTATCAAAGAGCTAGACTTAGCTTTGGAAACTTCATCAGAGTGAAATGAATAACGTTAAGGAAACAAAAAAATAAGCACTTTTAAAAGTTGGGTTAATATTCCTTTTTAAACGCGCAGGGCAGCCTCCTCCCAGACCAACTTTAAAACGCTTTTTGGCCAGCTGTCTGAAGGAGCTCCCCCGAGAACAAACGGATTAAACCTCTCACCGAGCCCCCCAAAAGCTCAGGAATACTGCACGCACCGCACCGCACGCACGCACGCACATACGCAGAGAACCTCTCTCTGTCGCCCCTTTGGCCCGGCTTGCCCCACCGGCGTCCCTGGGCGGGACCTGGGCACCATGCCGGGCCGCGGGGACTCTGCCAGCCGCGAATAGCTCTACGGCCGGGAGGGACGATATCCCCCTTGCCAGGGCCGGGTCCCGGGCCGGTCTCCTCCGCCGCGGCCTTGAGGAGACGTAAGCAAGCCACGACACTGTATCTTGCCCCGATTGCTCAGGTGCGCGCCTCCCACTTTGCAGGGTGTGACGGGCTGTAGCAAGTGGTATGTGCGGAGACGCACAAACGAGCCCAAGAACGGTCGTGGCCGTTAATTACAGCCATGCTAATTTGAGCGAGAAGCGGTGAGCGCGCGAGCAGGAGACATGGTGCAGTGTAGTGCAGCGCTGCTGCCCCCTGGCGGAGCCGCGCAGTGTCGTACCGGGTGGGATCTGCTCCGCACCTGCAGAGCCTCGCAGTGCTGGCTGCGTCCTGCCGGCGCGCCGTGAAAGGGAATAAGCAACCTGCGGAACCCCGCGCGGGGCAGCTCGAGCAGCGCAACCCCCGCAGAGAAGTGCGGGCGGCCTTCAGCCCGCAACACCAGGCAAAGTCATTTCTGCCCTAAAACGCCGGCCTGAACCCCGCGGTGCGAGTGTGGTGCTGAGGTCAGGGGCAGCCTTTGGACCCCGTCCTCAGCTTCCACCTTCAGGCTGGCCCGGGTAAGTGCAGCAGCGCGGCGGGGCAGGATGTACGCTAGGTCCGTAAGGGGATACGGCCACTCCACCCTTTGCAGAAGGGACTTCCTCCCCGCGGGGCCGAGAGGCGCCCAGTGGCCTCCGGGGCGTCCTGGGACCTAGACGCGATCAGCGAAATGGCTCCAAAGAAGAAACCATGAGAGGCTGGTGTTAATGGTTCTTCGGATATGTAAACATAGCGGCATCCCCCTCCCCTCCCCTTTGTTTTTATTCATATTGTTTCACAAAGATAAGTATCAGGCAGATGCAGGACAAAGTAAAAAATTACTAGTTCATTTAAAGCTAAGCCTAGTTATCAGCTCTTTCTAAATATCAAACTTTGTACAAATAGCCCAGATTTACACCTTTTTATGCACCGTTTTAAGTGTTGGAGCTTTGTAAGAAAGAAATAAATACATGGAATAGATAAATATCAGAATATCAGATAAATATCATAAATGTCCCAGGCTCCCATACCTACAGGAGCTAAGCAATACCTGCTGCATTTACTCTGCAGCTGTCGGTCTTCAGCAGAGAAACCAAACTTGCACTGAACTACAGACAACAAAGGAGGTCTCCCCACGCAGGGCAGGGCGCAGAAGGCCGCGGAGCTGGGCAGTGTGCGCGAAGGGTGTCTGGGTGTGCCTGCCTGCCTTCCTGTGCGCGCACAATTGCACTGTAACTTGTTTTTATTTTGCCTCCCAGGACAAGTGATATTAGGATATCGGGAACTGCTGGCACAGAAGTATTTGTGTGTGCTGATTCAGAGTGGCGAGATCCGGCAGCCTTTAACGTGGGCACGGAGTTAGAGGTGGGCAGTGCCCTGCAGAACAGCGGGGCCCTGAGGATGGGGCTCCCCGGGTTGTTTTGCCGGTCTGGGCAGCTAGCACTGCTGGAGCCTTACCTTCCAGAAAGGCTGTGCGGTATCAAATCACCCCACACTTCGAGGATAGCTGTGCGAGGAATGAATTTTGACGTGGACAAGGACCTTTGCCTGGGTCAGTCACCCTTGGGAGGGCTGGGGGGATGTTTGCTACCAGCCAGCCTCACACCTTCTCGCCTTGAGCTCTGGGGTCTTCTCCCTCTTGGCGTGGTTTGCCCTGACGCAGCGGTGAGCTGAGATTTCATGCGGGCGGCTGGGGACATCCAAAGGGAGCAAGCTCTTGGCCGAAGCTGGGGGGAGTCATCTGCCGTCAGATCCTTCCCCATCCCTGCCCTATGTTGGAAGGTTATTCTCGGGAGGCAAACCCAGCCAAAAGGGGAACCCACATGGGTCCTGTTCACTCCAGAATTTCTCAAGCCTTGCTCTATGTACCCCGTTTAACTAGCGATATGTTTCCAAAGCATCAGCTCATCCCAGAGAGTGCCTTTCACCAGCTAGTGCCTGCTTATGGCCAGGGCAGGATTTGTTGCAATGGTAGTACTCAATTTGTTGAAATTTTTGTGAAAAAGTGAGGTTTAGTAACGAATTGAATGTAGCTCTTAAAATCTTGTACAGCAATTTAAAAAGGTGGGGCTCAAAAGAGAAGTTGAAACCCTTGACTGTGCAGCTCTTTAAAGGTAATTACTAAAACCTCAAAGGGTCAATTTAATCTAGTCTGGTCTATAATCCTGTAAATTCTGTAACACCCCAGACAACTTCTGAGCACAAGGCTTTATTGTAACCTTAATTTATAAAGCAATACCACCCCCACTCCCCCACCCCCAATTTTTCACTCATTACAGGTAGGACAGAACCATGTTTGGAAAAGCAATGCCAGGAGATATCTCACAATGAAAATTTGCTACTCAAATTCCCAGGCCCAATCCTCCCCACACAAAGAGGTGAGACTCAGATCTCCATACATTAGAGATGTCTGGATTATAACCTGTGGGCATTGTTCTTTCAGAATGGATCTCTCTAACAAAACTTCCTGGATAAATTCCCCTCACACATTGCTTTTGTCATTGATCACCTACTCCTACTTTGATCAGCAAGCATAAGGAAAGCTAATCCTTAAAGGGAAAGGAAATTAATATGTATTAATAGACTGAGATTAACTATACAAAATGTAACAGGCCCCTCTCAGTGACAGAGTTTTACTGCTACTGAGAGTAAACCACTGTTAATGATATTAGCAGAAAACAGCAGCAGCTATTTCAGATGTCAGCTGTCTATTTCAAAGCTGTTATTCATTAAGATTATGATTAAGAATCAGGGATCTTGTTTCTGCTGCCAGGTCCCTGCCTCCCACACCACCATTCTCCTTTCCTTGTGATTACTCATTCCAAAATATGGGAATAAATATTTTTTTCTTCATAAAATATTGGTGGTTTTTTGTTTTGTTTTGTCTAAATTTTCAGTAGAAATGACTTTTCCTCAAAACTTCTAAGCATGAAAAACATTTTCTCTGGTATTCAACAACTGAAATCCAGAAGTCAAGTAAAATAAAAAGGAAGCTCTAAATTCTTGAAAAACAAAACCATCTTTCATTTGCCTAAGTATTGCTGCAATCAAGATTATTTTCTGAACTAAACTCTTCTTCCTCCATGGATATGGGTACAATAATCTTCTCTTGTGATTTCATGTTTAACAGTTGTTAAATACAACAATTAGATGTTCAGTTTCTTCTATTGAACTGTATCAAAGGGTCTATTGTATAATGTTGTCAGTTAGAAAATAGACAGTAAAACAGAATAAGAAGTCCATTCTCTGAGTTATAGGCTTTTGAGAGAGTAAGATCAAAATGGCTGGAAGTAACTTGTAGTTGTTTTTTTTCCCCCCCGCTGTGTTTAGAACAATAGAGGTAAATGTTAGTTACTAAATGTTATAATGCTATTATAGGGCTTGGACCAACCTCGCTCCCCCATTCTTAGATCTAGTTTTGACCATCCCAAAGTTTTCCAGATATTTATAAACTCCTCATAAAATGAGCTATAGTCTGCAATTTAGACATTCACTTTCTCAGCCCAAGTTACTGCAAAACAACAACATTACTGTTGTTCTTATAATTTATTTAATAATTAACCAAATAAATGAATATATTACAGGGGTGCAAAAATGAAATACAATGAAATACCAAAGATACATTTATGATTACTTTTCTTTGCATTAATTTCATTAAACCTTTATGTTTTGAACTATATAACTTTTACAAATCTTGAACAATACTGTGATGACGTATTTTTTATTTTAGGGTTAAAATGTAAATCATAGAATGTGTTGGGTTGGAAGGGACCTTTAAAGGTCATCTAGTCCAGCCCCCCTGAAGTAAGCAGGGACATCTTCAACTAGATCAGGTTGCTCAGAGCCTCATCAAGCCTGGCCTTGAATGTCTCCAGGGATGGGGCCTCCACCACCTCTCTGGGCAACCTGTTCCAGTGCCTCACCACCCTCAGTGTAAACAACTTCTTCCTAATGGCAAACCTAAACCCGCCCTGCTCTAGTTTAAACACACTGCCCCTTGTCCTATCGCTACATGCCCTTGCAAACAGCCCCTCCCCATCCTTCCTGTAGGCCCCCTTCAGGTACTGGAAGGCTGCTATAAGGTCTCCCCGGAGCCTTCTCTTCTCCAGGCTGAACAACCCCAACTCTCTCAGCCTGTCCTCATAGGAGAGGTGCTCCAGCCCTTGGATCATCTTCGTGGCCCTTCTCTGGACCCATTCCAACAGGTCCATGTCCTTCCTGTGCTGAGGGCTCCAGAGCTGGACACAGTACTCCAGGTGGGGTCTCACGAGAGCAGAGTAGAGGGGCAGAATCACCTCTCTGGATCTGCTGGCCACGCTTCTTTTGATGCAGCCCAGGATGCAATTGGCCGTCTGGGCTGCAAGCACACACTGTTGGCTCATGTCCAGCTTCTCATCCACCAGTACCCCCAAGTCCTTTTCCGCAGGGCTGCTCTCTATCACATTGTCCCCCAGCCTGTATTGATAACGAGGGTTGTCCCAACCCAAGTGTAGGACCTTGCACTTGGCCTTGTTGAACTTCATAAGGTTTGCTCGGGCCCACCTCTCTAGCTCGTCCAGGTCCCTCTGGATGACATCCCATCCCTCTGGCCTGTCAACCACACCACTCAGCTTGGTGTCACCAGCAAACTTGCTGAGGGTGCACTTGATCCCACTGTCTATGTCACTGATGAAGATATTGAATAGCACCGGTCCCTGTATGGATCCCTGAGGGACACTTGTCACCCCTCTCCATCTGGACGTCAAGCCATTGACCACTACCCTCTGGAATGTGACCATCCAGACAGTTCCTTATCCACCGAACAGTCCACCCATCAAATCTGTATCTCTCCAACTCAGCGGGAAGGATGTTGGGGGGGACTGTGTCAAAGGCCTTGCAGAAGTCCAGGTGGATGATATCCGTTGCTCTCCCCTTTTCCACTGATGCAGTCACTCCATCATAGAAGGTCACTAGGTTGGTCAGGCAGGACTTGCCCCTGGTGAAGCCATGCTGGCTGTCTCGAATCACCTCCCTTTCTTCCATGTGCCTTAGCATAGCTTCTAGGAGAATCTGTTCCATGATCTTCCCAGGCACAGAGGTGAGGCTGACAGGGCGGTAGTTCCCAGGGTCCTCCTTTCTACCCCTTTTAAAAATGGGTGCAATGTTTCCCTTTTTCCAGTCGCCAGGGACTTCACCTGACTGCCATGACTTTTCAAATATCATGGAGCGTGGCTTGGCAACTACATCAGCCAATGCCCTCAGGACTCTGGGGTGCATCTCATCAGGTCCCATAGACTTGTGTATATTCAGGTTCCTCAGGTGGTCACGAACCTTGTCTTCACTTACAGTGGGAGGGACTTTGTCCCCCAGGTCCCTGTCTTGCGGTCCTTCAACCCGGGAGGCATGAGGAGAGAGGCTGGCAGTAAAGACCGAGGCAAAAAAGTTGTTGAAAACCTCAGCCTTCTCCTTGTCTGTTGTTACCAGTTTGCCATTCTTGGTCATCAGGGAGGGCATGCTTTCTTTGACCTTCCTTTTCTGGTTGACGTACCTGTAGAAGCCCTTCTTGTTATTCTTAGCATCCCTTCCCAAGTTCAGCTCCAGACGCGCCTTGGCCTTCCTGACCTCATCCCTACATAACCGGGCAGCATCCCTATACTCTTCCCAGCACACCTGATCCTGCTTGAACTGCCTGTGCAGTTCCTTCTTGCCTTTTAGTTTCACCAGCAGGTCCCAACTCAGCCATGCTGGTCTCTTCCCTGTCTTGCTTGATTTCTTACACCTGGGGATCGAGAGCTCTTGTGCTCTATGGAAAGCATCCTTGAAGATCTGCCAGCTCTGTTCTGCCCCCTTGTCCCTGAGGACCGTTTCCCAGGGGGTCCTATTGACTAACTCCTTGAAGAGATGGAGGTTTACTTTCCTAAAATTCAGGGTCCTGACTACGCTCCTTGTCTGACACGTATCCCTCAGGACCGTGAACTCCACCAGTGCGTGGTCACTGCAGCCCAGGCTGCCTCCAATCTTGACATCCCCGATGAGCTCACTCACATTGGTGACTATGAGGTCCAGTATGGCATCCCCTCGGGTAGGACTGTCTATTTCCTGTCTTAGGAAGTTATCCTCGAGGCACTGCAGGAACCTCCTGGATTGTCTACAGCTCACAGTGTTATTTTCCAGCAGATGTCAGGGTGGTTGAAATCCCCCAGCAGGACGAGAGCCTTCGAGCACGATGCCTCCCGTAGCTGGAGGAAGAAGGCTTCATCAGTAGGTTCCCCTTGATCAGGCGGCCTGTAAAGCGATAGGGTGTTAAACTTTGCTGCTGTACAATCCATAACACTCACTATAGATGAGAAGTATGGACCAGTTTGTAATGATTTCAAAGTTAATGTGTACTTTGAAACCATTTATGAGGTTTAAAAATGTATTAGGCATACATTTAGAAATTCAGATTGTGTATTTATGATTTTACAAAGTGGATGAAAACAGCAGTTTATCTCTGAGGACGACATCCAACAGGAAAGTGAGAGTCTATCCAACAGATTGACTCATAACACCTTATTTCAGCTATGAATGGGTGAATATTTTTGCCGATGGAATTAACTTCAGTGGTGGAAGGAAGTATTTTTAACAAAACTATGAGTAAGAAAATTGTATTGCCTCTTCTACTCCCTCATATCTGATAGAGTTCTGCTAGGCCAGAAATCAGCATTTGGTCACTCTATGGAGCATTAGTTGAATATTACTTTAAATATTAATTTTATTGCTGCACCAGATAAAATAATATCAATCAATTTTCCAGAAGAGATTAACTGAAACATCTACTTGTCTTTAGAAAAGACTTTTTTTTCTTTTAAAAGCGTTTTTTCACAACAAAACTGACAATCCTTTCAATCTCATAAAAGCAACCATTTGCTTCCTTCACTGCCCCCCAAATCAGCTCAGCCTTTAAAACTGGAGGAATATAATGCGATTAAATAAACAACAGCAACTAAACCATAAAATTCTACTTGAAGTTTTTTATCAGACATGGAAAAGAGCCAGAAATTAAAATAAATAAAAAAGTGCCATTTTTAACAATTTCTCCTTAAGAAGAAATTAACGTACTATGGTAATAGGCAGCAGTACTGGAAGATAATACTGAGTTAAATACGTTATTTTTATTTTTTTTTTAGTAAAAGAAAAAACCTCATATTTTCAGATAGGCACTTTTTCACAATCATAGAAATTTCTTGCTACGCATATTGTCCTTATAGACTGACTTCGATATTTTAAAATGAATCTAGTATGAAGAACAGAGATATTGAGGCATCCCTGAAGATTTATGCATTTCTGCACTGAATGGCTTTATTCTTGGTAACAGGGCAACAGTCTTCCTTCACTAATGATATGGTACAGTTGTGATTTGGAGGGACTGAAGAGTAGGGGCTGATTTCTCGACTCAGTCTGTCCTTGGCATTTGCAGAGGCTTCCAGCAGTGATGGCAACTAAGAGGAGGTCAGATGGAGAAGCAGACTGAGCAAGCTGAGCAAGCAAGTTTTGTATATATTTGTATATATTGTATCTATTCCATTATTTTTTCTTAAAATATTTTATTATTAATATTTCATTAGTTTATTTTTTTCTAAACTCATAACTCTATCTCTCTTCTTCCTCTCCTTGGAGTGAGAGGTGGGGAGAGCAACTGTTGTCTTGTCATTGGCCAACCTGGCCCAAACCGCAACAGATTAATTGGTGCCCAACGTGGGACACAAGCTTCCAGTTTCCTCAGGGAATGCCATTCCTAAGTGAAATGTTATATTGTGCCTTTAGAGAGCTTTGTTTGAAGTCAGTAGGTACAATGCTGCTTAACCTGCTGAGTATGTTGCATGGTTTACTTGCTCTTTGTATTTGTATGCAGTGGTTTAAATGTGCTATTTTTGTGTGGTTTGGCATTCAGATGTATAATATGATTACTTGGATAATGTCTGTTCCTGCATATTGCAGGCATCACATGATGGATTTTATTACTAAGTACACTTTTGGTTTCACTTGGGAAAGGTTCATCTTGCCCTTTAATGCTGATGTCAAAGAGCTGGGGGATGGAAACCTTTTGGGCTGCTTAGAAAATGAATGTTACTTTCAAAAGATTGTGATTTTGTTGCTGGTTCTCCTGAATGTGTTGCAGGGGTAGTTTTATGTTAAAAATTGGTGCAGGGGTGGGTATTGTGTGACACGTGCTGCTGCTACTCATATCCCACAGGCCAATTCACAGCTGGCACAGGCTCAAACCACTCCCCAAGCTACCCCCTCATCAGCACCAGTTGCTACTGTCACTACTCCAGTGGCTTCAACAATGAGTACTGCTGGTACTCAAACTCCAACAGAACTGGTACAAGTTGCCCCAGTGACCAGGAAACAGAAAAGGAAATCAGCTCCTTCCCTTGCCTCTTCTGATGAGGATCCAGGAGAGGGCTGTCGTGGTTTTGGCCAAATTGGCCAATGGCCAGCAAGAGATGCTCTCGTGCATGGAGAGGTGGAGGAGAGATAAAGAGATTTATGACTTTAGAAAAATACTAAACTAATTTAATTAAAATATCAATAAATTAATGAAATAATAATAATAAAAAATTGAAATATATACAATATATACAAAACTGTATCAAGCTCCCAGGGAGATCGCGTTACCAGCAGGCACAGGGAAAGTCTCAGACTGGACTCAGGGATGGACAGGACTACTTTAATTAAATATTAACAATAAGATAAAAAGGAAAATAATGAAATAGATACAGTATATACAAAACTGTATTAAGCTCCCAGGATGACGTCACCGGCAGGCACTGGGGAAGTCCCAGGCTGGACTCAGCGACAGGTGGGAACTGGATTCCACAGATGGAGTCAGGAACACACAGATCGGGATCAAAGGCAGATGAAAAGACAGGGTCCTCCTCGGACATCGGCCATTGACAAAAGAGAGTTGACCCTTTGCTCCCTCAGCTTTTATACTGAGCATGGGGCAGATGGGATGGAATACCCTGTCGGTCAATTTTGGGTCACCTGTCCTGTCTGCTCCTCCCCGCAGGTGGGACCCCTCTACACTTTTCCACTTCCAACCCTCCAATGGGGCAAATAACGAAATTAGCTGACCTTGGTTGTTATAGCAATAAGTCTAAGCAAGAGCCTCTCTGCATACCATTTCTTGGCACAAACTGTCTTATCACTCTGAATGAACTGTTTCAGACACAACATGCTGTTAATTTCAGAGAGTTAGAAGAGGCCTAGCTAAGAAGTAAAATTACTGAACAGAAAGTTGGTTCTGTTTTACCTCAAACCAGGACAAGGGCACTTCTCGGTCAGCATCAAAGTCAAAAAGGAGATCAGCTCATTTCCCCTATCTGGTATGACAAAAACCAGCTCAAGCCAGACAGCATGGGAGAGAGTTCTTCTGACGAAGATGAAGGAAAGGGTCCTGCGAAAGCAGATCCAGGAGAGAGTCTTTCTCGAGCAGCGTCAATAACTGTTCAATTTTTCTCTATGAAGGATTTGAGAAACATGAGGAAGGACTTTAGTTGTCAAGAAGGGGAGACACTTATCTCCTAGTTGCTCAGATGCTGGGACAATGGAGCTGATTCCATAGACTTAGATGGTAGAGAAGCTAGACAGGTGGGAAACCTGGCCAGAGATGGAGGTACTGATAAAGCAATTGGGAAGACAAACACTCAGTCTCTGGAGCTGACTGCTATCAGCTGTAAAGGGCAAGTATCCCTTTAAGGATGGTATTGAATGCCGTCCAAGTAAGTGGACGAGCATGAAAAAAGGTATCAAGTACTTGAGGGAACTGGCTGTGCGAGAGGTGAATTATGGTGACTGGCAAGTGAATGTAGACCCTGATGAAATGCCATGCAAAAGATCTTTGCTAAGGAAGTTTGCGCAGAGTGCACCATGGACGTACTCCCATACATTGTCAACAATGGTTTGGGGAGGATCTGATGCTGATGCACCAACTGTAAATGAAGTGGCTAACAGGGTACGACAGTATGAAGACAGTCTCTTTCATCCCCTCACTGTGGCAGCTGTGGAAAAAGTGACTGAGAAAAAAGAAAAAAATAGCTAAGAAAAATGACAAACTGTTTGAAAAACTGTCTGGGATGGAGAAAGAATCCCCCTCTTCTCCTCAACAGACCCACATCTCAGTCATTAAGAAAAAATGCCCTCCTACAAAACAGATTCAAGAGAAACAGGACCCCCTCTGAGATTTCCTGTGGCTTTGCCTCTGCAACTACGGAGAGGACATGAGTAAGCAGGATAAAAAAACCTACCTCAGCCCTACAGGCATGTGTGCTTGAGTTACAAGATAAAGCAGGTGGAAGAAAGAATTTTTGCAGGAGGGTGGCTGCTCCAGTCCAGGGTAAGCAGTTCTCTGGTCCTGATAGGAACTCATCTGCTAATGGTAGATGTTGTCCTCAACATTAGGGGTGCCCTGCCTCCAGCCAGGAGGAGGAGAGGGACAACAGAGTTTATTGGACTGTGTGGATTCAATGGCCTGGCGCATTAGAGCCACAAAAGTATAAAGCCCTGGTGGACATTGCTGCACAGTGTGCCTTATTGCCATCGAATCATAAAGGGACAGAATCTGTCACTATTTATGGTGTGACAGGCGGGTCTCAAGAACTGACTGTACTGGAGGCCAAAGTGAGCCTGAATGGGAATAAATGGGAGAAGCACCCAATTGTGACTGGCCCAGATGCTCCAAGCATCCTTGGCATAGACTACCTCAAGAAAGGGTATTTCAAAGACCTGAAAGGGTATGGGTGGGCTTTTGGTATAGCAGCTGTAGAGACTGAGGACATTACACAGCTGTCTGCCTTACCTGGCCTTTCAGATGACCCTTCTGTGGTGGGACTGCTGAGGGTTAAAGAACAGCAGGTGCCAATTGCTACTGCCACAGTGCATCAATGACAGTATCGCACTAACCAAGACTCCCTGGTTCCCATCCAGAGCCTGATTTGTGCGCTAGAGACCCAAGGAGTGATCAGCAAGACTCGCTCACCCTTTAACCGCCCGATATGGCCAGTGCACAAGCCTAACAGAGACTGGCGGCTAACAGTAGACTATGGTGGCCTGAATGAAGTCACACCACCGCTGAGCGCTGCTGTGCCGGATATGCTAGAACTCCAGTATGAACTGGAGTCCAAGGCAGCCAAGTGGTATGCCACAATTGATGTAGCGAATGCATTCTTCTCAGTCCCTTTGGCAGCAGAGTGCAGGCCACAGTTTGCTTTCACCTGGAGGGGCGTCCAGTACACCTGGAATCGACTGCCCCAGGGGTGGAAACACAGCCCCACCATTTGCCATGGACTGGTCCAGACTGCCCTGGAACAGGGTGAGGCTCCAGAACATCTGCAGTACATTGATGACATCATTGTATGGGGAAACACAGCAGAAGAAGTTTTTGAGAAAGGGAGTAAGATAGTCCGAATCCTTTTCAAAGCTGGTTTTGTCATAAAACGAAGTAAGGTCAAGGGACCTGCGCAGGAGATCCAGTTTTTAGGAATAAAATGTCAAGATGGATGCTGTCAGATCCCAATGGATGTGATCAACAAAATAGCAGCTATGTCTCCACCAACTAGTAAAAAGGAAACACAAGCTTTCTTAGGCATTGTGGGTTTTTGGAGAATGCATATCCCAGATTACAGTCTAATCGTAAGCCCTCTGTATAAAGTAACCCGGAAGAAGAACGACTTTAAATGGGGTCCTGAGCAACGACAAGCTTTTGAACAAATCAGACAGGAAACAGTCCATGCAGTGGCCCTGGGGCCAGTCCGGGCAGGACAAGATGTTAAAAATGTGCTCTACACCGCAGCCGGGGAGAACGGGCCTACCTGGAGCCTCTGGCAGAAAGCACCAGGAGAGACTCGAGGTCGACCCCTAGGGTTTTGGAGTCGGGGATACAGAGGATCCGAAGCCCGCTACACTCCAACAGAAAAAGAGCTATTGGCAGCATATGAAGGGGTTCGAGCTGCTTCGGAAGTGGTTGGCACAGAAGCACAGCTCCTCTTAGCACCTCGACTGCCGGTGCTGGGCTGGATGTTCAAAGAAAGGGTCCCCACCACACATCATGCAACTGATGCCACGTGGAGGAAGTGGGTTGCACTGATCTCACAGCGAACTCGAATGGGAAACCCCAGTCGCCCGGGAATTCTGGAAGTGATCATGGACTGGCCAGAAGGCAAGGATTTCAGAATGTCACCAGAGGAGGAGGTGACGCGTGCAGAAGAGGCCCCACCATATAATAAACTGCCAGAAAATGAGAAGAAATATGCCCTGTTCACTGATGGGTCCTGCCGCATTGTGGGAAAGCATCGAAAGTGGAAAGCTGCTGTGTGGAGTCCTACACGACAAGTTGCAGAAGCCAGGGAAGGACAAGGGGAGTCGAGCCAGTTTGCAGAGGTGAAAGCCATTCAGCTGGCCTTGGACATTGCTGAGCGAGAAAAATGGCCAGTACTTTATCTCTACACTGACTCATGGATGGTGGCAAATGCCCTGTGGGGGTGGCTACAGCAGTGGAAGCAGGGCAACTGGCAGCGCAGAGGCAAACCCATCTGGGCTGCTGACCTATGGCAAGATATTGCTGCCCGGATAGAGAATCTGGTTGTGGAAGTACGCCACGTAGAGGCCCATGTACCGAAGAATCGGGCCACGGAGGAACAGCAGAACAACAAGCGAGTGGATCGGGCTGCTAGGATTGAAGTGGCTCAGGTGGATCTGGACTGGCAACATAAGGGCGAACTATTCATAGCTCGGTGGGCCCATGACTCCTCAGGCCATCAAGGAAGAGATGCGACATATAGATGGGCTCGTGACCGAGGGGTGGACTTGACCACGGACACTATTGCACAGGTCATCCATGAATGTGAGACATGCACTGCAATCAAGCAAGCCAAGCGTTTGAAGCCTCTCTGGTATGGAGGACGATGGCTGAAATACAAATCTGGGGAGGCCTGGCAGATTGATTAGATCACACTGCCACAAACCCGTCAAGGCAAGCGCTATGTGCTCACCATGGTGGAAGCAACCACTGGATGGCTGGAAACATACCCTGTGCCCCATGCCACTGCCCGGAACACTATCCTGGGCCTTGAAAAGCAAGTCCTGTGGCGACATGGTACCCCAGAGAGAATTGAGCCGGACAACAGGACTCATTTCCGAAACAGCCTCATAGACACCTGGGCCAAAGAGCATGGCATTGAGTGGGTGTATCACATCCCCTGTCACGCACCAGCCTCTGGGAAGATTGAACGATACAATGGACTGTTCAAAACTACACTGAGAGCAATGGGTGGTGGGACTTTAAAACATTGGGATACACATCTAGCAAAAGCTACCTGGCTAGTTAACCCCAGGGGATCTACCAATCGGGCTGGCCCTGCCCAATCAAAACTTCCACGTACCGTAGAAGGGGATAAAGTCCCCGTAGTGCACATGAAGAATATGCTAGGGAAGACAGTCTGGGTTAGTCCCGCCTCAGGCAAAGGCAAAGCCATCTGTGGGATTGCTTTTGCCCAAGGACCTGGGTGCACTTGGTGGGTGATGTGGAAGGATGGGGAAGTCCCATGTGTACCTCATGGGGATCTGATTTTGGGTGAGAATAGCCAATGAATCAAATTGTGTGTTGTTAGTTGCTAAGTAGCACTGTCACTGTATGTCCTCATTACTATAATTGCTATCAGCTGTACTATGAGTAAGGCACAGGGGTGATGGGATAAGAACTGACCTCAGCAGCTGGCGCCCAGCAACTTCCTCAAGGTCTACATCTTCAGCCCACGGACTGAGCCACACCGGGTGCACCAGTCACAAGCTCCGAAAAATACAGCATGCAACAGTCCAGCACCACCCAGCATCTCACCTGCCCTGAGAGACTGTTCTAACAGATGGAGCCCAAGGCCATGGATTAAAAGAACTCAACAGACACTTTGGAGGGATGGCCTATAAACTAAGGACATTATTTCTGCATGAATATATATGTATATATATATGACAGGGAAAGGGGTGGCAATTCATTGGGACCTGTAAGATCTGGGCATGGCATAGATGGTATGGAATAAGGGGTGGATAATGTCCCGGTTCCGGCAGGGATGGGGTTAATTTTATCTGGTATTCCATACCACGTGATCCATGCCCACCTTGAAATGCCGGGGGAGGGGGCAGGAAGTCACTGCTTGGAGCGGGCTGAGGCGTCTGGGGTCCGGTTGGTGAGCAGCGGTTTCGTAACCGCGTTTGTATATTCCTCTGTCCGTGTTCTTGTTGTTGTTTTGCTTGTTCCCTTTGCTGTTCTGTTAAACTGCCCTTGTCTCAACCCCAGAGTCTTGCATTTTTTTCTTCTGATTCTTCCTGTATTGGGAAGAGCCGAGCGAGCGGCACGTGGTTCTTTGTTGCCCTCTGAGGCAAAACCACGACACTTCTCCACAAAACGAAGAAATATAACTATAAAACACACATCTCTGCTTAGCTCTTGTATCATTGCAGCTGCATTTCATATCCACATGCCATTTTTGTTCAGACTCTAAAATTACAGACTGCTTTTGAGAGAGGACTTGAGGACCTGGTCCCATGTAGATAATCACTATATCACTGGAGAGGTGTTTTGGTGACTATGAGCTATGAAAGGCAATATGAAGTGCTCTCCAGGTAGTCCCTTTTGGTTATATATGCTACTGCAGGCTCTTTTTTAGTGTTAACACGTTAATTTTTATTTATTTGTAGAAGTCCTGAGGTATAATTTCAGTCTGCCAGTTCTCTGTGCTGTGAAAAAGTGCCCAAGTATTAATCACTCTGCAATGTACAAGCCAAAAATGTTGAACGCAGAAAGTATGATCCACGTGCTGCTGAGCAGTTACATAGAGAAACAATCAAATTCTCATTTATGCAAAGATCTCCTTGAACTGGTGTATATTTCCACAAACCATTTCTTCATGGTGAACTTTTTTTGCATATGTAGATAAACATTTAAATGTCATCATGTAGATTGACTGCTAATTCTCAGCTTAAATTTTCTGATTTAAATGATTTTGCATTGGAAATGTATGATTAGTTCTCTATCTCTATAATATGTTAGGATTCTGCCCTACGTTCTGCTAAGTTATATAAAAATATCACCAGAAAAATTAAAAAGGGAAAAGTTGGCACCTTGTATATATGAGATATTAAAAAAGAGGAATCATGACAAGTCAGGCAAACTTTTAGGATATCACTTTGCATAAGGAAATCACCCAAAAAATAAAACCATACAGATATGTAGTTACATTAAATCATCTCTCTTTTCTGTCCCCCATCTTAAAATGTGTTAGGAGGAGATAATCAGACCCTGAAGTTCAGCATAAAAGAAACGTGAGTTTGACAGCTTCAGAGTCTTCCTTATAGCCAGAACATATCAAAGGCCATATGGCAGGAGTTGAAGGAGATTTTTCTCCTTTTCCTGTTATCCATCAGTCATGAGAAAGAGGGACAGCTGACTATGCAAGTCATTGGAGCACCCATTTTTCTGTGGTTGTTGCTCTGACTAACTTTCCCTAAAACAGTCGTTCACTTGGCACTGTATTTCAAAGCTTCTGTTAGCCTGACAGTTAGCTTTCTGAACCAGAAAGAGTTTTGTTTTCTCTGAGCCATACTGACACAATGGCGAGGTTTTGTGTGTATTCTTACGATATCCTGAAAGTATCTTAGCATAATAAGAACTAAAGACAGGAATGTTATATATTTAATGCATTAACTCAGAAGTTTAATTGTAATATTTAGCTACTATTTAACAGGCAAGAGGATCAGAAAGACCAGTAGTGGAGAGAAATTTAAATTAAAAAAAAAAAGTTGATTTGTGGGTATCTGTTGAAGAAAAGACCCCCAAATATTTCCAAACCAGGATATACCTCATGCATATCTTCATCTCATCCTGCAGAAAATAAGGGAATCAGCCACAGATACTGGATCAGAAAAATCTCTTCTATGTTTTTAGGAGCAGGGTGTTCACTTTCTCTGCGAAAATGAAAAGTTAAGAAAACAGTAGCCTAATGCTTCATAAATCCTTGACTAAATCATACTCCTGTGTATGTTGATCAGCCATCTTTGGTCTTTTGAAAAACTGGATTACAATCATGCTGTTCGTACTCTTTTCAAGGTTCTTTATCTTTAAAAAGGGATTAGAATTCATTCCACTGGTGACTTCCATTGCTTGATCTATAAGTTGATTCCAGTTCTGGAAACTTGGAAACAATTGCTATTAAATTTCTGAGCTACATTGACACAGGAGAGATAAAGGTCATTAAAGGTAATATAAGTTAAATATTTTTTATTAATTGTTATACTTATTCTGTGTCTGTCATGAGCATTTTTCATGAGTTTTACCAAATGATTTCACGGTTAGACTATTATTAAACCTGACTAGTTCACAGTCTCACAGATACTAAAAACATAGAAACTCCTGAAATACTTCAGTCTACACTCAAAGCTATTAGAGGCAGTGTAAACCATCATCTGGAAACCCTTGAGTTTGATCTGCATAATATATACCATGGAATTTCATTCAGGATTTTTTGCATTTAGTCCAGTAATTTTGATTAAACTACAGGATATCTTTTATGCAGGTGGTCAATCTAGATATAGAAAAAAACCAGCCCGTATATGATGACTAATCCAGACTATACATTTCTAAACTAGTCAATGAACTGTTTGTAAAAGTAATCTTAAACCCCTGACATGAACACATGGAATACATTTTCTTTATAACACTGTTTCTTGGAATTTCCTATTTAGTCGCATACTCTGTCAGTGAACAAAGATTTCATTATGTATCCTGTGCATGCGTATGTTTTATTAATTAAAGTTTTAGACCTAGTACTGGCATATTTACATATGGGAGTAATTTTTTTCATGGCGGGAGTAGTCCCAGTGCATTAGCTGGTACTTTGCAGATACCTACAAATTTGTCTCTTGAGCAAAATTCTGGTGCTTAGTTGAACAGCAGGTATATGAAATTGCAGATCTAGGTCTGTATTTGTGTCACCTATCTATTTTCATTTTTCAACCCCATACTTACACACTGATATGGTCTCATTCCTGTACATGCACATTACTTCTATCAATCATTCATCCTTAACTGTACTCTTTCATCTGTAATTTAAGCAGTTATTAATTTTTCCTATCTGTTGTGGAATAAATAAACAGGTGCATGTTTATACTTAATTCAATTGGGTGTGCCTCACAATATTGAAAAATAAAGCCATACTAAATGGAAAGACCTGACAGTCTTAGTTCTTAGACTGCTTCATTTGTACTGTATTAATTTCTATTGCTGCAAAATAAATACACATAGTCAGAAGAAAATGGTTTACAAGAAAAAAAAAAGATGGTTATATTATTATGTGATATCTAGACATAAGAACTGCCATATGGGATCAGATCAAAAGTTCACTTATCTCATTATCTTGTCCCTAACAGTGACCTGTAGGGGATTTTTACAGGGGAAAAAAAAGAAACATATCATGTATGGAATTCTCCCCTAGACTATCTCTCATTTTTTCCAGAAGTAAATAGTGGAAAAACTTCCTTTCCTCCTTCAGTTGGGAGTTGTACCTGCACCATCATGCTTAATAGGACAAATAAAGCTATCTCCTGTGAACTACAACTTTATGAATTTTGTGGAAGCTTTTGGCTTCCACAACACTGCATGGCAGTGAGACCCACTACTTACTTATGTGCAATGTGGGAATAACACTTCCTTGTGAACCTGATGGATTCTTTGGGCATCCTTTGTTTTCTATATTTTTGAGAAAGAGTGAATAATCGCAGATCTTCTGTCTCCATACCATTCACATTCATTTATTTTCCAAATTGAAGACTCTCATTTTATGTAATGTTTCCTTCAAAGGAGATCCATCCCCAGGTCATCTTATTCTATATTATTTTTGAGATAGAGTAACCTGTATTAGATCCAGGTTTTCTCACTGTAAGAACACATCTGCAAAGGATGTCATAATGACATTTTCTAGTTTCGTTGTCAGTTCCTTTCCAAAAAAATTCCTAACATGGCATAAAAAGTTTCCAAAAAGTGATTTGGGCCTCCTCCAAGCATACACAAATTTACTTCCAATCAGTAAATGGCAAATGTATTACACTTTCACAAGCTTATCTTTCAAGGTGTAGAGTGCTGCTGTGAGGCAACACCCACAGTGCAATTTCCTTCAGGTTTAGATCTTAAGCTTTGCTGAGTAAAGGTTCAGTATCATTAGCCTGAGAGCACCACTGAAAACCAGGCTATTTTTCCTTGTCTACTGAATATGAATTAAGCATACCTTGGCCTAAGAATGTAGACCAGGAAACTCTTTTCAGCTTTTGCAAGCTAAGTAATATGTAATACAGTAAATAACTAAAGAAAGTTATGTTTTTCCTGATGAATAAGAATATCAGTATTTATTTATAGAAAAATATCAAAGGGAAACAAAAGGGCTGCATTTCAAACACCACTCCTGTGACATATATTCAGATATTTAGCCACAGAAAGGTAGAAATTTAGTTTTTTCTTAAAAATCTGAAATACTTTCCTTTCTGCTGAAGCAGTGGTCTGCTTCCTAAGGTTTATCCTTACAAAATTTTTTCTCAGAATGCAACCTGGTAAAAGCCTGATAGCTTTGTACAATGAGGTGAGTAGCTTGGTGGATGAGGGGAGAGCAGTGGAAGTTTAGTAAAACCTTTAGTAAAGCCTTTGACACTGTCACCCAAAACATCATCACAGACAAGATGACAAAGTAATGGTTAGATTAGTGGACAGTGAAGTGGATGGAAAACTGAATGACTGTGCCCAGAAGGTAGTGATCAGTGGCACAAAGTCCAGTTGGAGGCCAGTCACTAGCAGTGTTCCCCAGGGGTCAGTACTGGGTCCAGTCCTGTTCAACATCTTCATTAATGGCCTGGACACTTGGATAGAGTGCATCCCCAGCCAGTTTGCTGATGACACAAAACTGGGAGGAGTGGCTGATAAGCCAGAGGGTCGTGCTGCCATCCAGAGGGACCTCAAGAAGATGGAGAAATGGGCTGACAGGAACTTCATGCAGTTCAACAAGGGGAAGTGCAAAGTCCTGTCCCTGGGGAGGAATGACCCCATGCACCAATATATGCTGGGGGGTTGCCCAACTGGAAAGCAGTTTGGCAGAAAAGGACCTGGGGGTCCAGGTGGGCACCAAGTTGAACATGAGTCAGCAATGCACTCCCATGGCAAAGGAGACCAACAGCATCCTGGGCTTCATTACAAAGTGTGTTGACAGCAGAATCAAAGAAGGTGATCCTTCCCCTCTACTCAGCACTGGTGAGACCACACCTGGAGTACTATGTCCAGTTCTGGGCTCCCCAGCACAAGAGATGGACTTAATGGAGAGAGTCCAGCACAGGGCCAGGAAGATGATTAAGGGCTTGGAGCATCTCTCATATGAACCGGTACATGGCCATGCAAGTAGAGGCCAGCATAGTATGCTGAAAAGGATCTATACAGTGATACAGCTTCACCTTTTCATCGCCATCTTTCTCATAGAATGTAGATTACGGTCATCACCATAATCTCATTCCTGTATGATCTGCGGGCCTCCCTCAATTTTTTTGCATCTTGCTAGCAATAGTAACTCAGTATTTTGTGCAAGTCAAACATCTTCTCCTGATTAGCTGTATGCCATACTAAGAACTGATTTTTCTCTTCAAGTGTCATGCTGTCCACTCCATAATCTTCTGGTGGTGGAAGAGGGTCCACATAACTTTGATTTTCAGCAGTGTTGAAAAAATGGGGGAAATAACCTTTGTAGCCCTCGATACCCAAAGCTTGGGGAAGGTTGCTTAGTTTCATGGGTAAAGAATATAAAGAATCTATGAAATGTGTACTCAGGCTGGGTACTTCTATGTACATGAACTTAACACCTTGGGTGGTTAATTACATGCACATTTTTTCCTTCAGAAGCTGACTAACAACAAAGTAGCTACCCTAACCTTTGGCATTAAGTGCTAGGAAAGTGTAGCCCCAAAACTTTGGGTCCATAAACAACATAAAACATGTGTCCCCTTTGAATTCCCATTCTCCTTCAGTTTTCCTTTCTGCCCCTTCTTCACCCCAAGGGGCATTCGGAGCTAAGTAAATGGCAAAAATATAGTTCATCATACATGTCACGGTTTCGTGTATATATTCCATACCATAGATAATATAGCCTTGCCCTTCTGGATTTTCAATCACGTGCATGAAACACTGGTGCTGGTTTATGTTACAGATCTGTTTATAGTACATTCATAGAATCATAGAATGTGTTGGGTTGGAAGGGACCTTTAAAGGTCATCTAGTCCAACCCCCCCAGTGTTTCACATTCTGCACTTCCAGCCTTTACATTCATAATGCTTTTCTACATAGGCCTTACACTTTTCACAGAAAATCAAAGCCAATTGGGCTTGGGGAAAAGGATAAGACACTCCAGCTGCAGGCTGTTGTGCAGGTCTAGGGAATGCTTATAGATGCACAGTGCTCTGGCTATTTAAAACCAAATTGATTGTTTGGCTTTGATTTTCTGTGAAAATCTGATTTTCCTTAAACCTAATATGGTTGCACTTCTCCATCCAGATGGCTATCACCGGAGGAAATAAACATTTGACCCCATCTATTGAATGGCTTCTGTATGTGGATGAAAAGGAAAGGAAAATATTCAAATCCATCATGCATTACAAAATAGTGAATGTCAAGTAGGATCCTAATTCTTGGATGGCTACACAGTCATTGACAGGGTGCTGACAGCTTTTGAATTTAATGGATGCTTCTTCCATGGCTGTATCGAATGCTACCATGAAAATAACTGGAATCCTCTGGTGGGGGCCACCTTTGGTTATTTGTATTACGCAACACAAGAAAAGATGGCCCACCTAAAGAGAGTGGGTTTTAACATCGGATCCATATGGGAGCAGAAGTTGGTTGCTATGATAAAATCAGATGGGGAGCTTGCAGAGTTCTTAGCTAGGACCAAACTGCCCACACCGCTGGTCCACAGAGATGCGCCTTTCACTGGCAGGACAAATGCCATTTGTCTGTATAACAAAGAAGTCCCTAATGAAAAGATACATTACTATGATTTTACTAGCCTCTCTCCCTTCATCAACAAAGCAAAAAAATACGCTCTTGGGCACTCCAAAGTTATTTTTGAAAATTTTGACACCCTGACAACCTACTTTGGGATGGTCAAAGTAAAGAAGTACACACCTCATGGGCTCTTTTCCCCTGTGCTTCCCATGAGGGTAAATGGCAAGCTATTGTTGCCCTCGTGCTGCTCTTGTGCTGAAACCTGTCTGGCCCCCTGCAGCCACAGTGAAGAAGAAATAGTCCTTTGTGGCTACCTGGTGTTCCCCAGAACTGAACAAGGCTCTGGAGAAGGGCTAGAGGGTTTGAGAAATCTATGAGGTTTGGCATTTTGAACAGAGGGATAGCAGTCTTATCTCAGATTATATAAAACTCCACCTCTGCCAGAACCAGGAAGCTTCAGGCTACCCAGCCTGGTGCACAGATGATAACAGAAAAGCTAAATACATTGAAGATTACAGGCAGAAAGAAAATTTCATTTTTATCCTGAATGTATTAAGAAAAACCCTGCCAAATGCCAAATTGTGAAACTGTTGTAGTTTTGGCCATATTGGCCAATGATGAGACAGATGCTCTCCCCCCAACTCTCACTCCAAGGAGAGGAGGAGGAGGAGAGATAAAGAAATTTATGAGTTTAGAAGAAACTAAACTACTTCAATGAAATATTAATAAGATAAAAAGGAAATAATGAAATAGATACAGTATATACAAAACTGTATTAAGCTCCCAGGATGACATCATCAGCAGGCACTGGGGAAGTCCCAGACTGGACTCAGCAACGGGTGGGAACTGGATTCCACAGATGGAGTCAGGAACCCATGGATTCAGATCAAAGGCAGATGAACAGACAGGGTCCTCCTCGGACATCGGCCATTGAAGGAAGAGAGTTGACCCTTTGATCCCTCAGCTTTTATACTGAGCATGGGGCAGATGGGATGGAATACCCTTGTTGGTCAATTTTGGGTCACCTGTCCTGTCCGCTCCTCCCTGCAGGTGGGACCCCTCTACACTCTGCCACTTCCGACCCTCTAACGGGGCAAATAACGAAATTAGCTGACCTTGGTTGCTATAACAATAAGTATAAGCAAGAGCCTCTCTGCGTACCATTCCCTGGCTCTAATTGTAAACATTGGTCTTATCACTCTGAAAACAAACAGTTTTCAGCACAATATGCTGTTAATTTCAGAGAGTTAGAAGAGGTTTAGCTAAAAAGTAAAATTACTGAAAAGATAGTTGGTTCTGTTTTACCTCAATCCAGGACAGAAACTGTTTTTAAATTCTCTGTGGGGAAAACTGGGACAGAGATTCAACCTACCCAACACCACCATTGTAAGAGAACCAGACAAGTTGCATGGTTACCTCTTTTTTCCAGCTGCGATGTGTCCTCCTGTGATTTTATTGATAAGGATGTGGCCACTGTCTCATGTAAGTATGCCAAAGGACGCATGACCCTGGAGTGCAACGCTAACATTTTTATAGCTTGCTTCACTGCAACATACACAGCCCTAGAGCTTTACAATCTTTTAGATGCACTGCAAGACTATTGCCTTTATGATGACACAGACTCTGTAATATTCATGAGTCGTCCTGGGGACTGGAACCCCTTGCTCGGTCACTATTTAGGCGAGTTGATGAGCGAGTTATTGCCAGATGAATACATTGCCGAGTTTGCATCATCAAGCCCCAAATTTTACAGCTACTTGCAGTCTGGAGGTAAGTGTTGTTTAAAGATTAAAGGCATCACTCTAAATGTGACAAACAGAGAAAAGATGATTTTTGAGGCCCTGAGGGATCTCGTGTTGGGTTATGGCATAAATCCAGACAGTGACGACCCTAAAAAGATCATGATAGAACT
This sequence comes from Sterna hirundo, assembly GCA_009819605.1. Lineage (NCBI taxonomy): Eukaryota > Metazoa > Chordata > Aves > Charadriiformes > Laridae > Sterna > Sterna hirundo. The sequence goes on from CM020463.1 coordinate 12,165,734, forward strand.
GTGCTCTATCATCAGGAACAAGCAGAGGTGGGCAATAGAAACCAGGCCCTTTGGGAAGACACAGAAGGTGGTCTCTGACAAAAGCGTAGTACCTACAAATTTTAAAAACCTCCCCTATGTTTTTTTATTATGGGTGTGTGCTGGAAGCACCTCTTTTCTGTTATTCTGGTAGGGCCTAGCCAACTGTGGGAAAAGTTCTTTTGTCAAAACTCTCTTGCAGAATGCCAACTGCTTGCTGTCTGATATGCCTGAGAATACTGAATGGTGTGACGGTTGTTGGCAACCACTGCGTCAGGAACTGCTTTCATCAAATTTGTGGAGGACTTACACGAAGGCCTTAGCCATAATCATTTATTTCCCCCTAATAAAGTAAATACAGTTGTGGTTGATGATTTGATGAAATCTGCTTGTAAGAATGATGAAGTTGAGAAAGCTTTGACTAAGTATGTGCATTGCAGGAATCTTTGCATCCTGTACATTGTCCAGAATGTTTCTTGCCAGGGTAAAAAGATCCACACCATCACTCGCAACACTAAATATATGGTGCTATTTAAGAACCTCTGAGATAAGCTCCAGGTTGCATCCTTAGTGAGGCAGATGTATCCTGACAAGGCCCAGTTCTTTTTAGAAGCGTTTGAAGGTGCTATGAAGGCACCATGTGGGTACCTGACTGTTGATTTAAATGCTTCTACCCCAGAGACTTTTAGGCTAAGATCTGTTTTTTTTCCCCTGCCAGAACAGCTGGCCATTTACATCTTGAGGAAAAAAAAAAAGACTGATATTTGGCAACAAAGAGGGGCAGGATTGAGTTTCTATTGGTGCAGACTTGGGAACATGATGTCCCAGTGTCTGAAGACTGAAGAGTAACCTGTTCCTCCAGGAGCTGTTGATCCAGTTCCTGGCAGAGGAAAGCAATACTCTGTGCTGCTTCTGATGAGGTGATAAAAGCCATTTCTGAAATTCTCATGAATACTTTGAAGGGGAACATTCCATTAACAACCCACCAGATGCGCATGCTGAAAAAGGACCATAAATTCATTAAACGTCTGAGTAGTAAAAGTGTGTTCTCCAAAAGAAAAGCTACCGGTGAAGCACGCTGATGGATTTATCGATCCTCTTCTAAGTTTTGCTCTTACACTCATCATGGAGTTTTTGGTAAAGCAGTGATGGAATATGCAGAAAAACTGTATCTGGTGCCTGCAAATAAGGTAGAGCAGCTAAGGGTGCTGCCATTACCCAAGGAAGACATGAGGGCTGATGCAGTCCTCTCTTTGGATGTTGAAATGAGGGACATTCTCCAGAAACCAAGCTTGATGGCCTATGAGAAAACTAAGGTGTATGTAGCCACTCTTTAAAAGTACTTGGCACATGTGAAGCAGACTGATCAGGAAAGGGAGAAAATAACTTATTTTTCTGGAAGAAAATGAGACAGAAGTGGAAAAGCCCCTGGAGACTCCTGAGGCACCCGACCCTGTTGTTCAGGGAGTGCTGTATAACATGCATCCATGGTATGGGAAGAATGCACAAGTGCTCCTAGGGCAACACATGCATATTTCTTCTAGGGACAACCAGGGAAATTTTTTATACAGAGGAGATGCTATCAAGGGGTCCAGCCTGAGTCTTTCAGACTCATTCTCCTTCTAACCTGAGACCACCTAAAGGCTGGAGTATTTTTATGAAAGCCATGGCTGTGGTGAATGTCCCGTCTTCTGTCATGGGTCCTACAGCAAACTGGGATCTCTTCGAACAACTAAAACTGACTGAAGAGGACCAAGAAGCACCACACACACCACCTAAGAAGAGAAAGAAGGGAGTAATTGGCCTGGTGCCCAGGAATCTTGAGGCTGGTAAGGAGGGGAAGAAGAAATCTGTTTGGTTTGTCTACTTGGTTCACAGGATCTTCAGGGCCTGAGAATGAGGGGAACTAATACATGACCCGTTTGGTCACAGAGAATGGCTGCTTGCCTCATAAAATGGCATTAGTTATGCTAACCACATTACCAGGGGTTGGGAGCAGGGCATACTGGTCACACTTGCCTACTTGACAACACTGGCCAAGGGGCAAGATGTCATTCCGCCCCCTGATTCTTGATTCTCTCAAATCATCAGTTGACGTGGAGTTATACGCTAAGTTATTATTTGGTGGTTCTTTAGCTATATAAAAAGCTAGGTGAGGTTGGTGTTCTGACACCTGCAGGGTATAAGTTACATAGTCAAAGCTATATGCTCTCCACACTAGGCACTGATAAAGTCCTGAGTCCAAGGTCGAAAGCTGGTGCATCATGAGATGGGCACACATAGGGGGAGGTTCAATACACGTCAGTAGTTGTAGATGATGGTTGCTCAGGAACCACACATATCCTTGTTCAATGTCGATCATGGGTTCTGCATCGGATTCATTTAGTTTTTGCCACATGACTCACAGCTCCTCAGGAAAGACATATGACACATGGAAGCAGTAACATAGAATCAAGTATCAGTTGTGCGGGCATCCGGAAGGTAATTACTATGGCATCTTCCGAATCACAATGAGCGCAGCTGCGAAAGAGATTGCAATTCAGGGATGGTATATGCTTATGTTCAGTGGCCCCCAACCCAGGCCAGGGAGTGGCTTGGCTATGACTGGGAAAATGCTTTACAACACAGTCTACAACCCCATCCACTGATACGAAACAAAACATAAACAATGGCAATAAACAAGACAATTCCAAAAAGTACAGCCAAAATCTTTTTGACGACTATCCTGAGATGTGGCAACAAATAGGTAAGCCATGACCACAATTTGACAAGTCCCCAATTGATATTTTTGGTTGCCATCTGATGCAAGGGCTTTAGCTGTTCCTGTATTTTCTTAAGGTTGGTCTCAATGTGTCAGTCTTGGTTGACATAGACACAGCAGGTAGTATTTACTAATGTGCAAATGCCACCTTGCACGGCCAGCAAGTAGTCTAAGGCTAGACAGTTTTGAACAGTAATCTGTGATACCTGAGCAACTTCTTGCTGTAGTGCTTGGATGGTATTGATTGTTGTGTTTCCTGTATTTTCCAGGGTAGCAGAGAGATTGAAGATCATTTTCTCCAACTCGGAGACCCCTAGTCAAGGAAGGAGGGCCCAGGGCAAACTGGTGAAATACGGATCCTTGTTCTGCCAAAAGGTTAATACCACATTGATGTCACAGAGCATCAGGGTAATTGTGGACATGGGTCATGAAGAGGCTTTCTTCAACATGCACTGCATGTGCTATTCATCCGGGTGTGCAGGTCCCCTCCTGCCTCCATGGGAAGTTTTTCATGGCATGATTGCCTGACAGCCAGTATAGGCTGGGTGTACCTATTGTGCTAAGGTCACAGCAGTGAGTGGTGCCTCTCAGGCAATTGCCAATATTGGCATGGTAGGTTTGCATGATGTAGGATGGACCCCGCTGCATGGTTAGTATTTGACCAGGGTACGGATCACAGCCCGCAAAGTTCTGGAGGATGTAGAATTCTGATCTGTTCTTCACCAAGGCATCAGCGGATAGTCGGTCTGTTCTAAAGGTCTATTCTATTCCCCGCCCCCTGAGATCCAGAGGTCGATCAGTAGTGGTTAATAGCCATTACAGATTCCCCACTCAGATTGTGGGCAGTGAAGTTTCCCTTGAGGTCAAAAGTATAAGTAGTTTTGCAAAAGGGATAACTACCCACTGGTTGAGACTGGTTGGGAAATGTTGACCTGTAGCATAGAGGGGCCTCTACCCATGGGGCTACAATCCAGTCATCACATGCATTCCTCCAAGCATCGGTGGTTGAGAGATTAGCCTGAACAGAGTAATACCTGACAAAAGTTTTAGGTGCATGGTCCCAAAATTCCACCAATACTGACATTCCCACCACAGGAACCCCTTGGTGCCCAGATGCGGGATGTTGTGTAGAAATCCAACAATCAGTTCCCTTTCCAACATCTGCCAGCACCTGAGATGTGCAAATTAACAAGTTAGAATCCCAACCAGCAAGGCCCTGTTGGACTGTCCCTAAGAACAGTATCCACAGGCTTGCACAGAATAACCAACAGTAGTACAAGTAAAATGATTACAGTAACAGCAATATAGCAGGAGGATTTTCCGGATCATTCCATCCACCCAGGGTGGTCCAGTAGTTTGTCCGAGTCAGTGGTTCTAGGCATTTGCAACAACTTCTAATCAGGAGCTAGGACATGGGGTAAGCAAAAGGGTCTGCCGGAAAACAGAACTAGGAGGCAGATCTCCGTCTGGCAGCAGATACCTGCCCGCAAGTTTTCTGGCAGCACCTTAGAGAGGGAGGAAGGAGGGGCCGAAGGAGTTAACATGGGGCGCTGGGAGGTGCTACAAGGCTCACGGAGGCCACCTGCCGATGGCCATTCAAAAGCTGTAACAAAACATTGTTTGGCAATTTATCAATTGGGGGTGGTGGGGGTGGTAAACCCCCTTTCCATCAGGAGCCGCCAGAGGCAGCCTCTCTCTGTTCGGGTGGCAGAGGTGCCTGTCCTCTGCCTGGGCAAGAATACCTCCATACCTGACCGCTGGGCACAGAAGCCATTGCTACAGCATGTACTTGAGAGGTGGGGGGGTCTTATAAAAAACTGACCACTCATCCCCTCCCAGTCTGTAATAATTCATATCCGTAGTGTCGTGGTTTAAAAAGGACATGATGCTTTCTGGAAAGATAGTGCTGTTTGTAGGGTAGCCATACAAGTCAAAAAACTCTGCAGTTCTGATCTGCAGAAAAATTCCTAGCCAGTTATGGGCTGACCTCGGCTAGCAGCTAAGCACCCCACAGCCACTCGCTCACTCCCCCACAGTGGGATAGGGGAGAAAATCAGAAGGGAAAAAAGCAAGAAAACTTGTGGATTGAGATAAAGACAGTTTAATAGGTAAAGCAAAAACTGCGTGTGCAAGCAAAGCAAAATAAGGAATTTATTCATTATTTCCCATCGTCAGGCAGATGTTTAGCCATTTCCTTGAAAGCACGTCCTCTCCATGCTTAACGGTTACTTGGGAAGACAAACACCATAGACTTTGGTCTAAGAGCTTTTATTGCTGAACACAACTTCAAATGGTATGGAATATCTCTTTGGTCAGTTCAGGTCAGCTGACCCAGCTGTGTCCCCTCCAAACTTCTTGCGCACACAGAGTTTACTTGCTGTGGGGGCAGAGCTGGAAAAAGAAAAAGCCTCGACACTATGCAGGCACTGTTCAGTAGCAGCCAAAACACTGGTGTGTTATCAACACTGTTTTAGCCACAAATGCAAAGCACAGCACCATATGGGCTGCTACAATGAAAGCGAGCTCCATCCCAGCAAGACCCAGTACAGCAGTGCTCTCCAGGTTGGTTATGTGGATGTGTAGTCACCAACCTGCTCACTGGTCTTGGAGAAAAATGGGCCATAGGGAGCCAGTTGCTCGGGTAAATGGCTAGAAACATTCCTCTGGAGTAGGGGGTCTACTGAAGAAAACCACGAGAGCTGTTCAGTGTCTATCCTCACATGTAGTTGAAGAGCACATATCTCATAGAATCATAGACTCATAGAATCATAGAATGGTTTGGGTTGGAAGGGACCTTAAAGATCATCTAGTCCCAGCCTCCCTGCCATGGGCAGGGACACCTCCCACTAGATCAGGCTGCTCAAAGCCTCATCCAACCAGGCCTTGAATGTCTCCAGGGATGGGGCATCCACCACCTCTCTGGGCAACCTGGGCCAGTGCCTCACCACCCTCACAGTAAAGAATTTCTTCCTGATATCCAATCTAAACCTCCCCTATTTCAGTTTAAAATCGTTACCCCTTGTCCTATTGCTACACTCCCTGATAAAGAGTCCCTCCCCAGCTTTCCTGTAGGCTGCTTTTAAGTACTGGAAGGCTGCTATAAGGTCTCCCCGGAGCCTTCTCTTCTCCAGGCTGAACAACCCCAACTCTCTCAGCCTGTCCTCATAGGAGAGGTGCTCCAGCCCTCTGATCATCTTTGTGGCCTTCCTCTGGACTTGCTCCAACAGGTCCATGTCCTTCTTATGTTGGGGGCTCCAGAGCTGGACGCAGTACTCCAGGTGAGGTCTCACTAGAGCAGAGTAGAGGGGGAGAATCACCTCCCTCGACCTGCTGGCCACGCTTCTTTTGATGCAGCCCAGGATGCTGTTGGCTTTCTGGGCTGTGAGCACACATTGCCGGCTCATGTTGAGCTTCTCATCCACCAACACCCCCAAGTCCTTCTCCTCAGGGCTGCTCTCAAGTCATTCTCCACCCAGCCTGTACTTGTGCTTGGGATTGCTGTGACCCAGGTGCAGGACCTTGCACTTGGTCTTGTTGAACTTCATGAAGTTGGAATGGGCCCACCTCTCCAGCCTGTCCAGGTCCCTCTGGATGGCATCCTTTCCCTCCAGCGTGTCGACCGTCCCACACAGCTTGGTGTCGCCAGCAAACTTGCTGAGGGTGCACTCAATCCCACTGTTCATGTTGCCAACAATCATGTTAAACAGCACCGGTCCCAATACTGACCCCTGAGGAACACCACTTGTCATTGGTCTCCACTTGGACATCGAGCTGTTGACCACAACTCTTTGAGTGCAACCATCCAGCCAATTCCTTATCCACCGAGTGGTCAAATCCATGTCTCTCCAATTGAGAGACAAGGATGTCGTGTGGGACTGTGTCAAATGCTTTGCATAAGTCCAGGTAGATGACACCAGTTGCTCTTCCCTTATCCACCAACGCTGGGACCCCGTCATAGAAGGCCACCAAATTTGTCAGACACAATTTGCCTTTAGTGAAACCATGTTGGCTGTCACTGATCACCTCCTTATTTTCCATGTGCCTTAGTATAGCTTACAGGACAATCTGCTCCATGATCTTGCTGGGCACAGAGGTGAGACTGACTGGTCTGTAATTCCCCGGGTCTTCCTTTTTTCCCTTCTTAAAAATGGGGGTTATGTTTCCCCTTTTCCAGGGGGAATCTCCTCTGGTTTATTTCCATCACGTTGTCAAATTCACTGTACATGATCATAATAACGGTGGTGGTGAAGGCCCCTGCAAAGCGGTTTCCTGTTGTAATCAGGGAATAGTTATCAGCACATTCTTGGTCTGGAGGCAGGTCAAAGGCAAACAGGGTATAGCCACTAGCGAACTCTTCCCTGTCAGCCAGCAGGGAAAAGTCTTTCATATGGCTGCCAATCATCTGAACGAGCTGCGTGTATTTTCTCACACAGCAGCCATTCTCAAATTCAGGCTGCAGTGATTTCGCTGGCATTTTTTCACCATCCACATACAGGGCTACAAAATTTACATCCTAATGTTTAAAGTTGAAAGTGTTCTTAGCATAACTGCCACTAAAAGTGTTGTTATCTATGAACCCAATAACAACAAGCTTGAGTAGCTGTCCCAGAAACAAATTTTCTTGGTTGCTGACATGACTGATGGCCAGTATGCTGAACACTTTGTCGTTGTTTTGGCCAAATTGGCCAATGGCGGATGACAGATGCTCCCCCCCAGCTTCTCGTGCATGGAGAGGAGGAGGAGAGATAAGAGATTTACGAGTTTAGAAGAAACTAAACTACTTCAATGAAATATTAATAATAAGATAAAAAGGAGAATAATGAAAAAGATACAGTATATACAAAACTGTATTAAGCTCCCAGGATGACGTCACCGGCAGGCACTGGGGAAGTCCCAGGCTGGACTCAGCGACGGGTGGGAACTGGATTCCAGAGTTGGAGTCAGGAACACACAGATCGGGATCAAAGGCAGATGAACAGACAGGGTCCTCCTCGGACATCGGCCATTGAAGGAAGAGAGTTGACCCTTTGATCCCTCAGCTTTTATACTGAGCATGGGGCAGATGGGGTGGAATACCCTTGTTTGTTGGAGAATGGCTATATGAGAACGGGCATGGCTCCATGCAGGAGTTCTGTGAGGCAAGTAAGCTATGCCTGCCTGCATGGAAAATTCTGAGCCACGCTGATAAGGAAGATGCTGAAGGTCGTGCTGACCTTGCTTAAATTAGATGAACAACTTTGAGAAAGTAGACCGTGAGAGAACAGGAATGAACCTGGACCCAAGAAACCGCATGTAGGAGGAGTAGGATAATGTATTCTTTAGCGCACAGCCAATAGGTGTAAGACACATATGCATATTTAAGTGTAAGAATATAAAAGTCTGATGATGCTGCAATAAAGCTGAAGCTTGCTTTATCACTCATATTGAGTCGACTGCTTGTTTCCCTCGCTCGTCGCACTTGTTGGTCAATTTTGGGTCACCTGTCCTGTCCGCTCCTCCCTGCAGGTGGGACCCCTCTACACTCTGCCACTTCCGACCCTCTAATGGGGCAAATAACGAAAATTAGCTGACCTTGGTTGTTATAGCAATAAGTATAAGCAAGAGCCTCTCTGCATACCATTTCTTGGCACAAACTGTCTTATCACTCTGAACGAACTGTTTTAGATGCAATATGCTGTTAATTTCAGAGAGTTAGAAGAGGCCTAGCTAAGAAGTAAAAATTACTGAACAGAAAGTTGGTTCTGTTTTACCTCAAACCAGGACACACTTTCATGTGCACCCAGTCCATCTGGTAGTTACTGTTGGACATAATTAATCCCTCAAATGCACTCCAGGTGCCACTCACACCTTCTTCACAGAGAGCGAGGCATAGGTAATAACCAGCCTGCAGGCTCCTGCTGCTGGGGAGCTCACCAAACAAAAGATGTCTTTGCAGTGCATCAGCTTAAGTTTTATATTCATACCATTCATCAAACGCTTGTCTTGAAAGAACAGATTGCTGTGGATGGATCCCAGTAGTTCGATGCCATCTAGTGTGACTGCTTCCTGCTGCCTGGCTGTGTCACTGTAGAACAGCCCTCTGGAGAAGTGCATGGACAGCATGTCACAGCTGTAATTGAGCAGCAACTCAAGGAAGGCACAATAAGCTTTGGCTTATCAGTTGATCCCCCAGTGTTAACATCCAGCTGGCTGAAAACAGAGGCTAGTGGGTAATTCATGAAGCCCACGGCCTCACCAGCTCTGAGGTCGGACCTGTCAGCATTTACAATCTTGCAGCAAAGGTACAGCAGTCCTAGTCAGGCTGTTGTCTGGTGCCTGTCACATCCCACTCAGGAAAGAGAGGGGGTAAGTGACTCAGATTTGCAAATCCCCAGCAGCACGGACTAAGGTGAGACAAATCTCAAGGTCTGTATACAAACATTTATTAGATTAGTAACCAGGTTTTAACTAGGTCCACGATAACTGGTTAGGTATATAACAAATTATGGCAAGCGGTAAAGTATGCATTGCGTTACTTAGCAACAGGTATACGACAAATTATGGCAAGCGGTACTTAATAACAGATATACAATGAATTGTGGCAAGCGGTACTTCTTTGAAAGGAAAGAGAAAAGAGAAAAGGAAAAGAAAAGAAAGAGATAGAGAAGGAGAGGCAGAATGAGATGGGGGGAGAGAGAGAGATCACCAGTCCTGGTTCCAGCGTTAAGCACTCCTCTGTGTAAAATCTCTTCAGGGAAAAATCTTCCCAGGCAAAAATCTTCTTTTCTTCAGGGAAAGTCTTCCCCCTTTTATGTTTGCTTGCTCATAGGGGCAGTTTCATCTCAGGTTTCTCCCCTCCACGTGACGTGTAGCATGATTTGGGTAGGGAGACGAGAGCTATAGTCATATATGTTTAGCATGATCTCGATAATCTTCATTAGCAGGTACCTGCTCGGGGCAGCAGGAGAGTCCCCTCCAGACCTCCCATGCCCCCCCAGGTGCCTGTACAGAACAGATATGGGCCTCTGGAGATTGACGACGAGGGAATTAAGGATGCTGATAAAGCCCCATCCAGGCAGTTGCCAAAGCAGCCAGCTCCACACGTTAAGACTGCTTCTGTGAAGAGCAGGAGGAGGGCAATAGTCATAGGGGGGTCCATTCTGAGGGGAACTGAGGGTCCCATATGCAGGCCGGACCCTTCCCCCAGGGAGGTCTGCTGCCTCCCTGGGGCCCGTGTTAAGGATATAACCAGGAAGCTTCCTGGCCTGATACGGCCCTCAGAGTATTACCCTCTGTTGATCTTACAGGCAGACAGTGAGGAGCTGGAGAGTAGAAGTCTGAAGGCAATGAAGAAACATTTCAGGGCCTTGGGGCGGCTTGTCAAGGGTTCGGGAGCACAAATTCTGTTCTCCTCTGCCCCTCCGGTTTTGGGGACTGACAAATGGGTAAACAAGGAAATCGGATAGATCAACACCTGGCTCCAAAACTGGTACTACGAGCAGGGCTTTGGGTTCTGTGATCATAGTTTGATCTGCAGGGCACCAGGCCTGCTCGCTAAGAATGGGAAAACCCTATCCCAAAAGGGGAAAAGGGTACTAGGCCAAGAGTTAGCAAGGCTCATGGACAGGGCTTTAAACTAGTATCGAAGGGAGAAGGGGATAAAACCAGGCCCACTAGTAATGAGCCTAGGGATAAAGGGCCAAGGATGGGGACGAAATTGGTCACCCAGCTCAAGTGCATCTACACGAATGCACATAGCCTGGGCAACAAACGGGATGAGCTGGAAGCCATTGTGCAGCAGGACAGCTATGATGTAGTCGCCATCACGGAGACGTGGTGGGATGACTGTCAGGACTGGAATGCTGCGATGAATGGCTACAAGCTCTTCAGAAGGGATAGGCAAGGAAAGAGGGGCGGGGGTGTGGCTCTGTACATTAGGGAGTGTTTTGATTGCATAGAGCTAGATTCCAGTGATGATAAAGTCGAGTGTTTCTGGGTAAGGATGAAGGGGAAGGCAAATAAGGGAGATGTTGTGCTGGGAGTATGCTACAGACCACCCGGCCAGGATGAGGAGACAGACGAAGGATTCTATAAGGGGCTGGCTGAAGTCTCGCAATCGCCAGCCCTTGTTCTGGTTGGGGACTTCAACCTGCCGGGTATCTGCTGGAAATACAACACAGCAGAGAGCAGGCAGGCTAGGAGGTTCCTCGAGTGCATGGAAGATAACTTCCTGACACAACTGGTAGGTGAGCCTACCAGGGGAGGTGCCTTGCCAGACCTACTGTTGACAAACAGAGAAGGACTAGTGGGAGATGTGGTGGTCGGAGGTCGTCTTGGGTTTAGTGATCATGAAATGGTCAAGTTTTCAATTGGTAGCGATGTAAGGAGGGGGGTTAGCAAAACCTCCACCTTGGACTTTCGGAGGGCGGACTTTGGCTTGTTCAGGATGCTGATTGAGAGAGTCCCTTGGGAGACAGTCCTGAAGGGCAAAGGGGTCCAGGAAGGCTGGACGCTCTTCAAGAGGGAAATCTTAAAGGCCCAGGAGCAGGCTGTCCCCAAGTGTCGCAAGTCTAAAGGGCGGGGAAAATGGCCAGTCTGGATGAACAAGGAACTTCTGATGGGACTTAGGAATAAAAGGAGGGTTTACCACCTGTGGAAGAAGGGACAGGCAACTCAGGAGGAGCACAGAGATCTCGTTAGGTTATACAGAGAGAAAGTTAGGAAGGCAAAAGCCCAGCTGGAGCTCAACTTGGCCACTACCATTAAGGACAACAAAAAAAGCTTTTATAAATACATCAACAAAAAGAGAGCCAGGGAGAATCTCCATCCCTTACTGGATGCTGGGAGGAACGTTGCAACCAAGGACGAGGAGAAGGCTGAGATACTTAATGCCTTCTTTGCCTCCATCTTCAATAGTCACACCAGCTGTCCCCAGGGGGTGCTCAGCCTCCGGAGCTGGAAGATAAGGATGGAGAGCAGTACAACCCAGCCATAATCCAGGAGGAAGTAGTCAATGCTCTGCTTCTGCACCTAGACGCACATAAGTCTATGGGGCCGGATGGGATTCACCCGAGAATACTCAGGGAGCTGGCGGGAGAGCTCACCAAGCCCCTCTCCATCATTTATCAACAATCCTGGTCAACAGGGCAGGTACCAGATGACTGGAGGGTGGCTAATGTGACGCCCATCTACAAGAAGGGTCAGAAGGAGGATCCGGGGAACTACAGGCCTGTCAGCCTGACCTCGGTACCAGGAAAGATCATGGAGAGGATCATCTTGAGTGAGCTCTCACGGCAAGTGCAGGGCAGCCAAGGGATCAGGGCCAGCCAGCATGGGTTTAGGAAAGGGAGGTCCTGCTTAACCAACCTGATCTCCTTCTATGACCATGTGACCCGCCTTCTGGATGCGGGGAAGGCTGTGGACGTTGTCTATCTGGACTTTGGGAAGGCCTTTGACACCGTCCCCCACGGCATTCTCCTGGAGAAGCTGGCAAATCATGGCATAGACAAGTGTACTCTTCGCTGGGTTAAAAACTGGCTGGATGGCCGTGCCCAGAGAGTTCTGATTAATGGGGTGGAATACTCTTGGCGGCCGGTCACCAGTGGTGTCCCTTGGGGCTCAGTTTTGGGGCCGGCTTTGTTTAATATCTTTATCAATGATCTGGATGAGGGGACTGAGTGCACCCTCAGTAAGTTTTCAGATGACACCAAACTAGGTGGGAGTGTTGATCTGCTTGAGGGTAGGAAGGCCCTACAGAGGGACCTGGACAGGCTGGATCGATGGGCCAAGGCCAACTGTATGAGGTTTAATAAGACCAAGTGCCGGGTCCTGCATTTCGGTCACAACAACCCCAAGCAACGCTACAGGCTTGTGGCATAATTACTAAATTGACCAAAGAGTGCAAAAAAGTACAGCATTGTTCACACATAAAGGAAAATCATAAAATCAAGAGGCTTCTGAGGTAGAATACAGCCGCAGCCAGCACACGAAGAATGCAACATCTACGATTCCCTGTACCAGGCGAAACTACCCGAGGAACGGAATGTTGCGATGGCGTCATGGCCTTTTCTTGCGGTGTACAGCAGGTACGGGAACGAGATGGTACTGAGAGATAAGCGGCCTATATGCTACTCGGAGCCAACATTTTGCCAAACTTTGATGAAATGCTGTCCTTTGTGTGAACTTTGCTCATTATAATGTCATTATAATACCAAAACACACCTCCATCCCGAAGGCTACCCGCCTCCAAGGTGCGACCACTCCTCCTTGAGTCTGCGCCCTGAATTTCTCGTGAACTATACCTTTAATTGTGAAGCGAGGAAAATTTACACCAATCATGGTAAAGATACGTATTACTAAAGTCACTCAAACTCCACCTCGAAGAGATCAAAGAGTATAAAATAGCCCAAGAGAGGGGGGATACCCAGGGAAGACACCATCATCACTGACTTCTGGGATCAGTCGACGGGCTGAACCTCTCTTCCCCCGCATAGGGACGCCTTTGGGTAAGATCTAGCTAGAGAACTTAGAAAGACTCTCTTTTCTACATTTATAGCCAGGCTGTATTTCTATAACTTTGTCGCGTGCTTTGTATATGTAACAATACTTTCATTTGCACTTGCTTTGCAGACAGTGTATTTATCACCGGCAATCCTAAGAACCTGTATACCTGTTGTTTAAATAAACTGCACTGTTTAAGTAGCTGGTCGTTTTGGTTTCTCACTGAACGCGACCAAAGACTCGAGAGTGGCCGTGCTAGTTCAGGAGCACGACTAGACTGAAGGTGCAGTCCACTATTACTGAATCCAAATCGTAATAGTTTAATACATATTAAACGCGATTGGACTGATAGTGCTGAATTGGGCATCACTCAGAATTTAAACCTAGCCGCACCTAGCCTCCCACCTCGGTGAGGAGTGTTAGAACACAAGGGGGTTTATTTTCTGCCAAAACCGTTTTGCCCTCCCCCCTCACGCAACAAGGCTTGGGGAAGAGTGGCTGGAAAGCTGCCCAGCAGAAAAGGACCTGGGGGTGCTGGTGGACGGCCAACTTAACATGAGCCAGCAGTGTGCCCAGGTGGCCAAGAAGGCCAACAGCATTCTGGCTTGTATCAGGAACAGCGTGGCCAGCAGGAGCAGGGAAGTGATGGTGCCTCTGTACTCGGCACTGGTGAGGCCTCACCTTGAGTACTGTGTTCAGTTCTGGGCCCCTCTGTACAGGAGGGACATTGAGGTGCTGGAGCGTGTCCAGAGGAGAGCTACCAGGCTGGTGAGGGGTCTGGAGACCAGGGCATATGAGGAGAGGCCGAGGGAGCTGGGCATGTTTAGCTTGGAGAAGAGGAGGCTGAGGGGAGACCTCATTGCCCTCTACAACTACCTGAAGGGATGTTGGAGAGAGGTGGGGGTTGGCCTCTTCTCCCAGGTGAATAATGGCAGGACCAGAGGAAATGGTCTGAAGCTGCAGCAGGGGAGGTTTAGATTAGATATTAGGAAGAATTACTTTACTGAACGAGTGGTCAGGCACTGGAACAGCCTGCCCAGGGAGGTGGTTGAGTCACCATCCCTAGAGGTGTTTAAGAAACGTCTAGATTTGGCACTTCAGGGCATGCTCTAGTGGCAGAGATTGTAGGGGCTTTTTTGTGTGTGTATGGTTGGACTCGATGATCTCAAAGGTCCTTTCCAACCATGAAAATTCTATGATTAGCATATAGAATCATAGAATCATAGAATTATGCAGGGGTGTGAACTTTAATATGCATTTCGTGGCTTATGAGGCAAAGGTCACCACCGGGCATAGCGTCTTTCCAGAGAAACAACTCATTCTTCACGGGAGAAAAAACAGGGCTATTCTGTTTCTGTAAGACCTGTTGTCCAGGCGCCAGTTTTCTCTCTCCCATAAATCACACAAGAGATAAGCAGGTGTTAGCCTTATCAGTTCCTTGAGCAGAAGGCCTGGTACTGCGAGTGTTTGAGACATTAAAAATCTCTTCAGGTGCTTTGTTTAGGAGAAATTACAAGTCGTCTCTTACAGTGCCCTCCTACCTTTTTCTTTTAAAGGGCTGAAACAGGCCTTCCCTTTGGGGGCATGACATAGATTTCTTTCTTTTAAGGCTTTTTCTTTGGATATAAGCAAGTTGTGAACCCTCCTGATTTGACAGTGTTTCCAACTTGTCCATGAGAAACTTGGAAACATGTCCAAACATGTTTTTTGCAAGACCTTGAATGGCGCTTTTAATGTGTGGCTTAACATGTTAAACACCTGCACCATTCTTTACAGGAATGCCTTGAAAACCAGGGAGACCATTGCCAGCCTGGGCTCTGTAATAATTCATGTACAAGGACAGGTCCCCAAATTTCTTACCACTACCATTTTGGTATGGTTTCTTAAAATATCAGAGAATTCGGGGGCCAAATATGCAGCTTCACACTTTCTCAAAGCAAAATGAGATGCGCTTGTTCTTTATTTCAGTGCTGATCATGTCAATGTGCTGGCAGTTTGCAGGCACATAGTGCAACTTATCATACATCACTGTAATGACCTCATTGTTATTACTGCCAGTCAGAACGCAGCAGAATAATGTAACTAAAAAGTCTCTGACAAGCTGGTGCTCTACAAGATCCCTGTAGAGGTAGAGTCAGTTAAACCCACCGGTGATGTCCACCACAAAGGGAAATTTCTTAGCAGCAACATCCAGAGAAGCCCCCAAAATATGTGCTAGATCCCCATTAGCAGAAAAAGCATAAGGCTTTTCATCCATTTTGAGCTTTGTTTTCCTTATGACAGGGTCATAGACCAGGCCCACTGCTGGAGAGTCAATGGCTGAAGCTTTGCCTTGGGGGTTAATAAGATGGTTCATACGTTCCATCAACACAGAGAGGGACAGATAATAGCCTTTCCCCAAAGTATACTACCATGTCTCACTCTGCAGCATTATTTCAAAGATGGTGTCTTCATCGACATTATTCCAGCTGTGCGGATACTGTATTTCTGCCAGCCCCACCTCCCACTTCCTTGAGAACTCCAGGGATGTCACCAGCTGTACAGTAAAGTTCGAGCTGGTGTTTTGTGGGAACATTCTGGCACTGGCATTGCTGAGTAGCGTGATAGATAAACTGCCATCCTCTGCCCCCCCCCCACTAGATCTCCTGAACTTGGAAGGCTTCTATCCAGCTGCTAAATTTCTGGGACCAGCAATCCCACTTCACCAGCAGCTGTTTCTTTCTTCCTTTCCTTTTTGCTTTTTGCAACAATTGTCTTCTCAATTTTGTAGATTCTGTCAGGATTCACTTTTTGAAGTTCTTCAGGGTAAAATGTCCCCTCAGTTGCTTCATGACCATAGTCTATTAAGTGGTATACAGGTATCTGTCCCCTTCTCACAATTTCAGCTACTATGAAAATTCCATCTGTGAAAGTCTGCTCATAACCTTTCTCAAATCTCTTTTGTTCTAGACACCCTGATGTGGTCTCCCTTTTTGAGCAGAGGTGCAAGTTCTTTAATTTTAAACACAGCCACATACACATTTTTCCAAACGTTTAAAGGGTTCATGTCCACAGGCCTGGCTCTGATAGTTCTGTGGAATCTATGTGGTTATAGCTCTTTATAAACTCTGACAACACATCAATGTAGTGAAAATTGTTGTGTGCTGTAAAATATCTCTGCAACTTAGTTTTGAGCATCCTGCTAAAACACTCTGTGACAGAGGCTTTTACTTCTTTATTAGTAACAAAATAGTGAACATTGCGCTGCTTTAACAGCTTGTTTAAAGGCTGGTTTAAAAATTCTTTTCCCTGGTGTGGAATAATTACTAAATTGGCCAAGAATACAAAAGTACAGCATCGTTCACACATTAAGGAAAGTCATAAAATCAAGAGGCTTCTGAGGTAGAATACAGCCGCAGCTGGCACACGAAGAATGCAACATCTGCGATTCCCTGTACAAGGCTGTTTGCGAAACCACACGAGGGAGGGAACGAAACGCGCTTGTTCCGTGGCCTTGCCTTGTGACAAACAGCAGATATGGGGACGAGATGGTACTACGGAACAGATAAGTGGCCTACATGCCACCCAAGCCAACATTTCGTCAAATGTTGATGAAATGCTGTCCTTTGTGTGAACTTTGCTCACTACAATGTACCAAAACACACCCCCATCCCGGAGGCTATTCGCCCCCCCTTCCCCCCCCAAGGTGCAAACACTCCTCCTTGAGTACATTAATCATAATAAAAGTACGTATCACTAAAGTCACTCAACCTCCACTTTGAAGATAAAAAATAGTATAAAATTAGCCCGAGAGAGAGGGGATGCCAGGGAAGACACCATCGCGAAGAATTCCATCGCTAATTTCCGGGATCAGTCGACGGGCTGAGCCTTTCTTCCCCCGCATAGGGATGCCTTTGGGTAAGACTTCGATTATACTGAGTGCCTTCTCGAGGACTTAGAAATCTCTCTAGAGAATCTCTATCCTACATTTATAGCCAGGCTGTATTGTTTATAATTTTGTCGCGCGTTTTGTACACTTAACAGTATCTTTATTTGCACGTGCTTTGCAGACAGTGTATTTATCACCGGCAATCCTAAGAACCTGTATATCTGTTGTTTAAATAAACTGCACTGTTTAAGTAGCTGGTCGTTTTGGTTTCTCACTGAACGCGACCAAAGACTCGAGAGTGGCCGTGCTAGTTCAGGAGCACGACTAGACTGAAGGTGCAGTCCACTATTAGTGTATCCAAATCATAACAGTTTAATGCACATTAAACGCGATTGGACTGATAGTGCTGAATTGGGCATCACTCAGAATTTAAACCTAGCCGCACCTAGCCTCCCACCTCGGTGAGGAGTGTTAGAACGCAAGGGGGTTTATCTTCTGCCAAAACCATTTAGCCTCCTTTTCACGTAACACCTGGTCAGTCTGTAATTTCCGAGGCTTCTGCCCCCTGCTAAAAATCATTTTAAAAGCCCCAGCTATTTCAGAACCTGGTTTGCCTTTTAGACCAATAGCCCAGGCATACTTGGATAATACATCTATCACCATTAAGAAGCACTTAACACCATCGTCATTTTTGGAAAACTGTTGCGTATCCACTAAGCCTGCCTGCCATTGTGTATCTACCTCTGCCACAATCATCCTGTTTCCTTTAAAGTGCTTTTTTGCCACTTGGTTTAAGCTGTAAGCATCCTGGCTTGCAAGCCAGGTTGCCGCTTGGCATCTGTTCAGAACAGCGATTCTCCTTTTAGCACCTTCACAAAGGGGATTTATACCCCCAAAGCTTCCCACCTCCCCAGGAGCAGAGTAAATATCTTTTAACAGAAGTGGCGGTGTGGACATGCATACATAGTTGTTTCTCTCACACATTCTCAGTCCTCTCTCTCACAGCTGCTGCATGGCAGTTTTTTACCTTTTCTTAAATATGTTAGCACAGAGGCGCTACCAATGTCGCTGATTGGCTCAGCTTTGGCCGGCGGCAGGTTCATCTTGGAGCCAGCTGAAACTGTCTCTGTCTGACATGGGGGCAGTTCCTGGTGTCTTCTCACAGAAGCCACCCCTGCAGCCCCCCCACTACCAAAACCTTGCCACATAAACCAAATACAACAAGCTATAAGGAGAGTGGAGGGGAATATGGAGGGGCAGGTGTGTCTTCCTCTGTAGGGTCGGAAGGGGGTCAGGGTCTGGTCTGAGGCCAAAAATGTCCCCATCCCAGTTATCATCATTATCATCTTCTTGGTAGATGGTAGCCCTAACTTGGGCTGTTGTAACAGGATGATCATGCTGGGCCTTGAGGGAACTGGGCCCCACTGGGCCAAGGGGGTTTACTTATGCTCCAATATTGATGTGTGGGTTTGAGAGGCCAGGCAGTTGGATCGCCACTCTGCTGTGTCCCTCTTGTCCTCTTGCTTAGCTTCTTCCTCCCGTTCAAGGGTGCTACGCAGTCCAGTAATTTAAGCCCGGGCAGTATCTAGGGCACAACTCAGGAGGCTGATCAAGGCACCTTTGCCCTTATCCTGTTTGCAATGGCTAGCCTCATGCCGCCATTCAAATTCATCCCTGATAGCCTGGTGGTTTGTCCAATTATCTTGGACCCAATCCTCTACCCATCGGGGAGAGCTCCAACCTTGCTCCTTTCCTAAAGTCTCCAGCAGGTGTTTGAAAGATTCCATCCTGCCGACTATGCCAATTAATATGGTCCACGCAGTAATGGAGTCTGACAGAACATTATAAACCAAACTTTACTGCAGCAGTAAGAAAGATAAGCATCAATGCGCCCATGCAGTGACTTACCTGATCACTGATGGCAAACACAGGATCATAAGCAATGCCATGGCTCTGGCGGACTATCAGGGACACTTGATGTCCGGGTCATCTGACAGCAACAGCCAATTGCGCTATATCTTTATGAATGTATAGAATCCTAGAATTGCCTAGGTTGGAAAGGACCTTTCAGATCATCGAGTCCAACCATCAACCTAACACTGACAAAAACCATCACTAAACCATATTGCTAAGTACTACGTCCACCCATCTTTTAAATACCTCCAGGGACGGTGCCTCAACCACTTCCCTGGGCAGCCTGTTCCAATGCTTAATAACCCTTTAAGTTATATATATATAAAAGGATGCACAAAAAATAGTGTATCCATGTATACATAAATAAAATACATATTTATATATATTTGTACACTCCTATATACATATTTCCATATATGTATATATTGTATACATTGTATATAAAAGTATATATTTTTATATCTGAGCATTTCCTGGTCCAAAGGAAGCAGGCAGACAACCCACGGGAGAACTGAGAACATGTAGGTATGACAGTGTCAAAACCAGCCCTCAGCCAATCACAAAACAGTACAAAAACACATGGGGAATAACACTGTCAAAAGTGGCATCCTCCCTGCCTGTAGTGAGAGGGGGCTTCCTTTTCTGACATGCTTCTGTAAACAGAAAGGGGTGGCTGGTCCTGCCAGCCAATCACAGGGCTGCCTGAGAACACGTGGGTATGATGATATGAAGAAATGGCTGTCAGCCAATCACAGAGCAGTATGAAAACACAAGGGTTTTGATGCAGCTCCCTGCCATAAAATAGCATCTGAAAAAAAAATAGCGTCCCTCTGTGTATGTAGGGGGAAGGGAGTTCCTGGTCTGATGTACTTATGGGTAAACTGGAAGGGGCAACTGGTCCTGCCACCCAATCGCAACAGACCACGTGATCAGAAGAGGGGGCATGACCTCCAGGACAAATGGTACACATGGTTGCTTGGGGGGGGCACCTGTTACTTCTTATCTTGGACAAAAGTTGTCCCTATACTACTAACTAGTCTTGGAAACTGGGTCACTTTCATGTAAATCAGTACATTTGATCGCTCGGGATATCTTTTAATTAACTCAGAACAACAGCATATCATTATATGCAAATCAGAGAGCTTCAAAAATTGTGGATTTTTGCATTGCATAGAAAACCAAATTTCCCAGAAATGTCAATGGACTCAATTCTATGTGTTTAGAAAAACATCCAAGAAGTCTGAACTACGCCTGCAGCCCCAGAAATTGCTCTGAATTGCTGCTGTGCCACTGTTGCAGTGAAACTTCGATTTATCAGTGCTGTTCTCAGCATATCCAATATGTCTGAGAAGTAGGGTTACCATTCATTGCATTTTCCACCAGACTATAATCCAGAAACTGGAAAGAGCTGTCTGCTGCCCAATATGACATGATCAGGATTCCAAGTGTCTGCAAATTGCTCAAACCTAATATACTACAAGTTGGCTCACAAATGAAATGATCTTCCTAATAGCCTACTCGCATGAAATGCTTAGAACGCATCCCACATCATGACAGCAGCCATGTTATTCTGAAGTTGTGTATCCAAAAATGGCTTGGCAAGAGACAGCAATTCTACTGAGAGAGGAAGGTAAGTTAGGGCTACACTGTCTGTAGATCATATATAATGTGGGTGGAGTGTGTGGGGGCTGGGTGTTACACCAGCAAACCAAAATGTTTTATCCATCTCCAACAAGCCTGGAATGGGTGTGTCCTGGTTCCGGCGGGGACAGGGTTAATTCTCCCCGGGCTCCGGCAGGGACACAGGTATTCCATGCCCTGTGAGCCGTGCCCACTCTGAGCTGCCGCAGGAGGGGGCAGGAAGTTGGGGGAGGGGGTAGGAAGTCGCGGCTTGGAGGGGGCTGGGGCATCCCGGGTCCGGTCGGGGAGCGGCGGTTCCGTAACCGCGTTTGTATATTCCTCTGCCCGTGTTATTGTTGTTGTTTTCTTGTTCCCTTTGCTGTTCTGTTAAACTGCCTTTGTCTCAACCCAAGAATCGTGCCTTTTTCTTCCGATTCTTCCCGTATTGGGAAGGCCCGAGCGAGCGGCACGTGGTTCTTTGTTGCCCTCTGAGGCTAAACCACGACAGGGTGAACCTAGCAAGTATACAAAATACACCATCTGTATAAAAAAATTAAATGAGAAAACACCATAATGCCATATCCAAATTATGTAAGAAGGTCCCCTTCCTTATCAACATGTATACAAAAAAATCCATATGAATATCCACTTGGTTAGCAAGATTTGGGTCTTTAAACTTTGCAGATCTTCAAGGACCTGCAGAAGGTAACTGCTGAGCACTTTAGATTCTGTGCAGATCCACACTGACAGAGTGACCCGGTTTGAGCAACACAGGACTAATTTCTCTTCTAATGCTGGGGAAAACTGCACTTTTAGAAGGCTCTAGTGTCTGAATTTGTGAAAATATTTACTTTATAGCCAGCTATGGTATGTGGGTTTCAAGGTCTCAGTGTTTTCGAGCTAGCCAGGTGCAGGGATGTCATCCCTCTGATGTCATCCAGAGGGACCTGGATGAGCTAGAGAGGTGGGCCCAAGCAAACCTTATGAAGTTCAACAAGGCCAAGTGCAAGGTCCTACACTTGGGTTGGGACAACCCTCGTTATCAATACAGGCTGGGGGACGATGTGATAGAGAGCAGCCCTGCGGAAAAGGGCTTGGGGGTACTGGTGGATGAGAAGCTGGACATGAGCCAACAATGTGTGCTTGCAGCCCAGACGGCCAATTGCATCCTGGGCTGCATCAAAAGAAGTGTGGCCAGCAGATCCAGAGAAGTGATTCTGCCCCTCTACTCTGCTCTCGTGAGACCCCACCTGGAGTACTGTGTCCAGCTCTGGAGCCCTCAGCACAAGAAGGACATGGACCTGTTGGAATGGGTCCAGAGGAGGGCCACAAAGATGATCCGAGGGCTGGAGCACCTCTCCTATGAGGACAGGCTGAGAGAGTTGGGGTTGTTCAGCCTGGAGAAGGCTCCGGGGAGACCTTAGAGTCCCTTCCAGTACCTGAAGGGGCCTACAGGAAGGATGGGGAGGGACTGTTTGCAAGGGCATGTAGCGATAGGGCAAGGGGCAATGGGTTTAAACTAGAGCTGGGCGGGTTTAGATTAGCCATTAGGAAGAAGTTCTTTACACTGAGGGTGGTGAGGCACTGGAACAGGTTGCCCAGAGAGGTGGTGGAGGCCCCATCCCTGGAGACATTCAAGGCCAGGCTTGATGAGGCTCTGAGCAACCTGATCTAGTTGAAGATGTCCCTGCTTACTGCAGGGGGGTTGGATTAGATGACCTTTAAAGGTCCCTTCCAACCCAACACATTCTATGAGGAGGAGCAAGACCCGGGCACTTGACCCAAGCTGCCAACAGGATTATTTCATACCACGAATGTCACATTCAATATAAATTAGAAAGTTTGCTGCGAAGCACTCTCTCTCCCTTGATGGTGGTGGTCCAGAGAACTTCTTGCCCCGGTGCCGGAGCATTGAGGCCTTCCCTTCCTCCCAAAGCCATAGCGCTCACAGTGTCCCACATTTGCTGTCCACTGCTGGGAGTGCACAGCTTCCTACTAATATAATTGGCTCAGTATAATCCTTGTATATTTTATATTGGTATTGGGATCGATATTGGTTCTTTAGTGTTGTTAATGTTAATTATTTAGTCTTATTCTATTAAATCTGTTTCTATTTCAACCCTTGGGTTTCTTTATTTTTTTTCTGATTCCATTTCCTGGGTGGGGAGGAGTCATTGGGAGATAGAATAATTGTCTAAATGACAATAAATCGTTGTGGGTTTCTCAAGCCATAACACAGAGGTACATGGTGACAATGAACCCAGAACTGGAAGGACAGGGAACTCCATGAACGGAAGAAATGGGGAAAAAAACCAACAGCAGCAGCGAACAAACCAGACCCTAAAACTAAGATACTGTAGAACAATTATATTTAAAAGGACTATCATAGAAAACTTTGCCTTGATAGAGGTTTAAATGTTTACTTTTGCATAATGCCTCGGTTTTGTACCCTCACCCCTCAGTGAATAAGGCGGGTGCTGCTGGGGGCAGGGGAGAGGGGGAAGGGCTAGGCCGGCAAAGGCGGCCGTGCCCCGCTCACCTGCCAGCCTCGGCCTGGCTCCCTGCCTACAACCTGCTCGGGACTAGCCGCTTCACGAACAAAAGCTTTGGGCGAGATCTGTAACTGAGCGACGTGCCGAGCATTTCCCCGACAGAATCGTTGCTATTTTTGCTGTTAGCCAGGCAACCCGTGGCTGAGGGGGAGAACCCGTACCAGCCGCGGCTAGACTCCGGGACCCGGCGCTCACCACCCGCTGCCCGATTTCAGCTGCCAGCTCCTTCCGAGACACCTCCCGGCCAGCTAGCCAGGGTCCCCAGGCCATGCCAGGCAGTGAGGCGAGGCCCTCCGGACAAGGAGCCCCCACGCCCCCCGCCACAGACGTTTTTCTCTCAGTTCTTCAGTACCTATTTCAACACCGCACTGCGGACTCGCAATGGAGCCCTGGCTCCACTAGGGAGTGCTCTGACTCTCTACGCGAGGCGGAAGAAAAACGCACACGGCAGGGAAGATGCGTGCAAGCGGCGGAGGAAACTGCCGCCACGACTCGACTCGCGCATGCGCGGCGGGGTTGTTTTTCACAAAGCTGTTCTTAAAGCGAGCTGGTAGCGTGTGGGCAGCTGTCTTTGTAAGGAGATCGTAGTGCTGGGCGGCTGTTGCCGCCGCCGCCGTTTTCTCAATAATTCCGATGAAGCGTTTGTAGGGGACGCGTTGATCTTGTTGGCAGGCTCTTTGCGTGGCAGAAGTGTTGTTCAGTGTAAAGCGAAGATTGTGTTTTGTATGAGACCTTGACTTTTTTTTCCTTACAGTATATTTTTATACGCTTTGTTATAAAGTATGGTGCTGGGGAAGGTGAAGAGTTTGACAATAAGCTTTGACTGTCTCAATGACAGTAATATCCTCGTCTATTCTAGCGGGGATACAGTCTCAGGAAAGGTCAGTTTAGACGTTACTGGGGAAATTAGAGTAAAATCTCTTAAAATTCATGCAAGAGGACATGCGAAAGTACGCTGGACTGAATCTAGAAATGCTGGATCCAACACTGCCTATACACAAAATTACACTGAAGAAGTAGAGTATTTTAACCATAAGGACGTTCTACTCGGGCATGAAAGAGGTAAGCTTTTCACTTATTCATTCACTGTGTGCAGACATTTTTCCAGAAAAAGACACATCTCTGCATCGTCTTGGTTTATCCCTTTTTCATGTGCAGTCTCATAGGGTTCGCTGTTTTTAAAGATGTGGAAATCCTGGTTATGTTCTTAGGGTTTTATTTTTGATTATTTGAACGTTTGCTTAATATTAAAACTGTGTTGAGGTGCATTTTCAAAGTGCCTGCAAACGGGGCTTTCTTAAAATACTTGCTTTTTAACAGAGTCTTTTCATAAGGCTTTGGTTTTTTAATACAGTTTTTTTATATGCAATGTTGGGTTTTTTCTTAGTGGTATTAGCAGGTTTTGTTTCTCTATGCAGAAAACAACTGTTAAATCAAAACCAGATATGCATTAAATTACTTTCTTGGCAGCATCCTATCGAATCATAAGTGCAATTAAAACAATGCTAGACTTCCTGACGCATAATACATATGTCTGACGTTCAGACTGATATGTAATGATTTTTATGGTTGGCTCATTGTCGGCAGATAAAAGATTCTCTGTGGGTTACTTTGACACGGTATCACCACTTCACCTGTAATTTTCTTTCTTTGTTCTAAACTGGTATACTTGTAAATCACTTTCACTTATTTTATTCAACTTCTTTATGAGGGACCTAAATGTAAAAATCTGTCTGAAGGGCCAAATAAGAGCTCATAGTTGTACGATTTGAAGTATTGCTTCTGAGTTGGGGAGTTCTGGAACCTGCATTCAATGAAAACCTGGTCTTCTAAGCCCCTATAGAAATGGAAAGTGCTCTGCAAGTTCCCTTATTTTCGGTATGGAAATGGGGTATTATATTGTGATTGGGATTGTGGGTCTTAAGTTTGCTAATTCATTGTTCGCATAGTTACGTTGTGAAAGCGTAAGGGACTCTAAGCTTGTTTTTTCTGAAGTTTCCACCCTTTGTTAGAAGCGGTTCAATCCTGTTTGGGACCGGTCCTGGGAAGAAGGGAGGGAGTACTTCTTCTCTCTGCAGATTGGTTGCACACGTCAGGTGGTGGCGATGACTTAATTCCTAGCACAAGAAAATGTTAAAACTGATTACATAATTTGACTCGGGTGTCCTAGTGTGTTGTTTTGTTGGTTTTTTTTAAATATGCAGCATATTTACTGTAGAGATCCTCTGCAGTAAAATGCAAAACTTTAATAAGTTCGGCTATAGATTGCATTAAGCCTTTTATTAAGCACTTCTGAAATAAATACTGTAGCAGTGTGGAGTTGCTATTGATTTTAATTATGCTATCGTGATGCAAGCAAGCACGGGTTGCTCATGAGGTGGCTTTGTAGCTCAAACGTTCTTTGTATTGCCGCTTTAGAAATAACTCTCTCATGTGAAAGTTCATTCACCTCTGGCTTGCAGATGACAGAAACGTGTAAACATGCATGAGTCGTTCATAGCGGGATGGATGCTTACAAGTAGGAGCGCGACCCCATGCTTCTAACTGTCTTCTTAAGCAGCAGCAGCAATGACTTTGCACGTGGACTGTAGATCCAAATGCTGGCCTCGGTTTGGATGCTTGGTTTTGGCTGGAAAGGGAACAAAAGGTGGTAGGGAAGGGACAGATCTGACACGTTCCGACACCAGAAGCGAGACAGGGTGCGCACCGCTGCGCGTGCGGCACGTAAAAACTTAAGCAGTTGTCCCGGGACACCGCTGCCCCTCCCTCGGCTGCAGGGGCAGGACTGCGAACACTCGCCGCACGGAGTGGAGTTTAACTCAACACTTTGTATCCTAGCATAGTCCGGAAGGCCACTCCCTGTCCCCACCTTGTAATTTTCTTGCTGGGGTTTGTTAGCCTGTTGTTAAAACGATGCCAGACCCTGATTATAGGGGGCTGGGACGTGGGGGAAGAGCGAGGCGGAGGGAGCAGGTTCTAGCCACCCCGAGGTCAGCCCTGTGCGGGGTTGGGCCCCCGCCTCCCTGAGGAGTTAGCAGAGTATGCACGGTGGGGGAGGGCACTAGCTGTGAAGCGGGGAGTACAAGTTTACCTTTCTGGGAAACCGGGGGGTGGGGTGTTTCAATTCAGCAGTTACTGCTTTCTCCCTTGCTGCCCGCCTCCCCCACGGTTATGGATCCGATCGCGGCCTTGGTAGGACGCTGGGGGCGCTGCCTTGCTAAGGGGGAATGCTGTCACCCTGGTCGCTTTTTGTTGGGAATGGAGACCTGCCTGGCAATGTTGGCCTTGACAGCTCAGAGGGCACACTGCCTTTCTTGGGAGAGTCTGTCTCTGGGGACAGACAGAAGCGTTCAAGCTCCTGCCGCGCACATCCACTGGGACAGCAAGGGGCTGTGAGCGGGGGTGGCCATTGGGACACACGACCCTGCAGCCTCTCACATCCTTCATTTGGTTGTCTTTCCCCTCCTGTGCCCCCGGCCAGTACTATCTGTAATCGCCTTTCAGTAACGGTCAGCACACGCTCCTGAGAGAAATGCAGGATTGGGGTGTCACCTTACACATAGCACAGGGCAGGTGGGAGCAAGCTAACAGCAGGAGGAGACCAGATGGTGAGGCATGGGTGGTGCCCCTCCCTTTCTCCTTACCTCTGCGGTAGTCAAGCTAGGCTGTGAGTAGAGTTGCTGAGCAAACGTGGTGGGGTGTAATGTGTACTGTATGTATATGGGTGGCTGGCAGGGGATCTGCTAAAGCTTGTTTAGGCCGGTCCTCTCCTGCTCCTGTTTTGTCTGTGATTGACAGCTCAGTGCTTGTTTACACAGTTCTGCTGCTCAGACTCAATGGGACTGCTGATCTGGCAGGAAGAAAGTGAAGAAGGGATGAAAAAACTTATGTACAATGAAAAAATTATTACTTTTTTTTTAAAAAAACCAAGCAAACAAAAACCTCCAATGCTTTTTAACAAAAAAAGCATTATATACATTGTTTTGCTCTTTCAGTGTATTGAAGATTCTTATTTCATGGCATTATGTGCTGAGGATGCATTTGTGTAAATAGTGTTCTAGTGTTTTTATATTTTTTGCATAGGTTTGTTCCAACATTTATGGTGCACTAAAGAAATTGGAGCATCAGCAGTTTTGTAGGACAATGGGAACTAAAAAAAAATAAAATCTTAAAATGTTCCAACAATCCTTCATGATGTTTCAGACTATTAACAATAGGTAGTGTCTTTTGCATAATCCCACTATATGTTTTTATTACCCCAACCCTTTTGTATATGAGATGCTCAATTATTTTCTCTACATAATTTTCTATTTTGATGGAATCAGCATTTTTCTGGTTTCATGGTAATTATATCAGAACAAACCATAAAATTTTTGGAGCATTTAAAGCAATACAAGGAATCATGACTATAAACCAAGGTCAGCTTTCTTGTTGAAACTGGGAAATGCTTGGGTCTTTGCTATACAAGCAAAATTGAGCTAAACTCTGAGTTTTTGATACATTAGCTCTAAACAAGGTTAATTGGACAGCTTGCCACCTTTCGTGCCCCTGAACTTGTTTGTTACTTTCTAGGTGGTGCTTGTGCACTTTTTTTAAAAAAATCAATTTTTAGATGCTTGCTAGGCAGGAGACAGAAGGAAACTGAATTACTAAATTTAATCTATTAATGTAGCAGACTTAGTATTAAGATCACTTAATATTGTTAGAGAGCTCTCTTTCATTTTAAGTTTAAACTAGAAATGTATTGGAAACCACAGTTTACACTACAGATCTTTCATGCAGACTTTGAAATGGCAGCAGTTACAACTATGTCAGTACTCAGAATCAAGATCATAAATTAAAACAAGTGAACTTCTGCTCTTATATAAGGTGAACTTTGGAATCTCACCTAACCTTAAAAATTCTGCAGCCATATATCTAGCAGTTAATACAAATGGACTGGAGGGACTTGCTTCTGGGACACTGTGTTAGTATTGTAAAGAATGTATAAAGACCTCTTGTTCTGGAAAAGAAACCTATAAAATATGTTATGCTGTGTAAAATGTTCACAGGTGGAATAGCATATTGGGTGTTTCTCTCCTAGATGATGACAATTCTGAAGAAGGCCTTCACACCATTCATTCAGGAAGGCATGAATATGCATTCAGCTTTGAGCTTCCACAGATGTAAGTACTTATATGCAGTACACAGCCTGTGTGAGAGAAGGCTAAGATACATACCTGCTTAAGAAAAATTCTTGTGGGTGGAGGGGAAACCTTTTCAATGGCAGTAGGAGTTGTGCTCAGACATGCAATAGAGGACGTAATCTTGTTAAACTGAAGAGGTTGCTTTTGAACTGGTTAAGAGTTTTTCACAAAACAGGCGCTCATTGTTGCCTAGCTAGTTACTCTCTTTTGACTGAGGTCTGTTGACCCATTATGTCTTGTAGTATTTTACCCCTTCACAGGAGAAGGGAGGGGAATTTGTGTCATTAGAGTCCTGCAGAGTGGCTGAGGCATCTTCTAAATAAAACAAGATTTTACTGGAGCCATGTAGGCCATCAGAACTATTGTAAAATAACAGCTTAACTGTTTGGACTCAATCTGAAACAGATGTGTCAAGCTTAACCACATTTGAACAAAATAAAATTTTTTTTCTTAGTTTAAATAGGATGTATGTACTCAGGCTGACATTTAGGCAAAAAGCCAGGATGGAAATAAGCAAATGGATGGTTGGATGAAGCAAGAAACATTCCCATACCTAATCCTGCTTGTCTCAGAAAGCAAAGGTGAAGCAAGAGTGATAGCAGAAGTCTTAAGACAAATTGCCACATACATACACAAAAAAGTTTGAAGTTTCTAATTTATACATTGTGAAGGGAAGATTTATACATAGAGGAGTTACCAACATGGAAATTAGCTAAAATGCAAGTTGCAGGAAAATTAAATATAAAGGAACAGAGGGAGCCTGGAAATAGATGATAGAAGGGAGGCAGGAGGAGCCTTTTCTTGTAAAAGCCAAGTGTTGAAGTCATTAAGGTTAAAAACAGTTGGCAGAATATTAGACTAATACCTAATATTCAAGCTAATAAATTATCTACTTATTAGAGGGGCTGGCTTTAGCAGAACCTATAGATGATAAATGCTTTTACAGCTCAGTTTCAGTGAATAGCAGAGGGCTTTACAGTAGATGTTATGGGAATACTGAAGAAGACCTGTATATATGGAAACTTAAAAGTCAATTTAAGGTTCAGATGAAAATCTCTTCTATAAGAAGTGATAAGGATGATACTGATATTCCCTTGAGTTGGAAGGGATGTTCAAATATGAAAGAACAAAACAGTATATGTGAATATGGAATATTATGTTTGAGATTAAATAGATGACCAGTAAAATAGCACAAGCTGTGATTAAAACACTAAAGTTCTTGTCGAGTGACTTGACGAAATAACTATGAAGCCATCTTTGATAATACTGTAAAAAAATGAAGGCTGGTAATAAAAGGCCTGAAGAACACTAGTTTGATACTGCCTCCTTACTGTTTCTTGCTATTTTGTATCCATAGGATATTTCTAAAATTTATTTAAAACAAAACCAGTGTGGTGGGTTGACCTTGGCTGGCTGCAGTTGTTCTCTCACTCCCCCTCATCAACAGGACAGGGGGAGAAAATAAGATCGACAAGCTTGTGGGTTGAGATAAAGGCAGTTTAATAAGAAAAACAAAAGCTGTACACAGAAGCAAAGCAAAAATAAGAATTCATTCACTGCTTCCCATTAGCAGGCAGATGTCCAGCCACTCCTGGAAAGCAGGGCCTCAGTATGTGTAGTGGTTTCTTGAGAAGACAAACACCATAACCATGAATGTCTGTGTCAGCACTGTCCATGTGTGTTCCCCCACCCCTTCAGCTTTTATTGCTGAGTATGATGTCATATGGTATGGAATATCCCTTTGGTCTGTTTGGGTCAGCTGTCCTGGCTATGTCCCTTCCCAACCTCTTGCTCGCACCCAGCCTATTGGCCTTTGGGAATGGGGTGTTGGAGAGATGGCCTTGATGCTGCACAAGCACTTTTCAGCAATAGCTAAAACACTGGTGTGTTATCAACACTGTTCTAGCCACAAATGCAAAGCACAGCACTATATAGGCTGTTATGAGGAAAGTTAACTCCATCTCACACAGACTCAGCACAACCAAACACAAAGCAATAGTGAAAAAAACAAGACACTGACTAGCCTTACTGATTTTGCCTTAAAGGATACTGGGGCAGGATGAAACACTGAAGACTGATCAGAAAATCCTTTCAGTTGCGTTATTAAGAAAAAAGTAAATATTTCGGATGTGCAAATAGAGATGTCAAACCTGTAGCAGAAAGAATCATTCTAGTAAAGTATTAGTACAACTAGTATTATTCCATACAGAAGTTAGGGAGTGAAGCTTTGCCCGTAATTTATTTGGTTGCCTTAATTTAACCTTAAAAGGGCATGCTTTATTCTACACTTGAAAATGGCCTCTTAAGTCTAAAGGAGATATGTATTCTTCTGGCATTTTCTAGCACAATTCTTTAATTGATTCTTAAAACTTCTACAAAACTACTGTTGGATGAATTGGAGATGATATTTTCTCCCAACTCTAATCTTATATTTTTCTGAGATATGGGAACTTTGCAAATAAGTTATGCTTCTAATGATGCACTAAAAATACAGTTCTATATACTAATTCCTAATTTGATAAATTGTATTGTTATTGGAAAGAGAGAAAAATTTTACTCGACTTTGACCTTTGTCCTGCACAGACCACTTGCTACCTCATTCGAAGGCAGACATGGCAGTGTGCGCTATTGGGTGAAAGCTGAATTGCATAGGCCTTGGCTTCTACCAGTAAAATTAAAGAAGGAATTTACAGTCTTTGAACATATAGATATCAACACTCCTTCATTATTGGTAAGAGCTGACAGAATTACTCATTCTTTTTCTGGCATAAAAATAATGAAGTACAATAACTGAAACAACATCAACATGTAATTTTACCGAATATTTATTTGCTAGTTTAACTACAGCTCTTCTTTTAAGTATTAATCAGTTTAGAAACTCTTTAACTGCTGGTATTTTGAAGGCTAAGTTATCCTGTACTTGGAGTTGCTTGATTTTTGCGATATGTAAAATGCATTTGTCAATCTAAATTGATGCTACTAAATTGTAGAATCTCATTAAGGAAGAAAACTCGGTGAACTGTTCCTCTTCAATTATAAATAATGATCTATGGAAGGAACAGTGCAACTCTTAATATTTTAGTGAGGGACTGCTAACTTAAAAATGCTAAGTAAAAAAATTTACTGCAGTGCATAATTGATAACTTCCATATGGATAGTTTTCTACTGATGGGGAGAAATTATCACAATTCTGTATAATCCTTTCTTGAAATTTCACTTTATTGAAATAACTTTAATATCACAACTGCTTTCAGTGGGGATTTGATTTCAGTCTGGCCTAGAAATCCTTTATTTTATCCCTTCCTCAAATTTTAATTGGGGGGGGGAGATTTAGAAGCCCATTGAAATAGGTTTCTTGTGTGTATGGGTGAAAAATCAGGCTTGCCAAAGGGACCTTGTACAAACTCCATTAAAATCAAAGGTCTCTCATTTGACTTTAATGGGCTTTGGATCAAGCCCTAAATCCTGATGTTGTGTAAAATAAGTCTTTTTAATATAGATGAAACAGGATCATTCAGAAACTGAGGAAATAGCAGGAGTCAAGATTACAGTAGTTTAGCTTAGTTACTTTGTTTCTGAAATACAGCTTAATGGAAAGTGCAAAAATGTTCTAATTTACTGTTAGTTAAATGAAAAGCTCTGCAACAGTATGTTGTGATATGTAGGCTATGAAGCATTTTGTTTTAAGCTATACAGTATTTATTTTTAGTATTAAAAACTGTTTTAAGTATGTCTGTAGTACAGAGTATGGCAGAAAAAGCAATGCTAATACAGCAATGGAATTAGGACAAGCATCATATCTGTATAATGCTGTTTAAATTGCTTGAGACTTTTCCTTTGAAAGTAGCCTTGTTTATCAAAATATGTAATAATAAACTCATTATGAAAGTGATTATTTTCCTGTGTTGATTTAAATACCTGAAGAGATTCATGGAGCTCATAATTTAATGGGCAATATTTTTCTCCTCTTGCAGTCACCCCAAGCAGGCACAAAAGAAAAGACTCTCTGTTGTTGGCTTTGTACCTCAGGCCCAATATCCTTAAGTGCCAAAATTGAGAGAAAGGGCTACACCCCAGGTATGTAATAGAAGTAATTATGGGATATGTTTTTCCTTCCCTTTCAAAGCTAGAGTTTGTACTTACTGTTTTTATATAAAAGAAACATTAAGGATATTTTTACCACCTCACTGCATCTAGCAATCTTCTCAGTATACTCTGTTAACCAAGACAGCACTACTTGTATCTCTAGATTGTTAAAGGACCTCATCTATTAGACTGGTAACCTTTGGGGAGTTTGTTGTGGAGTTTTTTCCTTTTGGAACAGCTCATGGGGATCTTGCTTCTATTAGCATCAGTGGATATTTTTCCAGGTAGAGCAGTGATAGCAGCATCTGGTGTGTTGTTAACAGTGTACAGAATGTGACAGTTGGCTTAAGCTGCCTCGTAAATGTAAAGAGAACTTGAAATTCTGGTTTTCTTGTTTCAGGTGAATCAATTCAGATCTTTGCTGAGATTGAGAATTGCTCTTCCCGCATGGTGGTGCCAAAGGCAACCATTTACCAAACGCAGGCATTCTATGCCAAAGGGAAAATAAAGGAAGTCAAACAGCTTGTTGCTAACCTCCGTGGGGAATCCTTGTCATCTGGCAAAACAGAAACCTGGAATGGCAAACAGTTGAAAATTCCACCTGTTTCCCCTTCAATCCTTGACTGTAGTATAATCCGTGTGGAGTATTCACTGATGGTATGTTGGGCGATCTGTTTCACTCCCGAGAATGAGTAGTTTCCAACATTCCATACAAATTCCTAGCACAGCATTTTGTGATGATTAGTTATGAAAGAAATACATGTTCTGGTATTAGTGTCTTGACAGGAAATCTGGTAAGTAAATTTAGTTAAATGCAAGTTCTTGAAACAATTGTGTGTCAACTAAGCAAGTATTTAATGAGTAGACTGCATTTCCATGCGAGGGCTCATGTTAAGACTTTTCTTTAACTTGAAGAGCTCATGTCTCCATAAGGGCATGGGCCCTAAAAGAGATTATTAGAAACAAGCTCCTTGTGGAAACTTTCATAGAAAGACAACTTAGACTAATACTTATGAAGTGCTGATAAAACCCCAGATTTTAGTCATACACTTGTTTCATTTTTCTTCAGGTATATGTTGATATTCCAGGAGCCATGGATTTATTCCTTAACTTACCACTGGTCATTGGTACCATTCCTCTACATCCATTTGGTAGCAGAACATCAAGTGTGAGCAGCCAGGGTAGCATGAACACAAATTGGCTTGGTCTGACACTGCCTGAAAGACCAGAAGGTAACTTGACAATTGTCCTGGTTCTTGCAGGGATAGGGTTAACTTTCATAACAAGCTGGGATGGGACAAAGCTGGGACTGTCCTAGTTCTGATGGGGATGGGGTTAATTTTCACAAGGAGCTGGTATGGGATGCAGCCAGGAGGGCTGACCCAAACTAGCCAAAGGGGTATTGGTGATCCCAAGGGTCTTTTCCAACCTAAATGATTCTATGTGATGCCATGCTCAGTATATAGTTGGGGGAGCTGGCTGGGGGGGGTGGGCAGGAACCATGGCTAAGGAGCAGGCTGGGCTTCCTGGGTTCTGGTTGGTGAGTGCTTGTACATTAATTGTGTTCTGTATGTTCCTTCTATCAGTATTATTGTTGTTGTTTTCCTCTTTCCTTTGCTGTTCTGTTAAACTACCTATATCTCAACCCACAAGTTATGCCTTTTTCTTACGATGTTTTCCCCATCCCAGCTGGGGGTGGGTGGGAGTGAGAGAGCGACTGCCCGCATGGTTCTTTGGTGCCAGCTGGAGTTAAACCACGACAGTCCTTTTCAGTGCCCAATGTGGGACATGAAGGGTTGAGATAATGACAGATCTGACCAGAGCATGTTAAAACAAATTTGTTATGCATTTATTATATTAGTTAAATAGTCACTAGTCACAATGTTGCTTTGTTTGTTCAAATGGTTGTGTTAATTCTTATATGCTCTATGTACTCCCCGCGATGCTGTTTATCACCTCTGGGAGAGGGATCAGGATTATCATTTTGCTGTGCTGTGTAATATCAATTTATGATAGCATGTCTGTTCATGAAGATAAGTTGGTATGTTTATGTGGCATTGCTATCCTGACTGTACCTTGGGCGCCATCTCTCGGAATTTATTAATAATTGCACCTGATCTGTGGGGGAAACGGGGGGATACTTTCCCCAGCTCTCTTGCCTCCCTTTTCTCTTTCGGGTCAGGTATGACAGCTTTTGAGAATTTTGAATAGCCTTGGGATGCTCAAACCAGCCTGGTCCTGTTGTTATGTCTCCTGAATGCGTTCCAGGTCCTGTTTAGGGTTAAACAGCTATTTAAGACTACCACCCGGAGATCTGCTCCGAGGCTGGATAGTCAGGGGTGGCATGGCATGTGGGAGAACACGGGCAGGTACCTAGAGAACTTCTCGCCTCCAATGGTCTGGGACTTCACCCCTGAACAATTACAGGACCCTGACAGAGTAGTAGAATACCTGAAGGGAAAATGCTGTAGCTACTCCAGAGAGGCCCAACTTACTGCAGTATGCTGGGCCCTGGCCGGTATCTACCAAGTGCTGCTCGATATTATGCAGCACCCTCAGGGGAAAGAGAGGGAAACCTCTGTGACAGACACTGTGACTACTCCAACCCCTGCGACAGACACTGCAGCTGAACCAGGGAATCAACCCGTGCCAGTATCAGCCGCCCCCATACAGAAGAAGGAATACACGAAGAAATCAGTTCGCTTAGTAAGGGATGACGATGAACCAGGGCCATCAGGAGAACAGGAGGAAGAGGCAGAACCAGAGACAATAACTCAATCCCTATCCCTGAGTGAGCTAGGAGATATGTGAAAAGCTTTCAGCCTCCATGCGGGTTTTATCCCCTTCCCCCTTGTTTCTAGTTTAAAGCCCTGTCCATGAGCCTTGCTAACAGATGGTGTAGTCTAATGACTCATAAGTGGACATAGACCAACGGGTGGAGTGACAGAGCTGCCACAAAGGTCACACACACCCCAAACAACCTGACAAAGACTTATCTGTGAGCTGGAGGCATCCCTGATAAGCTCATCAGGGAGCCCAGACACCCTTCATGAGTGCAGAACAAAGAAACCTTGGTAATGAACTGAAAACAGAATGCTGTTCTAGCATGTCCAGCACAGCAGCACTCAGTGGTGGTGTGACTCCATTCAGGCCACAATAGTCTACTGTTAATCTCCAGTCTCCCTCAGACTTGTAGTTGCCCTTGTAGTAGCCCTTTCTTGAGGAAGTCTATGCCAAGGATGCACGGAACATCTGGGCCAGTCACAATGGGGTGCTTCTCCCACTTATTCCCAGTTAGGCTCACTTTGGCCTCCAATACAGATCCCCCCATTGTTGTCCCAAATCTGGGTTCTTTTAACCCAGCGTGCAAGAAGCCGATATACACACAGAGGCGAGATATTTGTTTAATTTCTGCACAGAGATGGGTGCTAGGTGGTTCATCCACAAAGCTAGCACACCCCAATTAGCACATGGTAAAGCATTTATATGTTTCAATAAACAGTTAAGCAACAGTTTTCAGTACTTCCGACAATTATGCTTAGTCATCCTCATTCCCATTGCTTCTTGCTGTGCCTTGTCTCTACTTGAATTCACAGCGTCCTCTCTCTCTTTTTACTACGCATTCTCCGTGAGGAGGGGGCTTTTGTTAGTAGGGGGTTTTCCCTGCCCGAGGGCAGGCTTTTTACTATGTTGTCCTGGTTCCGGCGGGGATAGGGTTAATTCTCCCCAGGCTCTGGCAGGGACACAGGTATTCCATCCCATGCAAGCCATGCCCAGTCTGTAGCCCGGAGCTGCCGGGGGAGGGGGCAGGAAGTCACTGCTTGGGAGGGGGCTGGGGCATCCTGGTCCGGTTGGTACCTTAACCGTGTTTGTACATTCCTCTATCCGTGTTATTGTTGTTTTCTTGTTCCCTTTGCTGTTCTGTTAAACTGCCTTTGTCTCAACCTACGAGTTTTGCCTTTTTCTTCCGATTCTTCCCCGTGGGGCGGGAGTCTGAGAGAGTGGCCGCGTGGTTCTTTGTTGCCGTCTGAGGCTAAACCACGACAGTCCTTTTTGACGCCCAACGTGGGGCTCAAAGGGTTGAGAAAACAACAAATCCAACTAGAGCTTGTAAAAACAAATTTGTTGTGTGCATTTATTGTATTAGGTAAATAGTCGCTGGTTACCATGCTGCTCGGTTTGTTCTCGTGGCTGTGTTATGCAAATTCCTATATGGCTTATGTACTTCCTGTGATGCCAGTATCTACCAAGCACTGTTCAATATTATGCAGCACCCTCAGGGGAAAGAGATGGAAACCAGACCGGCAGACACTGCGGCTACTGTGACTCCTGCGACAGACACTGCAGCTGAACCAGGGAACCAACCCGTGCCAGTATCAGTCGCCCCCATACAGAAGAAGTAGTACACGAAGAAATCAGTTTGCTTAGTAAGGGATGACGATGAACCAGGGCCATCAGGAGAACAGGAGGAAGAGGCAGAGCCAGAGATAATCACCTGATCCCTGCCCCCGAGAGAGCTGCGGGATATGCGAAAAGATTTCAGCCGACTTCCAGGCGAGCACATTGTCACCTGGCTGCTCTGGTGCTGGGATAACGGAGCCAGTAGCCCGGAATTAGAGGGTAGGGAAGCCAAGCAGCTGGGATCCCTGTCTAGGGAAGGGGGCATTGACAAGGCAATTGGGGAAAAAGACCCAAGCCCTCAGACTCTGGAAACGACTCCTGTCAGGCGTGAGGGAGAGGTACCCCTTCAGTGAAGATGTTGTATGTCAACCAAGCAAGAGGACCACCATGGAAAGAGGTATCCAGGACCCGAGAGAATTAGCCGTGCGAGACATGATTTATTATGACCTGGACAATGCAGGCTTACCCACAGACCCCGATGAGGTGCAATGCACAAGGCCCATGTGGCGGAAGTTTGTACGGAGCGCACCATCGTCATATGCCAACTCATTGGCAGTGATGGAATGGAAAGGTGAAGAGGGACCAACGGTGGATGAGGTGGCTGGCCGTCTCCGGCGATATGAAGAAAGTCTCTCTTCCCCCATCGTCTCAGCTGTGGAGAAACTGTCGCGGAAGGTCCAGCAACTTGAAGAGAATATGTCCTACTCCCCACCTGTACGGGCCAGCATCTCAGCTATTAGGAGCAGGCGTTTCCCCACTCGAGAGAGAGAGTACAGAGGGTACACACCACGAGGCACCCTGTGGTTCTACCTGCGTGACCACGGGGAGGACATGAGGAAGTGGGATGGACAACCTACTTCGATCCTGCGGACACGGGTACAGGAGTTGCAAGGAAGGACAACCACAAAAGGGGATCCCTCCAGGAAAAGTGCCTCCCCAGTTTCCAGCGGGCAGCTCCCCAGGCAGAGCAGAAGGCCTGATCTTGCTTCTGATCCTCTTGAAGGGACTTCCAAGTCATTTCTGCAAGAAGTGAGTAACGAATACTCTGACCAGGATTAGAGGGGCCCTGCCTCCGGCCAGGTGGAGGAAAGGGACAACCGGGTTCATTGGACGGTGTGGATTCGACGGCCTGGCACATCAGACCCACAGGAGTAGAAGGCTCTAGTGGACACGGGTGCACAGTGTACTTGAATACCATCAAGCTATAGAGGGGCAGAACCCATTTGTATTTCTGGGGTGACAGGGGGACCCCAAGAGCTGACTGTACTGGAGGCGGAAGTGAGCCTAACTGGGAATGAGTGGCAAAAGCACCCCATTGTGACTGGCCCAGAGGCTCCATGCATCCTTGGCATAGGTTACCTCAGGAGAGGGTATTTGAAGGACCCAAAAGGGTCCCGTTGGGCCTTTGGCATAGCTGCCTTGGAGACGGAGGAAGTTAAACAGTTGTCTACCTTGCCTGGTCTCTCGGAGGACCCTTCTGTTGTGGGGTTGTTGAGGGTCGAAGAACAACAGGTGCCGATCGCTACCACGACGGTGCATCGGCGGCAATATCGCACTAACCGAGACTCTCTGATTCCCATCCATAAGCCGATTCGTCAACTAGAGGTTCAAGGAGTGATCAGCAAGACCCGCTCACCCTTTAACAGTCCCATATGGCCGGTGCGAAAAATCTAATGGAGAGTGGAGGCTAACCGTAGACTATCGTGGCCTGAATGAAGTCACGCCACCGCTGAGTGCTGCTGTGCCGGACATGCTAGAACTGCAGTACGAACTGGAGTCCAAGGCAGCCAAGTGGTATGCCACAATTGATGTAGCGAATGCATTCTTCTCAGTCCCTTTGGCAGCAGAGTGCAGGCCACAGTTTGCTTTCACCTGGAGGGGCGTCCAGTACACCTGGAATCGACTGCCCCAGGGGTGGAAACACAGCCCCACCATTTGCCATGGACTGGTCCAGACTGCCCTGGAACAGGGTGAGGCTCCAGAACATCTGCAATACATTGATGACATCATCGTATGCGGAAACACAGCAGAAGAAGTTTTTGAGAAAGGGAGTAAGATAGTCCGAACCCTTCTGAAAGCTGGTTTTGCCATAAAACGAAGTAAGGTCAAGGGACCTGCACAGGAGATCCAGTTTTTAGGAATAAAATGGCAAGATGGACGCCGTCAGATCCCAATGGATGTGATCAACAAACTAGCAGCTATGTCTCCACCAACTAGTAAAAAGGAAACACAAGCTTTCTTAGGCATTGTGGGTTTTTGGAGGATGCATATCCCAGATTACAGTCTAATCGTAAGCCCTCTGTATCAAGTAACCC
Organism: Sterna hirundo; assembly: GCA_009819605.1. Taxonomy (NCBI): domain Eukaryota; kingdom Metazoa; phylum Chordata; class Aves; order Charadriiformes; family Laridae; genus Sterna; species Sterna hirundo. The sequence continues at coordinate 12,204,934 of CM020463.1, forward strand.
GGAAGAAGAATGACTTTAAATGGGGTCCTGAGCAACGACAAGCTTTTGAACAAATCAAACAGGAAACAGTCCACGCGATGGCCCTGGGGCCAGTCCGGGCAGGACAAGATGTTAAAAACGTGCTCTACACCGCAGCCGGGGAGAACGGCCCTACCTGGAGCCTCTGGCAGAAAGCACCAGGGGAGACCCGAGGTCGACCCCTAGGGTTTTGGAGTCGGGGATACAGAGGATCCGAAGCCCGCTACACTCCAACAGAAAAAGAGCTATTGGCAGCATATGAAGGGGTTCGAGCTGCTTCAGAAGTGGTTGGCACAGAAGCACAGCTCCTCTTAGCACCTCGACTGCCGGTGCTGGGCTGGATGTTCAAAGAAAGGGTCCCCACCACACATCATGCAACTGATGCCACGTGGAGGAAGTGGGTTGCACTGATCTCACAGCGAACTCGAATGGGAAACCCCAGTCGCCCAGGAATTCTGGAAGTGATCATGGACTGGCCAGAAGGCAAGGATTTCGGAATGTCACCAGAGGAGGAGGTGACGCGTGCGGAAGAGGCCCCACCATATAATAAACTGCCAGGAAAATGAGAGGAAATATGCCCTGTTCACTGATGGGTCCTGCCGGATTGTGGGAAAGCATCAGAAGTGGAAGGCCTACATGATGAGTTAAAGAAGCCAGGGAAGGACAAGGTGAATCGAGCCAGTTTGCAGAGGTGAAAGCCATTCAGCTGGCCTTGGACATTGCCAAGCGAGAAAAACGGCCAGGACTTTATCTCTACACTGACTCATGGATGGTGGCAAATGCCCTGTGGGGGTGGCTACAGCAGTGGAAGCAGGGCAACTGGCAGCGCAGAGGCAAACCCCTCTGGGCTGCCGAACTGTGGCAAGATATTGCTGCCCGGATAGAGAATCTGGTTGTGAAGGTACGCCACGTAGAGGCCCATGTACCCAAGAATCAGGCCACTGAGGAACAGCAGATCAACAAGCAGGTGCATCGGGCTGCTAGGATCGGAGCGGCTCAGGTGGGTCTGGCAACATAGGGGTGAACTATTCATAGCTCGGTGGGCCCATGACTCCTCAGGCCATCAAGGAAGAGATGCGACATATAGATGGGCTCGTGACTAACGTGTGGATTTGACCATGGACACTATTGCACAGGTCATCCATGAATGTGAGACATGCGCTGCAATCAAGCAAGCCAAGCGGTTAAAGCCTCTTTGGTATGGAGGACGATGGCTGAAATACAAATATGGGGAGGCCTGGCAGATTGATTATATCACACTGCCAGAAAATGGCCAAAGAAATCACCGGATGCCTGCAACCATACTCTGTGTCCCATGCTGCTGCCTTAAACACTGTCCTGGGCCTTGAAAAGCAAGTCCTGTGGCGACATGGTACCCCAGAGAGAATTGATTCAGACAACGGGACTCATTTCCGAAACAGCCTCATAGACCCCTGGGCCAAAGAGCATGGCATTGAGTGGGTGTATCACATCCCCTGTCACGCACCAGCCTCTGGGAAGATTGAACGATACAATGGACTGTTCAAAACTACACTGAGAGCAATGGGTGGTGGGACCTTCAAACATTGGGATACACATCTAGCAAAAGCTACCTGGCTAGTTAACCCCAGGGGATCTACCAATCGGGCTGGCCCTGCCCAATCAAAACTTCCACGTACCATAGAAGGGGATAAAGTCCCCGTAGTGCACATGAAGAACATGCTAGGGAAGACAGTCTGGGTTAGTCCCGCCTCAGGCAAAGGCAAACGTATCAAACCCATCCGTGGGATTGCTTTTGCCCAAGGACCTGGGTGCACTTGGTGGGCGATGCGGAAGGATGGGGAAGTCTGATGTGTACCTCGTCAGGATCTGATTTTGGGTGAGAATAGCCAATAAATCAAACTGATGTTAATTGCTACATAACCCTGCCACTACGCATCATCACTTCTACAGTTGCTGTATCAATGGTAATACAATAATAGTCACCCAAAGTAATGACAGAAGAACTTTGAAACTGAGTAAAGTGCAGTGGTGATGGGACCAGAACTGGCTTCATGAACTGGCCCCCAGCAACTTCATTGAGATTAATATCTTCAACCTGCAGACTGTGGGCTTAGGCCATGCCAGATCCACCAGCTGTGAGTTCTGGATATAGCATGTAACAGTCTAGCACCACGCACTAGCTTGCTTGCCCTGAGAGCCTGTTCTAACTGTTGGAGCCTGAAGTCATGGATTAAAAAAACCTCAACTAATGTTTTTAGAAGGATGGCCTATTGACTAAGGGAATGACATATATATTTCTCTGTACATATAGATATATCACAGACAGGGCCAAGTGGTGGTGATTGATTGGAAAGTGTAAGAACTGGGCATGATGTAGATGGTATAGAATAAAGGGTGGATAATGTCCTGGCTCTAGTGGAGGTATGGTTAATTTTCAGAAGAACAACCAGGACAGCTGACCTAAACTAGCCAAAGGGGTTTTGCCTTTTCTTTCTGATTCTTCTCCCATCCTGCTGAGGTGGGGGGAGTGAGCGAGCAACTGCATGGTTCTTTGTTGCTGGCTGGGGCTAAACCACAACCACCATACAAATCCAAATCATTTTGCAGGTCTGTTTTGGGTTTTGTCTGCTTTGTTCATTGCAGTCTTGTTAACAGAGTCAAATTGTATCCTTTCTTAATAAAGTCCACAGGAAATTGTTGTGGATGTTTTCTTGCCACCTGCTTCTCCTGTGTAGAAGAACAGAGTTTCTTCCCTCCTTGCCTTTCTCTCTCTAGGACAGGCAGTGAAATCCAGCTGCCTTGGCATGTGGCAGAAATGAAAGCACAGGGTGCCATTGCATCTGTGCTCAACTTCATTACGTCTACCTCTAGTATCTCAATTGCATCCTTGGTTATAAGGCATTGCAACCCGTAATAGCAGTTTCTGAGGTGTCTCCTCAGCCTTAGCAGCCAAGGCTTTGTGAAAAGATAATATTTTCTGTGGAAAATCTCTTCTGGCCGAACAAAGAATTATGTATTTCCTTCCTTCTTGTTTTCACATATCTAATATCCTGGGTTTTTTAAAGTATGAATCTCAGACCTGGAGACCTCTGGAGTCCAGAGGACTGCAATGTTCTGTCATTCATGTCTGTACAGAAATAAATTACCTTTGGTATGCTTTAAATTTTAAGGGGATAATTAAGCCACAATAAACAGGGGCCAGTCTGATTTTGAACATAAGCTTAATATTAGAATAAAATGAAGTAGTCTGACCTCCCTTTTGAAGTAGTCTGACTTCCCTTAAAACAATTTTTAAGAAGCCACCTGCCTGCTGGTGTGAATCTTACAGTGATTAAAGTTTAATATTTATCATGTTATATATTTTGACTTGCATAAGAACTTGTTATTTGAACTGCATGTACCTTCTCCCTTCAGCACCTCCTAGCTATGCAGAAGTGGTCACAGAGGAAAACAGACAGTCCAGCCTTGCACCTATAGCTGCTTTTGATGATTTTGAGAGAGCACTTCAAGGACCATTACTTGCATACATCCAGGAGTTCCGTTTTCTGCCTCCACCCCTATATTCAGAAGTAGGTATATCTGTCAGAATACGATGATTCATGTATTGTTTGTGTCTGAATTTTTTTTTGCCTTGTGGAATAAGTTTAGGAAGCTGTTTCTTCTGCCTAAAACTAGGAGAAACCATTAAAATTATGAAAATGGAAAAAGTTGTTGTTGGCCAGGATTTTTGTTTGTTTGTAAAGTGCAGGTGAATTGCATCAAGAGTTTTCCATGCCTGTTTTACAGCATGGGTTACCCTTTATTTATTTACTTATTATTTTTAACACAAATTCTGCAACCTTAAACTTAAAAGGTGCTCTGTGAGGTGTCTTGGCTTCTCTATCATGCTATTTTATGGAGCTGCAGACCCTGGCAGCACTCTTCCCTAATCTAATACTTTTTGGAAACTTTCAGTGTGGTTTTTTACCATTTTAGCAACATAATTTTTTAAAATTTTTGTATTAAAAATAAAAAAATAAGGTTTCAACTCTTTCATCTCTACTGCTTCCTAGTATTTTATAGCAACCGCTAAGTTGTGTTTAAGTTCTGTGGATGTAGGGCTTTCATAAGCTTAACGTAGAAAAGTAGCATACTGTTATTCATTTATGACTTAAGTTTTCTGAAGTACACAGTTCTTCAACACTTTTGGTCTTTACAGAACTAAAAATGCGGGCACTGAATAACAGTGAATGAGATGCAAATTTCAATGCTTTTTGTGTTTATGTTTTTCAAGAAAAAGCAGTGATATTGGACAGAAGGGGGGGAAAAAAAACCCCTAATGTGTCCTCTAGCCAAATTTTGCCTGAATTCATCTACTTTAGGAAAATAGCATTATGTAGCACGAGTCCCTGCCCCAGCCTTGAAACACTACTGTGCTACTAATGAGGGGCATTTTTTGTGTGCCAGACGCTTTCCTGAGAACTCTGCTATAGATTAACTCTAGAGCACAACTCCCGAGTCCTTTTCATTTTAGATGCTTTAAGATTTATAAAGAAGCATTTGTTGGTTTTTTTTAAACAAAAAAAGGCTATATGAAGTTAACTGATGTAATGTTGTCTAAAAGATGCACTGTATACTTAAACTGTTCTTACCATCCAGTTTTTGAGACTGAAGTTAGCAGGCTGTACCTCTCCTTTCTCCTATAGAAAGGAAGAAGAGGTAAGGTTTAGAACACGTGAACTTTTGAAACATCCCATAGGATATTTGAGGATTAACTACTTCTTCTTAATTTAAAAGTAGAATGATTTTTTTTTATTGATAACTTTCTGCATTTTCAAGCAAAACTTTTCTCAAATCAATTAAATATTTCTTAAATTACACTTCTAGTGATGTGTCAAGTCATCTTTTTTTGTATATATCAGATAATTCACGATTTCTGTGTTAGTGGTAAAGTAGAATTTTTTTTAAGTTTTATATTAGTTATTCATACTTATCCTTAAATTACCATCAACCTGTAGCTGAAAGTCTTCTCCTGTATCTAATATTAATATTTCCATTAATTTTTATCCAAAGTGTTGTCTGACTAGAAGTTTTTCAATTATTTCAATAACTTTTGGACTGGGAATGCCATATACCATTATAATTGTCTTAAAAATCAAAATTCACAAGTTTATTTCTAGTAGTTGATTCTAAAATGCACTAGGTTGTTGTGGTATTTTTTGGGTTTTGTTTGGTTGGTTTTTGGTTTTTTGTTGTGTTTTTTTTCTTTTGGTTAGATTGATCCAAACCCAGATCAGCCCACAGATGAGAGACCATCTTGCCCCTCTCGTTGAAGGAATCCATAAAAAGCTGACTTGACTTGGGTTTTGAATCACACCTGCTGTGTTGAAGATCAAGGTGTCATAGTGGAGACTTGCTTTTAAAGGAAATGGTATTGCTCTTGCCTGTATGGTGAATAAATGGGAGAAAAAAACCTGTGATCATGTTTTGACACCTACAGCATGTCATAGGACTGCTTCACATGCTTGAAAACCTGAGGCTTCCTCCTTTAAACAGTGGCACATACTTAGAGTAGCCTTACTAGCGTACAGTCATGTATTTCAAAACACTCAAACCATGTTTTAAGAAGAGAATGGCGGCTGCTTATGATTTGAAAATTTGCACATGCTAATTGCTTATGTTATGCAGTTCAGTGTCACTACAGCTTTTTCTCATTTATGCTGGACTGTTGTTATCCCCCCTTAATTGTTTGTGATCTGCACAACAAGGAACAAAAGAAAGCTTTGACAAAAAAAGCAATGAAGACTGACAAATGCACTGATTTCTTTATTCTTATTTTATTTTTTAAATTTAATGTAGCCTGGACTTTACCTGCATATGCACATGCTCAGAATTGTCCTATTAGGCTAATAATGTATCACCTCTTCAGCTTGGATCCTATTGTTGGATTTATTTACAAACATCACGTGCCTACAAGCCAATCCTTCTTGCTGTATGTTTTGCAGCCAATTGTAGTAGACAAGCAACAGATATGGTAGGGAAAGAGATAGCAGAAGGAAACTAATAAGAGACTTTGTCAAGATTGCATACATTATTGATTTCTTTTAAGAATTTGCTGCCTTTCTGCTATTATTGCAAAGCAATGTTTTGTTACAGACTGCCTAAAGATCACTTAATCTCAGGTGAACTCATCACTTGCCAAACTGTTAGAATGCTATTTGTTTTGTTACATTGCACTGTTGAGTTATTTCTTTTGGTTTGTGTTTGTCTTTTGGCTTTGTTCTTGAGGGGGATTTTAAATAGGGACACGTACAAAACTTACAAAGTGAAAGCAGCACCAGCAGACACAGGCAAAGTGTGAAAAGAGCTTTAAAAGGGGATAGTCATATGCTCTTCAGGCTTCATAGGCAGAAAGATATCTCAACTAGTAGGGATGGGAAGGAGAAGGTTGGTTGGTTTGTTTGTTTTTTAAAATAATATGTTAGTTACCTAATCATCAGAAATTATATATAAAATGAGTCTTCAGTAGAAAGTATATTTCAGACTGCAAGGAAAGTTTGAACTATGGCAACTAAGCAACAGCTCAGTTTATGCACTTTGTATTATCTTCAGGGTTATGATACTGTATCGTAAAATGATAGAATACCAGGTTAGAAGGGACCTCAAGGATCATCTGGTCCAACCTTTCTTGGCAAAAAGCACTGTCTAGGCAAGACGGCCCAGCACCCTGTCCAGCCAAATCTTAAGTGTCCAGTGTTGGGGAAACCACTACTTCCCTGGGGAGATTGTTCTCATTGTGAAAAATTTTCCTCTTGCGTCCAATCGGAATTTCCCCAGGAGTAACTTGTACCCATTAGCCCTCTGTCTTTTCTACGTGACCCCTTATAAAAAGGGAGTCTCCATCTTCTTTGTAGCTGCACTTTAAGTACTGGAATGTGGTGATAAGGTCTCCCCTAAGCCTTCTCTTCTCCAGGGCTGAACAAACCCAGTTCTCTCAGCCTTTCCTCATACGGCAGGCTTCCCACTCCTTTGATCATCTTTGTGGCCCTTCTCTGGACCCTCTCCAGCCTGTCCACATCTTTTTTGCACAGCGGGGACCAAAACTGAACACAGGATTCCAGGTGTGGCCTGAAAACTGCTGAGTAGAGTGGGATAATGACTTCTTTATCTCTGCTGGTGGTGCCCTTGTTGATGCAACCCAGCATCCTGTTGGCTTGCTTTGCCACAGCAGCACACTGTTCACTCATATTGAGCTTGTTGTCCACCAGGACCCCCAGGTCCCTTTCCACAGAGCTGGTCCCCAGCCGGGTAGATCCCAGCCTGTGCTGCACTCCTGGATTATGTTTTCCCAGGTGCAAGACCTTACACTTGTCCTTGTTGAACTTCGTAAGGTTCTTGTTAGCCCACTCTTCCAGCCTATCCGGGTCTTCCTGCAGGGTGACTCTCCCTTCCGAAGTGTTCACTTTGCCACTCAGTTTGGTAGCATTGGGAAACTTCATCAGGGTACACTTGGTCCCATCATCCAGACCACTTATGACGATATTAAACAGCATTGGGCCCAGTATTGATCCCTGGGGGACCCCGCTTGTTACAGGTTGCCAGTTTGAAAAGGAGCTATTTACCACTGCCTTCTGGGTGTGGCCTGTCAGCCAGTTCCCCACCCACTGCGCAGACCACTTGTCTAGACCATGATGCATCAGTTTCTCTAGGAGGAGGCTGTGGGGAACCGTAATGAAAGCCTTGGAGAAATCCAGGTAGACAATGTCCACGGCTCACCCCACATCAACCGAGTGGGTTACTTTGTCATAGAAGGTGATCAGCTTTGTCAAGCATGATTTGCCCTTGGTGAATACATGCTGGCTTTTCCCAATCATGTGCTTCATTTGACTTGTGATAGTCTCCAGGAGGATTTGTTCCATAACTTTCCCTGATGGGCCTATAATTTCCTGGATGCTCCTTTAAGACTTTCTTGTAGATGGGGGTGATGTTAGCCTTCTTCCAGTCTTCTGGGATGTTCCCTGATCTCTACGATGAGATTATGGAGAGCAGCCTCAAAACCAACTCTTCCTTCACTGCTGGTGGGTCTGTGTTTGCATCAACCTGGATTGTTGTTCCCAAGGCCCGGGGCCCAACAGTGCTGGTAAATACAGAGGTGAAGAAAGTGTTGAGAACCTCCGCCTTTTCAGCATTGTTGGTGACTAATTCACCTCTCCTGTTTAACAGTGGGCCAGTATTTTCCTTCTGTTTCTGCTTGTTATTTATGTACCTGAAGAACCCTTTACTTGTAGTCTTTGACATCTCCGGCCAGTTTCAATTTGAGCTGAGCTTTTGCTTTTCTAACTGCATCTCTGCACACCCTGGCAATGCCCTTGTAGTTCTCAACGGGTACTTGTCTGCTTTTCCATCGCTGGTATGTTTCTCTCTTGGTTTTGAGCAGACTCAGAAGCTTGCAGTTAAACCAAGGAGGGGGACTCTTGCTCCGCCTACTTCCCTTACCTTTAAAGGGGATGAACTGTCTTTGTGCTTCCAGGAGAGTGTTCTTGAAAAACTCCCAGCACTTGCTAGCTCCTTTATCCTCCGTGGAAGCTTCCCATGGAATCCCTCCCAGTTGAGCTCTGAGCGAGCTGAAGTTTGTTCTTCTAAAATCTAAAACCTTTGTCTTGGTAGTAATCTTCAGTGTGCTCAGCAGGATCCCAAACTCCACAACTGATCACTGCAGCCAAGGCTATTGCTAACCAAGATATTACAAAGCAGGTCTTCTGTGTTTGTGAGTAGCAAGTCCAGCAGCGCCTCATTCCTGGTTGGCACATCTAACATTTGTATGAGGAAACAGTCCAGCTTCCTCATATGCATTCTAGGAACTTGATAGATGACATGTGAGCTGCTTCTAACAGATGTCTGGGTAGTTGAAGTCACCCATAAGAACCAGGTTCTGTTGACCCAAAGCTTGCTTAAGTGACCCAAATATTGCTTTGTTGGCTTTATCGTCTTGGTTTGGAGGTTGGTAGCAGACTGTAAAAATAGTAAGACTAAAACTATAATAAAACTGGGCCAGAGTATCAGTGTTACCAGCCATACTCAAATTAATTTGCTGAGAATTGCTCTGATTGTCTCCTGGGCTAGTCCCGAGAGCTCTAAAACAAACAAAACCCAACCAAACCACCCAACAACTTTAATCATGCATTCATCTAGAATGTGAGAAATTATATAGAAAAAGCACTCACCCCTTGAGTGTACCCTAAAGAAGAAAAGAATGATGCAGCCATTAGATCTGACCAGTGCTTTTATGCTAGAGATTTGTAAACGTAAATTCCCTTTTCAGAAATCACATTAAAAAAATCAACCAAACAAAAAAACCACGTCTGATGCTGGCTACTTAAAAACTAATCCAATGTGTATATCCTTGTGCAATAAAACAGCTCAGAAGGGAGGGAAAGCTGGTGTTTCTGCATTGTGCTCATTGTCACAAAGTTCTGCCTTATTTTTAAGGCTTCATAAATATGACAAAATAGGCTTTTCCATAAGTGGCCTTTATGAGAACATGAGAGATATTTCATGTTTCAAAAATGATGACAGGGTGGTTAAAATGAGAGTCACGTTTGAAGTGATTCGGTTCAAAGGTTTGGGCTTTGATAAGCAAGAATGGGAAATTGGGTGATGTCTTGTGCTGGTCAATTTTGTGAACGTCCCTTCCTTCTACTCTCTCCAACCAGACAAAACTTTAAAAGTCGATAAGATTGTTGGCATAAAAGGACATTTGGTGATTTTACTTTTTTTTTTTCATTGTTGTTGTTTTAGCAGACTAGGGAACAATTGCTGATATACATAGCATTAAAGTACTTATCCCAGTGTAATGGAAAACTATATATGAAGCAGAATTGACCAATGCTGTAGTAATTGACGTATCACAGGCTCTGATCAGAGCGAAAAATTCTAAAACCTTATCAAATAAAGACTTCCCGTTTAAACTTTCTTGTTAGTTGTTCAGAGGCATTACAGGTTCATAGTTGTAGCCCAATACTTGATATAGAATCTTGATCTGAATTAGGGGAAAAAAGTAAAATCCAAGCATTAGAGAAACAAAGTGCAATATTAAATGTTTGCATTATAGATTATATTATATGGCTGTTTGTATTTTTTATATTATTTTGTTTTTAGTTTTGGTGCTGGATATGTCCTTACGGACTCTCTTTTGAGAAAACTATGTGGGAAACAATTTTTCCTCCTTGTTGAAAATAAACTTTTTTTAAAAAAAATGCTTTTAAATGCTTTAACTGTAAGCTATAAGATTGTTTGTGACTTAAACATTTAATATGTGTCTTTATAAATAATAGCCATAAGGATCAAATTACTATAGAAATACATATGCTATGTATCAACTACATAGGGAAAAGAAAACATTGGAGCTACACCATTGATTAGCGCAAGAGCTAAGTTTCAGCACCTTCGGTTCCTTTTTTTTGTTTATATCAATGATTTCTTGGGGCTTGGTTCCAGATGAGAAGCTACAATACAGTCATCTAAATTTAGAAAATACCAATAACTTACAGGATATGAATGTCTTTCCAGGACGCTGTTTAAAAATTATTATAACTGATGACCTCTGTTCAAGTTGTCTAGTATTTTCCAGTACACATGGTTGGGGCAGGGATTGCACATTTTGGTAGGGATGGGAGGAATCTGGGGAAGGGGAATTGCTTTAAAAGCCAGATAACTCAGTGGTTCGCAGTTGGGATATGAAGGTTGGTTTGTTGAACTGGGGTCAATAAGGTGCGTCTTGCTGTTTCCTTGGAAGTTTAATGTTACCAGATGTTGAAAATCACTATCCGCTATTTGTGTTTTGGTCAGTAGAGCTTCACAAGATATTAATACAGCTCCTCAACATTCCAGAAATGAAGCATTGCCATAGCATCTTGTTTCTGCATACTGCACACAGCTGAACCTCTGACAGAATGGACTGTCATCATTGTTTGGCATCAAAATGTCATTTGACCTAAGGCAAGGTTCACTAGGCTAGCAGCCAGGGACTCAGGAGTCCAATATATGCTGTTCCTGTCTGTTGGTGTTAAAGGTATTGAAGACCACTAAATTCTCGTGGTACTGTTACAGTAGGTTTTATGGCGTATGCTACTAACCTAGACAACCCAAACATTTGATCTAACTCCTTGCATAATGTAATCAGTAGACTTCCTGAATGTGTGAATTCTTGTGTGAAACAAAGCATTTTGATTTAATTTTGAATTTGTAGCTGCCAACTATGGAGAATCCAGACAGATCTTTTAGGGGTTTTGCCCATTAATAACGCTGTTAATCATTTGTGGCCTGAGTTCTGGTTGAAACTAATAGGAAATATGTTAGAGTCTGGGAAGATCCTCCCACCGAGTCGCGAGGTTCAGACTGCCCCCCCTTGCTTTCTAAACTCCTCAGAGAGAAGTCTAGGTGTAGCTGGATCCGATCTTAGCCTCTGACTGTAGAAAAAAAAAATTCGGACCTTAGGTTCTGTCATAGGGTTGGTTTAATACAGCTCAAGCTGGGTGCCTCTGAGAAGAGGGCTTCCCTTGGTTATTTTTTCTGTGCTTTTAAAAGCCTCACAATCTATTACATAAGCTGTTCATGCACCCGTTCACACAACAAGTGTGTGTCTTTTGTATAATCAAATTGTTCAACGGTTATGTGTCCTCTTTGCTGACTGGAATTTTGGTGAAGGCGGTTTTACCTTCTTACACAGTTTCATGATCTCTTTGTCCCGTCTGCACCTGGGTCTCATCTGTCTTTTGCTGACTCCTGGAAGAATGGTCCCTTTCTTTGTTTCCATGAATTATAGTTCCCTTTCCTTTGATCATAATGGTCACTCTAATTCATAATATAAAAAATAAGGTGGTCTCTCATTATGATAATATACTAAGAACTCCTTTATAGCTGAGTGACAATTATTAGGATATTTTTTTCTAATAACAGCACAACCCTTTTTAATAACTAAAGTTTCTAATGTGATGTGGCAAGGTTAGAATTTAAATTGTCATCATACAAATCTGTGCTACACCAGGATATAAAACTAATGGCTCTTCTACATCAGCTATCACTAAAAATACATAAAAGGGTGATGAGTTATAAAACTCCAATATCTGAGAGATATTAGGCAATGTTTCAAAATTGATCAACTTTTTCTTTTTTTCAATTATCTAGCTAAAATAGCACTTCTTACTACCTTTTTAAATTTAAGTCTTTCATGTTTTAGAAAAATCAACCAGTAAATCACCATAAACTACAGCAGCACTCGCAAAAGTTCAGGTACAGAATCAAAGAACAGTCTTCAGAACAAACAGACTAAGTGAGGCTATTGTCCAGTAATGAACTTTCTACAGGGAAACTTCTTTGCTAAAGTGAATGCTGCTGATCTGAGCTGAATCCTGTGAATTGAATTATATGGCTATGTGCAACTGCAAAGACTTGAGTGTCCAACATAAGTTTTCAGTAGGCTGGTGTTACAAGAGGACAGCTGCTCCTAGGAATATTGATTTGGACGGAGAGTCCAGACTGACTCTGAGAGTCCAGTCACAGACTTTCCCCATTTCATGGATTTTGAGCAGAATCTTCTTCAGAGATTCTCAGAACTTTAGAAGCTGCCAAGGACTTCTACTTGCATGACAGTTAATTAGGATTTTATATTTTTTCTACTGAAAGCAACATACAAAGGCATGTCATCAGGCATGTTTCACCTGCCCTCCAGATGATATCCTTGAAATAGGAAAAAAGTAATCTGTTTGTTCTCTAAGTAATCATTTGCTCCCTGTCAGCTACAGCCTGCTGTTTTTAGAGCTGCATCTCCATATCTCCTGACCTAGTGGGGTAGCTTTTGAGTAGAGGCCGGATGATGCTGCGACATACAAGTTGAACAGTGTACCTTTAACCCAGTTCATAAGGATTTTGAATTTGTTTCAGGCACCTTGCTATAGATGTCTGTCATATTTGGATGAAAGACAATAACTTACAACAGGGAAGGTGAGAGCATGCATTTTTTAAGGGGGTAAGAATATACAATCACAAAAAAACCCCAAACTAACCCCAAATCCACATCCAGGAACTAATACTGAAGTGCAAAACCAGGTATTAAGCATTAAGTCTCTGCCTCTTCAGCAGTAGAGTCTGATCCCTTATACAAGAAAAACAAAACTCTAAGATGGTAAATCACCACTTATGACAGCCATGAGGTCTACCATGAAATCCTTGTATGGGTTCCCACTAAGGACAGTGGGGGGAATTATGAAGTGAAAGATGGTTCCCCTCTTGTTCGTGTGCATCAGGCAAGTCTAAAGTATGCCTTTGACTTGCCTACTCTTCAACAAATGTTGGGAATGGAGGAAGTCAGAACCTGTTAGCCGCTAGCTGATTTAATAAATGTTATGTCTAAAATGATTTCATGAGTGGGATGTCATTCAGTCTTTCTCAAAAGAGATATGATACTTGTTTTTAACTGATTACAATGGAGAAACATGGAAGCAGGGAAAATCACTACACAATCTAATGCTTTTTTTATCTTTATCTGAGAAATTCATGTAATTATCTAAATATAAATGATACCTTAGTGTCATCAAAGTTCCTAGAATCCAAATTAAACTTCCCACTAGAGATTGTCATATTAATATTCAAAGCAAATTTGTCATGCTTGTCCATCAGTTAACAAACAGAATATAATAAATTTTCCATGATTCATTTAGCTCTGTAGAAGATATAGACCATGTACTGGGTAGTGATTTCTGATTAATAAATCAGATTTTTATTATTTACACCCTAGTTTTGGGGCCAATTCTAAATCGGTTGAAGTCTGTGGGGTTAACCAGTCCATTTTTACTGGTTAGCATTGCTAAGTTCAGAAAACAGATCACCATAACATATTAAAGTGTGCAGGAGAAGGTTATGGAACAGATCATCTTGAATGCCATCACACGGCACATACAGGACAACCAGGCCCAGAAAGGTTTAGGAAAGGCAGGTCCTGCTTGACTAACCTGATCTCCTTCTATGACAAGATGACCCACTTAGTGGATGAGGAAAAGGCTATGGCTGTTGCTTACCTAGACTTCAGTAAAGCCTTTGACCCCATTTCCCACAGCATTCTGCTGGAGAAACTGGCTGCTCATGGCTTGGACAGGCGTATTCTTCGCTGGGTTAAAAACTGGCTGTATGGCTGGGCCCAAAGAGTTGAGAGGTGAGACTGACCGGTCTGTAGTTCCCCGGGTCTTCCTTTTTTCCCTTTTTTAAAAATGGGGGTTGTTTCCCTTTTTCCAGTCAGTGGGAACTTCACCAGACTGCCACAACTTTTCAAATATAATGGAAAGCGGCTTGGTAACTTCATCCGCCAGCATCCTCAGGACCCGTGGATGGATTTCATCAGGTCCCATGGACTTGTGTGCCTTCAGGTTCCTCAGATGGTCTCGAACCTGATCTTCTCCTACAGTGGGCAATTCTTCATTCTCACAGCCCCTGCCTTTGCCTTCTGTGACTTGGTCAGAGTAGTTAGAACCCGTGCTGTTGAAGACCGAGGCGAAAATGTCATTGAGTACCTCAGCCTTTTCCATATCCTGGGCGACCAGGTCTCCCGTTTCCTTCCGGAGAGGGCCCACATCTTCCCTAGTCTTGCCTTAAACTTCTATAAGTGTGTGTCCTGGTTCCTGCGGGGATAGGGTTAATTCTCCCCAGGCTCTGGCAGGGACACAGGTATTCCATCCCACGTGAGCCATGCTCAGTCTGTAGCCTGGAGCTGCCGGGGGAGGGGGCAGGAAGTCACTGCTTGGGAGCAGGCTGAGGCATCCCGGGTCTGTGAGCGGTGGTACAGTAATCGTCTTTGCATATTCCTTTATCCATGTTATTGTTGTTTTCTTGTTCTCTTTGCCATACGAATATGAATTGCCAAAGATACTACAATTTCACTGGTCTGAATTCTACACGCTACAGTTTACGGAATAATGGTTGGCTAAGTACTAACGATAGTTGGGAAACATGTGGCCCAGATGACATATCTGGCTGTGTAGATCACAACCTCTTTTGGACAATCCAATTAAGCCAAACATGCTTAATAAAACTCAATCGTTCTTTCATTTCATGGTGCTCACTTTGCCAACGTCGCAGTAACTTCTGGCAAAGCTGGTTGCCTACCATTTTAACACCTGGGGTGGTTCTGGCTTTGCGGCACTAATGCCTATAATAATCTACCACTGCAGTGGGCAGGCACTTGTACTATAGCACGTCTTGCTCCCTATGCATTTCAATCTAAAAATTTGACATTTAACCTTCTACAAAACCATTACCCTGTTCATTATAAGTGTGAAGCTTCTAACCCCTTAGTAGAAAGACCAAGTTTCACCAGTTTCTATGTGCAATGTTTCCAACTTTGGGTATTGCTGAATTAGAATGAGCTATTGTTAACATTTCTACTACACTTGAAACTGCCCAAAATGCTACTATAGACGCTTTAAAGAATCTACAATCTGAAATTAATTCGCTTTCACAACTAGCTATCCAAAATCGCTGTGCCTTAAGAATATCTTCTAGCCTCACAAGGAGGTGTTTGTGTGTTAATAAATAGTACCTGTTGTTTTTACACTAAAAAATCTAAATAAATCTAATACAATGTAAATATCATTCAACAACATGTCCGTACCTTTCACCAAATAGCTCCAGAACTATCTCTGCTCGGAGGTCTGCCAGCTGACTGGTCATGACCATGGTCTTCGCTACCAGACCTCAGAACATGGGCACAAGCAGTTTAATGATATTAGCTCTCATTTTAGCTGTCAGAATTGTGCTTTTTTGGATTATATCTTGTATCAAATCACTGTGTGCATCACCTCTACCTAAACTGGTACTGTATACTCAAGTGTCTCAATTGACAAACCCTCTCAGAAGTCACAACATTGGGCTTCACAACTCTCCTCTGCCTCACACATTAGGAGGCAAGAGACACACACACCAGATCACAGAATCATAGAACCTTCATATCTTCATGGCTGGAAAGGACCTTTGAGATCATCGAGTCCAACCATACACACACACACAAAAAAACCCCACCAAAACAAACAAGCAACCAACCAACAATCTCTGCCCTTCAGAGCATGCCCTGAAGTGCCACATCTAGACGTTTCTTAAACACCTCCAGGGATGGTGACTCAACCACCTCCCTGGGCAGGCTGTTCCAGTGCCTGACCACTCTTTCGGTAAAGTAATTCCTCCTAATATCTAATCTAAACCTGCCCTGCCGCAGCTTCAGGCCATTTCCTCTGGTCCTGCCATTATTCACCTGGGAGAAGAGGCCACCACCCACCTCTCTACAACCTCCTTTCAGGGAGTTGTAGAGGGCAATGAGGTCTCCCCTCAGCCTCCTCTTCTCCAAGCTAAACATGCCCGGCTCCCTCAGCCTCTCCTCATATGCCCTGGTCTCCAGGCCCCTCACCAGCCTGGTAGCTCTCCTCTGGACACGCTCCAGCACCTCAATGTCCCTCCTGTACAGAGGGGCCCAGAACTGAACACAGCGCTCGAGGTGAGGCCTCACCAGTGCCGAGTACAGAGGCACCATCACTTCCCTGCTCCTGCTGGCCATGCTGTTCCTGATACAAGCCAGAATGCTGTTGGCCTTCCTGGCCACCTGGGCACACTAATGGCTCATGTTAAGCTGGCCGTCCACCAGCACCCCCAGGTCCTTTTCTGTGGGGCAGCTCTCCAGCCACTCTTCCCCAAGCCTGTAGCGTTGCTTGGGGTTGTTGGGACCGAAATGCAGGACCCAGCACTTGGCCTTGTTGAACCTCATACAGTTGGCCTTGGCCCATCGATCCAGCCTGTCCAGGTCCCTCTGTAGGGCCTTCCTACCCTCGAGCGGATCGACACTCCCACCTAGTTTGGTGTCATCTGCAAACTTACTGAGGGTGCACTCAGTCCCCTCATCCAGATCATTGATAAAGATATTAAACAAAGCCGGCCCCAAAACTGAGCCCCAAGGGACACCACTGGTGACCGGCCGCCAAGAGGATTTCACCCCATTAATCAGAACTCTCTGGGCACGGCCATCCAGCCAGTTTTTAACCCAGCGAAGAGTACACTTTTCTACCATCAGCATCGTGGTTGCATCCGGTGGTTGCTTCCACCATTGTGAGCACATAGCGCTTGCCTTGACGGGTTTGTGGCAGTGTGATATAATCAATCTGCCAGGCCTCCCCAGATTTGTATTTCAGCCATCGTCCTCCATACCAAAGAGGCTTTAACCGCTTGGCTTGCTTGATTGTCTCACATTCATGGATGACCTGTCAAGTCCACCCCTCGGTCACGAGCCCATCTCTATGTTGCATCTCTTCCTTGATGGCCTGAGGAGTCATGGGCCCACCGAGCTATGAATAGTTCACCCCTATGTTGCCAGACCCACCTGAGCCACTCCGATCCTAGCAGCCCGATGCACCTGCTTGTTGATCTGCTGTTCCTCAGTGGCCTGATTCTTGGGTACATGGGCCTCTACGTGGCGTACCTTCACAACCAGATTCTCTATCCGGGCAGCAATATCTTGCCACAGTTCGGCAGCCCAGAGGGGTTTGCCTCTGCGCTGCCAGTTGCCCTGCTTCCACTGCTGTAGCCACCCCCACAGGGCATTTGCCACCATCCATGAATCAGTGTAGAGATAAAGTCCTGGCCGTTTTTCTCGCTTGGCAATGTCCAAGGCCAGCTGAATGGCTTTCACCTCTGCAAACTGGCTCGATTCACCTTGTCCTTCCCTGGCTTCTTTAACTCATCATGTAGGCCTTCCACTTCTGATGCTTTCCCACAATCCGGCAGGACCCATCAGTGAACAGGGCATATTTCTTCTCATTTTCCTGGCAGTTTATTATATGGTGGGGCCTCTTCCGCACGCGTCACCTCCTCCTCTGGTGACATTCCGAAATCCTTGCCTTCTGGCCAGTCCATGATCACTTCCAGAATTCCTGGGCGACTGGGGTTTCCCATTCGAGTTCGCTGTGTGATCAATGCAATCCACTTACTCCATGTAGCATCAGTTGCATGATGTGTGGTGGGGACCCTTTCTTTGAACATCCAGCCCAGCACCGGCAGTCGAGGTGCTAAGAGGAGCTGTGCTTCTGTGCCAACCACTTCTGAAGCAGCTCGAACCCCTTCATATGCTGCCAATAGCTCTTTTTCTGTTGGAGTGTAGCGGGCTTCGGATCCTCTGTATCCCCGACTCCAAAACCCTAGGGGTCGACCTCGGGTCTCCCCTGGTGCTTTCTGCCAGAGGCTCCAGGTAGGGCCGTTCTCCCCGGCTGCGGTGTAGAGCACGTTTTTAACATCTTGTCCTGCCCGGACTGGCCCCAGGGCCATCGCGTGGACTGTTTCCTGTTTGATTTGTTCAAAAGCTTGTCGTTGCTCAGGACCCCATTTAAAGTCATTCTTCTTCCGGGTTACTTGATACAGAGGGCTTACGATTAGACTGTAATCTGGGATATGCATCCTCCAAAAACCCACAATGCCTAAGAAAGCTTGTGTTTCCTTTTTACTAGTTGGTGGAGACATAGCTGCTAGTTTGTTGATCACATCCATTGGGATCTGACGGCGTCCATCTTGCCATTTTATTCCTAAAAACTGGATCTCCTGTGCAGGTCCCTTGACCTTACTTCGTTTTATGGCAAAACCAGCTTTCAGAAGGGTTCGGACTATCTTACTCCCTTTCTCAAAAACTTCTTCTGCTGTGTTTCCGCATACGATGATGTCATCAATGTATTGCAGATGTTCTGGAGCCTCACCCTGTTCCAGGGCAGTCTGGACCAGTCCATGGCAAATGGTGGGGCTGTGTTTCCACCCCTGGGGCAGTCGATTCCAGGTGTACTGGACGCCCCTCCAGGTGAAAGCAAACTGTGGCCTGCACTCTGCTGCCAAAGGGACTGAGAAGAATGCATTCGCTACATCAATTGTGGCATACCACTTGGCTGCCTTGGACTCCAGTTCGTACTGCAGTTCTAGCATGTCCGGCACAGCAGCACTCAGCGGTGGCGTGACTTCATTCAGGCCACGATAGTCTACGGTTAGCCTCCACTCTCCAT
The DNA here is from genome assembly GCA_009819605.1 of Sterna hirundo. Lineage (NCBI taxonomy): Eukaryota > Metazoa > Chordata > Aves > Charadriiformes > Laridae > Sterna > Sterna hirundo. The sequence goes on from CM020463.1 coordinate 12,223,986, forward strand.
TAGATTTTTCGCACCGGCCATATGGGACTGTTAAAGGGTGAGCGGGTCTTGCTGATCACTCCTTGAACCTCTAGTTGACGAATCGGCTTATGGATGGGAATCAGAGAGTCTCGGTTAGTGCGATATTGCCGCCGATGCACCGTCGTGGTAGCGATCGGCACCTGTTGTTCTTCGACCCTCAACAACCCCACAACAGAAGGGTCCTCCGAGAGACCAGGCAAGGTAGACAACTGTTTAACTTCCTCCGTCTCCAAGGCAGCTATGCCAAAGGCCCAACGGGACCCTTTTGGGTCCTTCAAATACCCTCTCCTGAGGTAACCTATGCCAAGGATGCATGGAGCCTCTGGGCCAGTCACAATGGGGTGCTTTTGCCACTCATTCCCAGTTAGGCTCACTTCCGCCTCCAGTACAGTCAGCTCTTGGGGTCCCCCTGTCACCCCAGAAATACAAATGGGTTCTGCCCCTCTATAGCTTGATGGTATTCAAGTACACTGTGCACCCGTGTCCACTAGAGCCTTCTACTCCTGTGGGTCTGATGTGCCAGGCCGTCGAATCCACACCGTCCAATGAACCCGGTTGTCCCTTTCCTCCACCTGGCCGGAGGCAGGGCCCCTCTAATCCTGGTCAGAGTATTCGTTACTCACTTCTTGCAGAAATGACTTGGAAGTCCCTTCAAGAGGATCAGAAGCAAGATCAGGCCTTCTGCTCTGCCTGGGGAGCTGCCCGCTGGAAACTGGGGAGGCACTTTTCCTGGAGGGATCCCCTTTTGTGGTTGTCCTTCCTTGCAACTCCTGTACCCGTGTCCGCAGGATCGAAGTAGGTTGTCCATCCCACTTCCTCATGTCCTCCCCGTGGTCACGCAGGTAGAACCACAGGGTGCCTCGTGGTGTGTACCCTCTGTACTCTCTCTCTCGAGTGGGGAAACGCCTGCTCCTAATAGCTGAGATGCTGGCCCGTACAGGTGGGGAGTAGGACATATTCTCTTCAAGTTGCTGGACCTTCCGCGACAGTTTCTCCACAGCTGAGACGATGGGGGAAGAGAGACTTTCTTCATATCGCCGGAGACGGCCAGCCACCTCATCCACCGTTGGTCCCTCTTCACCTTTCCATTCCATCACTGCCAATGAGTTGGCATATGACGATGGTGCGCTCCGTACAAACTTCCGCCACATGGGCCTTGTGCATTGCACCTCATCGGGGTCTGTGGGTAAGCCTGCATTGTCCAGGTCATAATAAATCATGTCTCGCACGGCTAATTCTCTCGGGTCCTGGATACCTCTTTCCATGGTGGTCCTCTTGCTTGGTTGACATACAACATCTTCACTGAAGGGGTACCTCTCCCTCACGCCTGACAGGAGTCGTTTCCAGAGTCTGAGGGCTTGGGTCTTTTTCCCCAATTGCCTTGTCAATGCCCCCTTCCCTAGACAGGGATCCCAGCTGCTTGGCTTCCCTACCCTCTAATTCCGGGCTACTGGCTCCGTTATCCCAGCACCAGAGCAGCCAGGTGACAATGTGCTCGCCTGGAAGTCGGCTGAAATCTTTTCGCATATCCCGCAGCTCTCTCGGGGGCAGGGATCAGGTGATTATCTCTGGCTCTGCCTCTTCCTCCTGTTCTCCTGATGGCCCTGGTTCATCGTCATCCCTTACTAAGCAAACTGATTTCTTCGTGTACTACTTCTTCTGTATGGGGGCGACTGATACTGGCACGGGTTGGTTCCCTGGTTCAGCTGCAGTGTCTGTCGCAGGAGTCACAGTAGCCGCAGTGTCTGCCGGTCTGGTTTCCATCTCTTTCCCCTGAGGGTGCTGCATAATATTGAACAGTGCTTGGTAGATACTGGCATCACAGGAAGTACATAAGCCATATAGGAATTTGCATAACACAGCCACGAGAACAAACCGAGCAGCATGGTAACCAGCGACTATTTACCTAATACAATAAATGCACACAACAAATTTGTTTTTACAAGCTCTAGTTGGATTTGTTGTTTTCTCAACCCTTTGAGCCCCACGTTGGGCGTCAAAAAGGACTGTCGTGGTTTAGCCTCAGACGGCAACAAAGAACCACGCGGCCACTCTCTCAGACTCCCGCCCCACGGGGAAGAATCGGAAGAAAAAGGCAAAACTCGTAGGTTGAGACAAAGGCAGTTTAACAGAACAGCAAAGGGAACAAGAAAACAACAATAACACGGATAGAGGAATGTACAAACACGGTTAAGGTACCAACCGGACCAGGATGCCCCAGCCCCCTCCCAAGCAGTGACTTCCTGCCCCCTCCCCCGGCAGCTCCGGGCTACAGACTGGGCATGGCTTGCATGGGATGGAATACCTGTGTCCCTGCCAGAGCCTGGGGAGAATTAACCCTATCCCCGCCGGAACCAGGACAACATAGTAAAAAGCCTGCCCTCGGGCAGGGAAAACCCCCTACTAACAAAAGCCCCCTCCTCACGGAGAATGCGTAGTAAAAAGAGAGAGAGGACGCTGTGAATTCAAGTAGAGACAAGGCACAGCAAGAAGCAATGGGAATGAGGATGACTAAGCATAATTGTCGGAAGTACTGAAAACTGTTGCTTAACTGTTTATTGAAACATATAAATGCTTTACCATGTGCTAATTGGGGTGTGCTAGCTTTGTGGATGAACCACCTAGCACCCATCTCTGTGCAGAAATTAAACAAATATCTCGCCTCTGTGTGTATATCGGCTTCTTGCACGCTGGGTTAAAAGAACCCAGATTTGGGACAACAATGGGGGGATCTGTATTGGAGGCCAAAGTGAGCCTAACTGGGAATAAGTGGGAGAAGCACCCCATTGTGACTGGCCCAGATGTTCCGTGCATCCTTGGCATAGACTTCCTCAAGAAAGGGCTACTACAAGGGCAACTACAAGTCTGAGGGAGACTGGAGATTAACAGTAGACTATTGTGGCCTGAATGGAGTCACACCACCACTGAGTGCTGCTGTGCTGGACATGCTAGAACAGCATTCTGTTTTCAGTTCATTACCAAGGTTTCTTTGTTCTGCACTCATGAAGGGTGTCTGGGCTCCCTGATGAGCTTATCAGGGATGCCTCCAGCTCACAGATAAGTCTTTGTCAGGTTGTTTGGGGTGTGTGTGACCTTTGTGGCAGCTCTGTCACTCCACCCGTTGGTCTATGTCCACTTATGAGTCATTAGACTACACCATCTGTTAGCAAGGCTCATGGACAGGGCTTTAAACTAGAAACAAGGGGGAAGGGGATAAAACCCGCATGGAGGCTGAAAGCTTTTCACATATCTCCTAGCTCACTCAGGGATAGGGATTGAGTTATTGTCTCTGGTTCTGCCTCTTCCTCCTGTTCTCCTGATGGCCCTGGTTCATCGTCATCCCTTACTAAGCGAACTGATTTCTTCGTGTATTCCTTCTTCTGTATGGGGGCGGCTGATACTGGCACGGGTTGATTCCCTGGTTCAGCTGCAGTGTCTGTCGCAGGGGTTGGAGTAGTCACAGTGTCTGTCACAGAGGTTTCCCTCTCTTTCCCCTGAGGGTGCTGCATAATATCGAGCAGCACTTGGTAGATACCGGCCAGGGCCCAGCATACTGCAGTAAGTTGGGCCTCTCTGGAGTAGCTACAGCATTTTCCCTTCAGGTATTCTACTACTCTGTCAGGGTCCTGTAATTGTTCAGGGGTGAAGTCCCAGACCATTGGAGGCGAGAAGTTCTCTAGGTACCTGCCCGTGTTCTCCCACATGCCATGCCACCCCTGACTATCCAGCCTCGGAGCAGATCTCCGGGTGGTAGTCTTAAATAGCTGTTTAACCCTAAACAGGACCTGGAACGCATTCAGGAGACATAACAACAGGACCAGGCTGGTTTGAGCATCCCAAGGCTATTCAAAATTCTCAAAAGCTGTCATACCTGACCCGAAAGAGAAAAGGGAGGCAAGAGAGCTGGGGAAAGTATCCCCCCGTTTCCCCCACAGATCAGGTGCAATTATTAATAAATTCCGAGAGATGGCGCCCAAGGTACAGTCAGGATAGCAATGCCACATAAACATACCAACTTATCTTCATGAACAGACATGCTATCATAAATTGATATTACACAGCACAGCAAAATGATAATCCTGATCCCTCTCCCAGAGGTGATAAACAGCATCGCGGGGAGTACATAGAGCATATAAGAATTAACACAACCATTTGAACAAACAAAGCAACATTGTGACTAGTGACTATTTAACTAATATAATAAATGCATAACAAATTTGTTTTAACATGCTCTGGTCAGATCTGTCATTATCTCAACCCTTCATGTCCCACATTGGGCACTGAAAAGGACTGTCGTGGTTTAACTCCAGCTGGCACCAAAGAACCATGCGGGCAGTCGCTCTCTCACTCCCACCCACCCCCAGCTGGGATGGGGAAAACATCGTAAGAAAAAGGCATAACTTGTGGGTTGAGATATAGGTAGTTTAACAGAACAGCAAAGGAAAGAGGAAAACAACAACAATAATACTGATAGAAGGAACATACAGAACACAATTAATGTACAAGCACTCACCAACCAGAACCCAGGAAGCCCAGCCTGCTCCTTAGCCATGGTTCCTGCCCACCCCCCCCAGCCAGCTCCCCCAACTATATACTGAGCATGGCATCACATAGAATCATTTAGGTTGGAAAAGACCCTTGGGATCACCAATACCCCTTTGGCTAGTTTGGGTCAGCCCTCCTGGCTGCATCCCATACCAGCTCCTTGTGAAAATTAACCCCATCCCCATCAGAACTAGGACAGTCCCAGCTTTGTCCCATCCCAGCTTGTTATGAAAGTTAACCCTATCCCTGCAAGAACCAGGACAATTGTCAAGTTACCTTCTGGTCTTTCAGGCAGTGTCAGACCAAGCCAATTTGTGTTCATGCTACCCTGGCTGCTCACACTTGATGTTCTGCTACCAAATGGATGTAGAGGAATGGTACCAATGACCAGTGGTAAGTTAAGGAATAAATCCATGGCTCCTGGAATATCAACATATACCTGAAGAAAAATGAAACAAGTGTATGACTAAAATCTGGGGTTTTATCAGCACTTCATAAGTATTAGTCTAAGTTGTCTTTCTATGAAAGTTTCCACAAGGAGCTTGTTTCTAATAATCTCTTTTAGGGCCCATGCCCTTATGGAGACATGAGCTCTTCAAGTTAAAGAAAAGTCTTAACATGAGCCCTCGCATGGAAATGCAGTCTACTCATTAAATACTTGCTTAGTTGACACACAATTGTTTCAAGAACTTGCATTTAACTAAATTTACTTACCAGATTTCCTGTCAAGACACTAATACCAGAACATGTATTTCTTTCATAACTAATCATCACAAAATGCTGTGCTAGGAATTTGTATGGAATGTTGGAAACTACTCATTCTCGGGAGTGAAACAGATCGCCCAACATACCATCAGTGAATACTCCACACGGATTATACTACAGTCAAGGATTGAAGGGGAAACAGGTGGAATTTTCAACTGTTTGCCATTCCAGGTTTCTGTTTTGCCAGATGACAAGGATTCCCCACGGAGGTTAGCAACAAGCTGTTTGACTTCCTTTATTTTCCCTTTGGCATAGAATGCCTGCGTTTGGTAAATGGTTGCCTTTGGCACCACCATGCGGGAAGAGCAATTCTCAATCTCAGCAAAGATCTGAATTGATTCACCTGAAACAAGAAAACCAGAATTTCAAGTTCTCTTTACATTTACGAGGCAGCTTAAGCCAACTGTCACATTCTGTACACTGTTAACAACACACCAGATGCTGCTATCACTGCTCTACCTGGAAAAATATCCACTGATGCTAATAGAAGCAAGATCCCCATGAGCTGTTCCAAAAGGAAAAAACTCCACAACAAACTCCCCAAAGGTTACCAGTCTAATAGATGAGGTCCTTTAACAATCTAGAGATACAAGTAGTGCTGTCTTGGTTAACAGAGTATACTGAGAAGATTGCTAGATGCAGTGAGGTGGTAAAAATATCCTTAATGTTTCTTTTATATAAAAACAGTAAGTACAAACTCTAGCTTTGAAAGGGAAGGAAAAACATATCCCATAATTACTTCTATTACATACCTGGGGTGTAGCCCTTTCTCTCAATTTTGGCACTTAAGGATATTGGGCCTGAGGTACAAAGCCAACAACAGAGAGTCTTTTCTTTTGTGCCTGCTTGGGGTGACTGCAAGAGGAGAAAAATATTGCCCATTAAATTATGAGCTCCATGAATCTCTTCAGGTATTTAAATCAACACAGGAAAATAATCACTTTCATAATGAGTTTATTATTACATATTTTGATAAACAAGGCTACTTTCAAAGGAAAAGTCTCAAGCAATTTAAACAGCATTATACAGATATGATGCTTGTCCTAATTCCATTGCTGTATTAGCATTGCTTTTTCTGCCATACTCTGTACTACAGACATACTTAAAACAGTTTTTAATACTAAAAATAAATACTGTATAGCTTAAAACAAAATGCTTCATAGCCTACATATCACAACATACTGTTGCAGAGCTTTTCATTTAACTAACAGTAAATTAGAACATTTTTGCACTTTCCATTAAGCTGTATTTCAGAAACAAAGTAACTAAGCTAAACTACTGTAATCTTGACTCCTGCTATTTCCTCAGTTTCTGAATGATCCTGTTTCATCTATATTAAAAAGACTTATTTTACACAACATCAGGATTTAGGGCTTGATCCAAAGCCCATTAAAGTCAAATGAGAGACCTTTGATTTTAATGGAGTTTGTACAAGGTCCCTTTGGCAAGCCTGATTTTTCACCCATACACACAAGAAACCTATTTCAATGGGCTTCTAAATCTCCCCCCCCCAATTAAAATTTGAGGAAGGGATAAAATAAAGGATTTCTAGGCCAGACTGAAATCAAATCCCCACTGAAAGCAGTTGTGATATTAAAGTTATTTCAATAAAGTGAAATTTCAAGAAAGGATTATACAGAATTGTGATAATTTCTCCCCATCAGTAGAAAACTATCCATATGGAAGTTATCAATTATGCACTGCAGTAAATTTTTTTACTTAGCATTTTTAAGTTAGCAGTCCCTCACTAAAATATTAAGAGTTGCACTGTTCCTTCCATAGATCATTATTTATAATTGAAGAGGAACAGTTCACCGAGTTTTCTTCCTTAATGAGATTCTACAATTTAGTAGCATCAATTTAGATTGACAAATGCATTTTACATATCGCAAAAATCAAGCAACTCCAAGTACAGGATAACTTAGCCTTCAAAATACCAGCAGTTAAAGAGTTTCTAAACTGATTAATACTTAAAAGAAGAGCTGTAGTTAAACTAGCAAATAAATATTCGGTAAAATTACATGTTGATGTTGTTTCAGTTATTGTACTTCATTATTTTTATGCCAGAAAAAGAATGAGTAATTCTGTCAGCTCTTACCAATAATGAAGGAGTGTTGATATCTATATGTTCAAAGACTGTAAATTCCTTCTTTAATTTTACTGGTAGAAGCCAAGGCCTATGCAATTCAGCTTTCACCCAATAGCGCACACTGCCATGTCTGCCTTCGAATGAGGTAGCAAGTGGTCTGTGCAGGACAAAGGTCAAAGTCGAGTAAAATTTTTCTCTCTTTCCAATAACAATACAATTTATCAAATTAGGAATTAGTATATAGAACTGTATTTTTAGTGCATCATTAGAAGCATAACTTATTTGCAAAGTTCCCATATCTCAGAAAAATATAAGATTAGAGTTGGGAGAAAATATCATCTCCAATTCATCCAACAGTAGTTTTGTAGAAGTTTTAAGAATCAATTAAAGAATTGTGCTAGAAAATGCCAGAAGAATACATATCTCCTTTAGACTTAAGAGGCCATTTTCAAGTGTAGAATAAAGCATGCCCTTTTAAGGTTAAATTAAGGCAACCAAATAAATTACGGGCAAAGCTTCACTCCCTAACTTCTGTATGGAATAATACTAGTTGTACTAATACTTTACTAGAATGATTCTTTCTGCTACAGGTTTGACATCTCTATTTGCACATCCGAAATATTTACTTTTTTCTTAATAACGCAACTGAAAGGATTTTCTGATCAGTCTTCAGTGTTTCATCCTGCCCCAGTATCCTTTAAGGCAAAATCAGTAAGGCTAGTCAGTGTCTTGTTTTTTTCACTATTGCTTTGTGTTTGGTTGTGCTGAGTCTGTGTGAGATGGAGTTAACTTTCCTCATAACAGCCTATATAGTGCTGTGCTTTGCATTTGTGGCTAGAACAGTGTTGATAACACACCAGTGTTTTAGCTATTGCTGAAAAGTGCTTGTGCAGCATCAAGGCCATCTCTCCAACACCCCATTCCCAAAGGCCAATAGGCTGGGTGCGAGCAAGAGGTTGGGAAGGGACATAGCCAGGACAGCTGACCCAAACAGACCAAAGGGATATTCCATACCATATGACATCATACTCAGCAATAAAAGCTGAAGGGGTGGGGGAACACACATGGACAGTGCTGACACAGACATTCATGGTTATGGTGTTTGTCTTCTCAAGAAACCACTACACATACTGAGGCCCTGCTTTCCAGGAGTGGCTGGACATCTGCCTGCTAATGGGAAGCAGTGAATGAATTCTTATTTTTGCTTTGCTTCTGTGTACAGCTTTTGTTTTTCTTATTAAACTGCCTTTATCTCAACCCACAAGCTTGTCGATCTTATTTTCTCCCCCTGTCCTGTTGATGAGGGGGAGTGAGAGAACAACTGCAGCCAGCCAAGGTCAACCCACCACACTGGTTTTGTTTTAAATAAATTTTAGAAATATCCTATGGATACAAAATAGCAAGAAACAGTAAGGAGGCAGTATCAAACTAGTGTTCTTCAGGCCTTTTATTACCAGCCTTCATTTTTTTACAGTATTATCAAAGATGGCTTCATAGTTATTTCGTCAAGTCACTCGACAAGAACTTTAGTGTTTTAATCACAGCTTGTGCTATTTTACTGGTCATCTATTTAATCTCAAACATAATATTCCATATTCACATATACTGTTTTGTTCTTTCATATTTGAACATCCCTTCCAACTCAAGGGAATATCAGTATCATCCTTATCACTTCTTATAGAAGAGATTTTCATCTGAACCTTAAATTGACTTTTAAGTTTCCATATATACAGGTCTTCTTCAGTATTCCCATAACATCTACTGTAAAGCCCTCTGCTATTCACTGAAACTGAGCTGTAAAAGCATTTATCATCTATAGGTTCTGCTAAAGCCAGCCCCTCTAATAAGTAGATAATTTATTAGCTTGAATATTAGGTATTAGTCTAATATTCTGCCAACTGTTTTTAACCTTAATGACTTCAACACTTGGCTTTTACAAGAAAAGGCTCCTCCTGCCTCCCTTCTATCATCTATTTCCAGGCTCCCTCTGTTCCTTTATATTTAATTTTCCTGCAACTTGCATTTTAGCTAATTTCCATGTTGGTAACTCCTCTATGTATAAATCTTCCCTTCACAATGTATAAATTAGAAACTTCAAACTTTTTTGTGTATGTATGTGGCAATTTGTCTTAAGACTTCTGCTATCACTCTTGCTTCACCTTTGCTTTCTGAGACAAGCAGGATTAGGTATGGGAATGTTTCTTGCTTCATCGGTAAGAATGGAAAAACCCTGTCCCAAAAGGGGAAAAGGGTACTAGGCCAAGAGTTAGCAAGGCTCATGGACAGGGCTTTAAACTAGTATCGAAGGGGGAAGGGGATAAAACCAGGCCCACTAGTAATGAGCCTAGGGATAAAGGGCCAAGGATGGGGACGAAATCGGTAGCCCAGCTCAAGTGCATCTACACGAATGCACGTAGCATGGGCAATAAACGGGATGAGCTGGAAGCCATTGTGCAGCAGGACAGCTATGATGTAGTCGCCATCACGGAGACGTGGTGGGATGACTGTCAGGACTGGAATGCTGCGATGAATGGCTACAAGCTCTTCAGAAGGGATAGGCAAGGAAGGAGGGGCGGGGGTGTGGCTCTGTACATTAGGGAGTGTTTTGATTGTATAGAGCTAGATTCCAGTGATGATAAAGTCGAGTGTTTCTGGGTAAGGATGAAGGGGAAGGCAAATAAGGGAGATGTTGTGCTGGGAGTATGCTACAGACCACCCGGCCAGGATGAGGAGACAGACGAAGGATTCTATAAGGGGCTGGCTGAAGTCTCGCAATCGCCAGCCCTTGTTCTGGTTGGGGACTTCAACCTGCCGGGTATCTGCTGGAAATACAACACAGCAGAGAGCAGGCAGGCTAGGAGGTTCCTCGAGTGCATGGAAGATAACTTCCTGACACAACTGGTAGGTGAGCCTACCAGGGGAGGTGCCTCGCCAGACCTACTGTTGACAAACAGAGAAGGACTAGTGGGAGATGTGGTGGTCGGAGGTCGTCTTGGGTTTAGTGATCATGAAATGGTCAAGTTTTCAATTTGTAGCGATGTAAGGAGGGGGGTTAGCAAAACCTCCACCTTGGACTTCCGGAGGGCGGACTTTGGCCTGTTCAGGACACTGGTTGAGAGAGTCCCTTGGGAGACAGTCCTGAAGGGCAAAGGGGTCCAGGAAGGCTGGACGCTCTTCAAGAAGGAAATCTTAAAGGCCCAGGAGCAGGCTGTCCCCAAGTGTCGCAAGTCTAAAGGGCGGGGAAAATGGCCAGCCTGGATGAACAAGGAACTTCTGATGGGACTTAGGAGTCGGATGAGAATACTCAGGGAGCTGGCGGGAGAGCTCACCAAGCCCCTCTCCATCATTTATCAGCAATCCTGGTCAAGAGGGGAGGTACCAGATGACTGGAGGGTGGCTAATGTGACGCCCATCTACAAGAAGGGTCAGAAGGAGGATCCGGGGAACTACAGGCCTGTCAGCCTGACCTCGGTACCAGGAAAGATCATGGAGAGGATCATCTTGAGTGAGCTCTCACGGCAAGTGCAGGGCAGCCAAGGGATCAGGGCCAGCCAGCATGGGTTTAGGAAAGGGAGGTCCTGCTTAACCAACCTGATCTCCTTCTATGACCATGTGACCCGCCTTCTGGATGCGGGGAAGGCTGTGGACGTTGTCTATCTGGACTTTGGGAAGGCCTTTGACACCGTCCCCCACGGCATTCTCCTGGAGAAGCTGGCGAATCATGGCATAGGCAAGTGTACTCTTTGCTGGGTTAAAAACTGGCTGGATGGCCGTGCCCAGAGGGTTGGGATTAATGGGGTGAAATCCTCTTGGCGGCCGGTCACCAGTGGTGTCCCTTGGGGCTCAGTTTTGGGGCCGGCTTTGTTTAATATCTTTATCAATGATCTGGATGAGGGGACTGAGTGCACCCTCAGTAAGTTTGCAGATGACACCAAACTAGGTGGGAGTGTCGATCCGCTCGAGGGTAGGAAGGCCCTATAGAGGGACCTGGACAGGCTGGATCGATGGGCCAAGGCCAACTGTATGAGGTTCAACAAGGCCAAGTGCTGGGTCCTGCATTTTGGTCACAACAACCCCAAGCAACGCTACAGGCTTGGGGAAGAGTGGCTGGAAAGCTGCCCGGCAGAAAAGGACCTGGGGGTGCTGGTGGACGGCCAGCTTAACATGAGCCAGCAGTGTGCCCAGGTGGCCAGGAAGGCCAACAGCATTCTGGCTTGTATCAGGAACAGCATGGCCAGCAGGAGCAGGGAAGTGATGGTGCCTCTGTACTCGGCACTGGTGAGGCCTCACCTCGAGCGCTGTGTTCAGTTCTGGGCCCCTCTGTACAGGAGGGACATTGAGGTGCTGGAGCGTGTCCAGAGGAGAGCTACCAGGCTGGTGAGGGGCCTGGAGACCAGGGCATATGAGGAGAGGCTGAGGGAGCCGGGCATGTTTAGCTTGGAGAAGAGGAGGCTGAGGGGAGACCTCATTGCCCTCTACAACTCCCTGAAAGGAGGTTGTAGAGAGGTGGGTGGTGGCCTCTTCTCCCAGGTGAATAATGGCAGGACCAGAGGAAATGGCCTGAAGCTGCGGCAGGGCAGGTTTAGATTAGATATTAGGAAGAATTACTTTACCGAAAGAGTGGTCAGGCACTGGAACAGCCTGCCCAGGGAGGTGGTTGAGTCACCATCCCTGGAGGTGTTTAAGAAACGTCTAGATGTGGCACTTCAGGGCATGCTCTAGTGGCAGAGATTGTAGGTTGGTTGCTTGTTTGTTTTGGTGGGGTTTTTTTGTGTGTGTGTGTATGGTTGGACTCGATGATCTCAAAGGTCCTTTCCAGCCATGAAGATATGAAGGTTCTATGATTCTGTGATCTGGTGTGTGTCTCTTGCCTCCTAATGTGTGAGGCAGAGGAGAGTTGTGAAGCCCAATGTTGTGACTTCTGAGAGGGTTTGTCAATTGAGACACTTGAGTATACAGTACCAGTTTAGGTAGAGGTGATGCACACAGTGATTTGATACAAGATATAATCCAAAAAAGCACAATTCTGACAGCTAAAATGAGAGCTAATATCATTAAACTGCTTGTGCCCATGTTCTGAGGTCTGGTAGCGAAGACCATGGTCATGACCAGTCAGCTGGCAGACCTCCGAGCAGAGATAGTTCTGGAGCTATTTGGTGAAAGGTACGGACATGTTGTTGAATGATATTTACATTGTATTAGATTTATTTAGATTTTTTAGTGTAAAAACAACAGGTACTATTTATTAACACACAAACACCTCCTTGTGAGGCTAGAAGATATTCTTAAGGCACAGCGATTTTGGATAGCTAGTTGTGAAAGCGAATTAATTTCAGATTGTAGATTCTTTAAAGCGTCTATAGTAGCATTTTGGGCAGTTTCAAGTGTAGTAGAAATGTTAACAATAGCTCATTCTAATTCAGCAATACCCAAAGTTGGAAACATTGCACATAGAAACTGGTGAAACTTGGTCTTTCTACTAAGGGGTTAGAAGCTTCACACTTATAATGAACAGGGTAATGGTTTTGTAGAAGGTTAAATGTCAAATTTTTAGATTGAAATGCATAGGGAGCAAGACGTGCTATAGTACAAGTGCCTGCCCACTGCAGTGGTAGATTATTATAGGCATTAGTGCCGCAAAGCCAGAACCACCCCAGGTGTTAAAATGGTAGGCAACCAGCTTTGCCAGAAGTTACTGCGACGTTGGCAAAGTGAGCACCATGAAATGAAAGAACGATTGAGTTTTATTAAGCATGTTTGGCTTAATTGGATTGTCCAAAAGAGGTTGTGATCTACACAGCCAGATATGTCATCTGGGCCACATGTTTCCCAACTATCGTTAGTACTTAGCCAACCATTATTCCGTAAACTGTAGCGTGTAGAATTCAGACCAGTGAAATTGTAGTATCTTTGGCAATTCATATTCGTATGGCAAAGAGAACAAGAAAACAACAATAACATGGATAAAGGAATATGCAAAGACGATTACTGTACCACCACTCACAGACCCGGGATGCCTCAGCCTGCTCCCAAGCAGTGACTTCCTGCCCCCTCCCCCGGCAGCTCCAGGCTACAGACTGAGCATGGCTTACGTGGGATGGAATACCTGTGTCCCTGCCAGAGCCTGGGGAGAATTAACCCTATCCCCGCAGGAACCAGGACACACACTTATAGAAGTTTAAGGCAAGACTAGGGAAGATGTGGGCCCTCTCCGGAAGGAAACGGGAGACCTGGTCGCCCAGGATATGGAAAAGGCTGAGGTACTCAATGACATTTTCGCCTCGGTCTTCAACAGCACGGGTTCTAACTACTCTGACCAAGTCACAGAAGGCAAAGGCAGGGGCTGTGAGAATGAAGAATTGCCCACTGTAGGAGAAGATCAGGTTCGAGACCATCTGAGGAACCTGAAGGCACACAAGTCCATGGGACCTGATGAAATCCATCCACGGGTCCTGAGGATGCTGGCGGATGAAGTTACCAAGCCGCTTTCCATTATATTTGAAAAGTTGTGGCAGTCTGGTGAAGTTCCCACTGACTGGAAAAAGGGAAACAACCCCCATTTTTAAAAAAGGGAAAAAAGGAAGACCCGGGGAACTACAGACCGGTCAGTCTCACCTCTCAACTCTTTGGGCCCAGCCATACAGCCAGTTTTTAACCCAGCGAAGAATACGCCTGTCCAAGCCATGAGCAGCCAGTTTCTCCAGCAGAATGCTGTGGGAAATGGGGTCAAAGGCTTTACTGAAGTCTAGGTAAGCAACAGCCATAGCCTTTTCCTCATCCACTAAGTGGGTCATCTTGTCATAGAAGGAGATCAGGTTAGTCAAGCAGGACCTGCCTTTCCTAAACCTTTCTGGGCCTGGTTGTCCTGTATGTGCCGTGTGATGGCATTCAAGATGATCTGTTCCATAACCTTCTCCTGCACACTTTAATATGTTATGGTGATCTGTTTTCTGAACTTAGCAATGCTAACCAGTAAAAATGGACTGGTTAACCCCACAGACTTCAACCGATTTAGAATTGGCCCCAAAACTAGGGTGTAAATAATAAAAATCTGATTTATTAATCAGAAATCACTACCCAGTACATGGTCTATATCTTCTACAGAGCTAAATGAATCATGGAAAATTTATTATATTCTGTTTGTTAACTGATGGACAAGCATGACAAATTTGCTTTGAATATTAATATGACAATCTCTAGTGGGAAGTTTAATTTGGATTCTAGGAACTTTGATGACACTAAGGTATCATTTATATTTAGATAATTACATGAATTTCTCAGATAAAGATAAAAAAAGCATTAGATTGTGTAGTGATTTTCCCTGCTTCCATGTTTCTCCATTGTAATCAGTTAAAAACAAGTATCATATCTCTTTTGAGAAAGACTGAATGACATCCCACTCATGAAATCATTTTAGACATAACATTTATTAAATCAGCTAGCGGCTAACAGGTTCTGACTTCCTCCATTCCCAACATTTGTTGAAGAGTAGGCAAGTCAAAGGCATACTTTAGACTTGCCTGATGCACACGAACAAGAGGGGAACCATCTTTCACTTCATAATTCCCCCCACTGTCCTTAGTGGGAACCCATACAAGGATTTCATGGTAGACCTCATGGCTGTCATAAGTGGTGATTTACCATCTTAGAGTTTTGTTTTTCTTGTATAAGGGATCAGACTCTACTGCTGAAGAGGCAGAGACTTAATGCTTAATACCTGGTTTTGCACTTCAGTATTAGTTCCTGGATGTGGATTTGGGGTTAGTTTGGGGTTTTTTTTGTGATTGTATATTCTTACCCCCTTAAAAAATGCATGCTCTCACCTTCCCTGTTGTAAGTTATTGTCTTTCATCCAAATATGACAGACATCTATAGCAAGGTGCCTGAAACAAATTCAAAATCCTTATGAACTGGGTTAAAGGTACACTGTTCAACTTGTATGTCGCAGCATCATCCGGCCTCTACTCAAAAGCTACCCCACTAGGTCAGGAGATATGGAGATGCAGCTCTAAAAACAGCAGGCTGTAGCTGACAGGGAGCAAATGATTACTTAGAGAACAAACAGATTACTTTTTTCCTATTTCAAGGATATCATCTGGAGGGCAGGTGAAACATGCCTGATGACATGCCTTTGTATGTTGCTTTCAGTAGAAAAAATATAAAATCCTAATTAACTGTCATGCAAGTAGAAGTCCTTGGCAGCTTCTAAAGTTCTGAGAATCTCTGAAGAAGATTCTGCTCAAAATCCATGAAATGGGGAAAGTCTGTGACTGGACTCTCAGAGTCAGTCTGGACTCTCCGTCCAAATCAATATTCCTAGGAGCAGCTGTCCTCTTGTAACACCAGCCTACTGAAAACTTATGTTGGACACTCAAGTCTTTGCAGTTGCACATAGCCATATAATTCAATTCACAGGATTCAGCTCAGATCAGCAGCATTCACTTTAGCAAAGAAGTTTCCCTGTAGAAAGTTCATTACTGGACAATAGCCTCACTTAGTCTGTTTGTTCTGAAGACTGTTCTTTGATTCTGTACCTGAACTTTTGCGAGTGCTGCTGTAGTTTATGGTGATTTACTGGTTGATTTTTCTAAAACATGAAAGACTTAAATTTAAAAAGGTAGTAAGAAGTGCTATTTTAGCTAGATAATTGAAAAAAAGAAAAAGTTGATCAATTTTGAAACATTGCCTAATATCTCTCAGATATTGGAGTTTTATAACTCATCACCCTTTTATGTATTTTTAGTGATAGCTGATGTAGAAGAGCCATTAGTTTTATATCCTGGTGTAGCACAGATTTGTATGATGACAATTTAAATTCTAACCTTGCCACATCACATTAGAAACTTTAGTTATTAAAAAGGGTTGTGCTGTTATTAGAAAAAAATATCCTAATAATTGTCACTCAGCTATAAAGGAGTTCTTAGTATATTATCATAATGAGAGACCACCTTATTTTTTATATTATGAATTAGAGTGACCATTATGATCAAAGGAAAGGGAACTATAATTCATGGAAACAAAGAAAGGGACCATTCTTCCAGGAGTCAGCAAAAGACAGATGAGACCCAGGTGCAGACGGGACAAAGAGATCATGAAACTGTGTAAGAAGGTAAAACCGCCTTCACCAAAATTCCAGTCAGCAAAGAGGACACATAACCGTTGAACAATTTGATTATACAAAAGACACACACTTGTTGTGTGAACGGGTGCATGAACAGCTTATGTAATAGATTGTGAGGCTTTTAAAAGCACAGAAAAAATAACCAAGGGAAGCCCTCTTCTCAGAGGCACCCAGCTTGAGCTGTATTAAACCAACCCTATGACAGAACCTAAGGTCCGAATTTTTTTTTTCTACAGTCAGAGGCTAAGATCGGATCCAGCTACACCTAGACTTCTCTCTGAGGAGTTTAGAAAGCAAGGGGGGGCAGTCTGAACCTCGCGACTCGGTGGGAGGATCTTCCCAGACTCTAACATATTTCCTATTAGTTTCAACCAGAACTCAGGCCACAAATGATTAACAGCGTTATTAATGGGCAAAACCCCTAAAAGATCTGTCTGGATTCTCCATAGTTGGCAGCTACAAATTCAAAATTAAATCAAAATGCTTTGTTTCACACAAAGCAAGGGGGGTTGGGGCTGGGCGAGCCCGGCGGGGGACAGGCAGGGGCCGCTATCACCTCCCGCCTACTTTCCCTGCAGGTCGAGACGACGTTCGTGCCCTGCCGCGGCGGGATGGGCGAGAGCTGGGAACCTGCCGACGCTGCTGCCTTTCCTGCCTCCCAACACGAGTGAGGGCCGCCCCGTTCCATCTCTGCACCCGCCTGCCGAGCTGCCCTGCCAGCTCGGGATCCCCGCCAACTCTGCCGTGCACCCCGGATTTCCAGGATGTGGTGCTGGAGGAGCTGCTCCATGCCTGGGGCTCTCCAGCGTAGTTTGAGCTCAACAGGTGCATCTGGCAAGTGGCTGCTGCTCAGGCGGATGGGGAAGGTGAGCAAGCCCCAGGATCTGTGCCCCAAGCTGGGCAGAGAGCCCCCAGTTGGCAAGGAGCCCCTGGGATGCTGCCCTCATGTGCCATCTCCTGTCCCTTGCCAGATTTTGCCAGCATCTGCTTGGACTATCACTGTGGTGTTTGGAGGGTGTTGGGCAGGATGGGGTCCACCCCCACCCCACTGCAGGTTATCCACACTGACCTGCCTGCCTCACTGTCAGGTAGGCGCTCGGGGAACAGAGCTTTGTGAGGAGGGGGCTCTGCTGCCTCTGCAGCTATCCCCAGGGTGATGCCATGGCCCCTGTCCTGCAACCGTCACTTCCCTGGGGAGCTGTCCATCTACACCCAGAGCAGAGCAATCTATCTCTGGAGCATCGAGAGGGGATGAAACCAGGCTCTTGGGGCTGGGAGGGGGCTCACACAGACCCTCGGGTCTTGGGGGGGGGGGGCAAGCAAGAGGGGCAGCTCTGCCCTGCACTGGCACTGCTTTCTCCCCACAGGCTGCAGTGGCTCTGCCATGACCCCCAGACCGTGTTTTTTCAGGACCATTTGCCCTGGTGCTGGAGCAACTTCACCACCCACCTGCAGGTGCTGAGCTGCTGACCCCTTGCAGGCAGGAGAGGCTCAGCCCTGTGCAGGCTGCAGGTGCCCCTGCTCCAGCTTCCTTGGGGAGCCAGCTGGAAGGACCATCACTCCTTTTTGCAGCTCATGTCTCTGGGGCTGCTCCCAGGGCTTGTGCCGGGCAACCAGTTTCAGGGTGATGGGCATATGTTGGGGGTGATGTAAAGCTTTGGCTCAGTGAAGGACACAGATGTGGTGCACTGTGCTGCCAAGGCACTGGGGACCCACCTGGAGACCTGAGATGAGGGTGCTGCTGGCATGGCAGTGCAGGTAGGACCCTGTGCTGAGGCAGTGCTCTGGGTGGGCAAAGCTTGGGGGAAACACAGGGTTGACATGGCCTTGGGTATGGGGCAGTGCCCCCAACTTGGGGACACTCACCTCCCCACTCTTCCCAGAGCCCCATGGGACCATCAAAAGCCTAAAAGCTGGGAGTGGGCATGGGACACCACAGGGTAGTGCCCCTATCTGCACCGTGCAGATAGGAGCAACAAGTTCCCACTGCTGCTCAAGGGATGCCAGGATAGCCCAGAGCCACCAAAGCAGGAGAGTGTCCCTGAATGGGGAGGTGGCTGTGTAGCTTATTGGGCGGGAGGAATCGACACCATGGAACGGGGTGAGCCCTCTATAATCCCCATCAAATCTCTAAGTGAGTTATCCACAGCCGTCACAAAAGCCGCTGGCATACAAGCTGTAAAAAACAGCCAGATCCCTTAAACAGAAATGGCACTTATTTTATTATAGGGACAAAGTCAATAAAGCAAAAGCACAGCGCTGGGGGCATGACTCAAGTCAGAGGCACACTTTTGGTTCTTGAAACACACCTTTTTATTTCCTAATCCCGGCCGAATTTTTCCCTCCCCTGTTTCCCATTGGTTAGGTACTCCAGGGTTCACAGTCTGTCCGAGGCACCTAAAATCCTTCCCGGATGTCCTGCCTCTGTTTACTCCTCTTTATGCTACACCTAAAGGGATTATCTGACTAGTTTATTTCTTTCCTTTTTGGTAAAAATTTGCTCACTGTCATTAGCCCTGGTTAAATGTTTGACTCCCCTTCTAGACACTAATCCGGGATGAATCAGTTTGTCCTTTTGTCTGTGGGATAAGAGATGTTCTACAAGCCTTTGCTGGAGCCTCTTTGTCTTAGTCATTCCCTTATCATGCCACCTCTGATGGAAACGGCTTTTCTCCTCTGCAAAAGCAATACCTGCCTTTCTTACACTTCTGGTAGGATTGATTATCATCAATTCCCTTCTCCCATACCGCTGTTTCCTTCTGTTAATTGTTTGTGGGGTCTTTTGGAGAAGTTCTCTTTTGTTTCTCTGGATGTTTTTCTTCATAGCTGCTGTTAGTTGTTATCTTTGAGGTTTCTCATGTTTCCTAAACTAACTAAAGGTTAGTTATCCTTATAAATCAGATATTTATAGCCTTGCTATTATGGCGAAAGCCAACAATACCTTCACTATTTTTCACACAAGCCATGCACGAACGAGGACGCCACGATGTCCCACTATCTGCTGCGGTAGATTTTGCAATATTAAAGCCACTGGTCAGAGGAGCCCCAGCAGTTCTTAAACCTCACCTAGTTGCTAAACGGGATGAGATTAGAAGAGATACCGAATTTAATACACAGGGTGATCGTCCCCTCAGACAAATCCCTACCTGGGCAGAATTAATGCACAGCATTGTTAACTACTGCCGTGAAATGGGCTGGGACGACGGTGCAGCAGTTGAAAAACAAAGCCAGAAATCCCAGGGAGGAGATCGCAAAGTAAGACCCGTGAAACAGGCAACAGGAATTAAATCCAAGGGAAATAAAAACTTGCAAACAGAGTCTCGAGAAAAGAGGAATGAATCGTGGGGGAAAGCATTAGCACTAGGCATTCCCAGAGCCGCGATTCAAGGTCGGCCTACTGGCATTATCTTGAGTCTGATTGAAGCATTCCTGAAACGAGATAGCGGTGGAAACAGAGACCGTATTTCAACTTCTTTGAAGGGGGATAATCCCTTTCTCCCTCTTAAGGAGGAATTGCAGGACACCAAGTCAAAAAACGAGTAATGTCCGGAAGGCAATTGGGCCTGCCTGTCCGGAAAGTGGAGGCTTATCAGTGGATAAGTGATGATGGCCCATACATATTAATTCCAGTTGGTCCTCGAAGACAATTAGTAAAGTTTTTAATAGATACGGGGGCACAAATTTCCATACTAACACAACAAGATGCCGAGAAGCTGGGCGTGCGATCCGGACGGCAAAGAGTTAGAATTACAGGTGTGAACGGGGGAACTGATCTATGTCAAACTGCTAAGGTTAGTTTATGGCTCCCGGGCGAGAAGCGCGTGTCGCCTACTCGCTTTGCAATTAAAGTTCATCCTGAAAATATTTTAGGTTTTGATATTTTAAACGGCCGAACCTGGTGTCTGCCGGACGGCAGCGTGTGGTCCTTCGGCTCAAGCACCGACCTTAACCCGTGCAGAAACCGGGAAGCCGCAGTGCGGGTGCTCCGCTCAGCCCCTGCACTCCCCGAGTCAAAGATTACAAACGTACCGCAGTACCCGCTCTCTGCTGAGGCACGAAGAGCATTTCTGAAGTCATAGCTGATTTGGAGAAAAGACAAATTATCTTCAGAACCCACTCCCCATATAACTCACTCATCTGTCCGGTTCGGAAACCTGATGGGAGGTGGCGTTTAACAGTCGATTACCGCCGTCTAAATGCTAATACAGCCCCGCTAACGGCCGCTGTACCAAACATCGCAACTTTAACAGCTACTCTGCAAGCAGCTGCCCACCCGTGGATGGCGGCATTAGATGTAAAGGATATGTTCTTTATGGTTCCCTTGAAGGAGGAGGATAAAGAGAAGTTTGCGTTCACTTGGGAGGGCATACAATATACCTTTAACAGACTCCCACAGGGGTATAAACACTCACCCACAATTCCTCCTGCCGCGCTTGCCGAACTTTTGCAGAGAGTCTCGCTCCCCCGAGGTGTAAAACTGTACCAATATATAGATGATATTCTGATTGGAGGAACTTCTCCTAAGGTAGTGGGGGAAGCAGCAGCAGCAGCGTGGCAAGCACTACATAAAGCAGAAATTGAGGTTCCACCTGGAAAATGCCAGGGACCAAGTAAAGAAGTAAAACTTTTAGGTACTTGCTGGATAGCAGGCAGTGCTGTGATTCCTCCAGATACCTTAAGAAAAATCGAAGAGCTGCAAATGCCCCAATCACGGAAGGAGTTACAACAATTAATGGGAACTTTAGGATATTGGTGGAAGCATGTGCCTGGATTTTAAGTATTGTGCCTATGACCTTAACTAAACCTCGTGGCCCGCTTGCCTGGGAAGCTACCGATAGCAGTGGTGCAAAACACAGAATTAGTGCACGACGGATTTTTCCTTCTTGTTAATGGGGTAACCTGTTCGGCCTCTGTTTCCCCACCGAAACAAGTCTTTGTTTTCTCTTACAGCAGCCTGCAGGATGGCAAACAGAAGTGCTGTGTTCGTGTTAATATTCCAAACCTCAGCAATGCTGCTTCTAGCCTATGGTCAAAGAACTCTAGAGTGGCCATGGTCTCAAGCTCGTGTTAAGTATACCGGGAGTATGGGAACAAATGGCAAACCGTTGATGTTAACACCTGCGTTGTACGAGAACAACAAGGATTTATTTGTGAGAGTAACACCATCAAAGCCCAAGACGTTTGTCTTGACACTGAACAGAATGTTTGTCATTTTGAGATACATCTTGATGAAAATCCTGAAACTGTACTTATATATGTTGGAAAAGGATGTGCTTGTATGAGAACCCTTTGTAATAATATATTCATAGATAATGTCACTGTCGATACAAGTAATCACTCAAATGTTTGCATTTGTAATTTCACTAAAATTATAGGATGTGACTTCAATTATTCAGCTCCTGTTACGTCTTATCAGTTGCTACAATCTAATTAGACATTGATTCAAGATTTGTTGCCTACACCTATCGGAATGAATCTTACATTGGTGAAGAAACTACTACAGCACGATGACCTGTGTCAGCTGCTAGAACGAATTCGAAAGAATGGACACAAAACTTGAATCACTGCTCAGCGTGATACAGAAGAGATACACCCTGTCTTTGAAAGCGTGAAAAAGGATGGAGAACACCATTGGTGGGAAATTCTCCTTGGATGGTCACCAACAGCAACGGGACTGTTTAATCGTATGCTTCACCCAGTTGTGATCTTGCGAGTTCTAATTTGAATATGTTTGTTGCTTATAGTTATGTTGTGTATAAAAGTTTGGTACTTGACCAAACAAATAACCCAACTTCAACCACCCAAAACATACAAATTAGCAAATAACCAATAGCAGGGCTTCACTGTCTACTTACCATGAATCTCTAAGTGCAAAACCTATTAGCATACTATTTATGGCGCAGAGGCAAGAGGTGACCGCACCACCACTCTGTGAAGGTAAGATGAATTGACTATAGTCACGGGGTGGAGTGTGGCGGTGTGCTCTCCCCCTTTCCCCTCCCGGCTCCTGCTCAAGCCATAACCATCAGTGGGAGGTGTGATGAGCTGCACCTGGTGAGGCCGCACCTGGAGTACTGCGTCCAGTTCTGGGCTCCCCGGTTCAAGAAGGACAGGGAACTGCTGGAGACGGTGCAGCACAGGGCTACCAAGATGATGAGGGGACTCGAACACCTCTCTTATGAAGAAAGGCTGAGGGACTTGGGTCTCTTCAGTCTGGAAAAAAGACGGCTGAGGGGGGACCTTATCAACACTTATAAATACTTAAAGGGTGGGTGTCAGGAGGATGGGGCCAGGCTCTTTTCAGTGGTGCCCAGGGACAGGACAAGAGGTAATGGGCACAAACTTGAGCATAGGAAGTTCCACCTGAACATGAGGAGGAACTTCTTTACTTTGAAGGTGGCAGAGCACTGGCACAGGCTACCCAGAGAGGTGGTGGAGTCTCCGTCTCTGGAGACTTTCAAAACCCACCTGGACACATTTCTGTGCAACCTGCTCTGTGTGACCCTGCTCTGGCAGGGGGGTTGGACTAGATGATCTCCAGAGGTCCCTTCCAACCCTGTGATTCTATGATTCTATGATTTGGGGGATGGCTGGCAACACAGTCAAAACACTGCCTGGAGTGGGGGCCTAGACATCTTGTTCCCATGCGAATATGACTATAGGTCAATTATCTTCCTCCATAAATAGCGGACAGCCCAAGAGCCCTTGGAGCTCTCCTGCATGGCAGCGGCTGCACGCCAGGATCTCCCCTTGAGCGGGGACGCTCGCTTAAGGTTCTGCTCCTCGAGGCTGAGAGATTCCTTGCCGCAGCAGATTCTCGGTAAGTGACTGATAGCATGCTAAACTTTGAAGTCTTAGCTAAGTGAGATAAGGATTGATTGCGCATATAGAATCCTTTAGACACAAACCGTCGACCAAGTCTGGGACTGGGATTGGATCCAGCCGCCCCTAGACTCCTCTCTGAGAAGGAGTTTAGAAAGCCAGGGGTTCCTTTCTGAACCTCGTGACTCAACGGCAGGGTCTCCCTGACAGCTTGTCTGACCCTGGCCTCTGTGCAGTAAATAATCAAGTGTGCCCTGGCATCGAACCTCGTAAAACACTGTCGCATTCACTACTGACTTCGTTAAATCACTGTTTTATGTTAATAAACATTTCACTGCTTCTCTCTTACGAGTGAAGTTAATCACTCTGCCTGCGACAAAAGGGCATTGAGCTCTTGTTTGACATGTTTATTTGTTTTCTTTCCTAATGAGTGTATTGGGCTTGCATGGCAAGGTTTTGGTAGCAGCAGAGCTACAGGGGTGGGTTCTGTGAGAAGACACCAGAAGCTTCCCCCATGTCTGATAGAGCCAGTGCCAGCCTGCTCCAAGATGGACCCACCACTGGCCAAGGCTGAGCCAATCAGCAACAGTGGTAGCACCTCTGTGATAATATGTTTAAGAAGGGGAAAAAACTGCTGTGCAACAGCAGCTGGGGGAGAGAGGAGTGAGACTATCTGAGAGAAACAACTCTGCAGACACCAAGGGCATTGAAGAAGGAGAGGGAGGAGGTGCTCTGGGTGCCAGAGCAGAGATTCCCCTGCAACCCATGGCGAAGACCATGGTGAAGCAGGTTGTCCCCCTGCAGCCCATGGAGGTTAATAGTGGAGCAGATATCCACCTACAATCCGTGGATATGATTCTATGATCCCTCCAATATCTGTCCTTAGCCACCCAGTCTGACCAGTAGTTGCCCCTGGAGCCCCAGGTCCTTCCCCCAATCCCTCCAGTATCCATCACAGACATAGGGCCACCCTGACAGCCCAGGCTCCCAGCTCGTGACTGTGGTCCCCTCTGGCACCCAGCCCTCCCCCATATGTGCACCCAGGACCAAGCCCCTCACGCAGTGCAGTAGCTGGAAATGGAGTTTAACAGGAAAACGGGACAGACTGAGGTGCAGAGATACAGGATGAGGCCAGGTGAGTGTGCTGACCTGCCTGTACACAGCCTTCACCCTGACCCCTGGCCGTGGAGCATCCCACTGCTCCGCGCCGGGGATGTTGCCTGGGGCCACCCACAGTGGGGCCCCCGCAGGTGCCCCAAATGGGTGCATGGGCAAGAAGGCACCCACCAAGGCCTGAAGTTGCAGACAGGAAGCAGGATTATTCAGCTGCTGTCCTCCCCTTGTCCCCCAGCCCTGTCCCTCCCAGACCCCTGAATCACAGAATCACAGAATGGTAGGGGTTGGAAGGGACCTCTGGAGATCATCTAGTCCAACCCCCCTGCCAGAGCAGGGTCACACAGAGCAGGTTGCACAGGAACGTGTCCAGGCGGGTTTTGAATATCTCCAGAGACGGAGACTCCACCACCTCTCTGGGCAGCCTGTGCCAGGGCTCTGCCACCCTCAAAGTAAAGAAGTTCCTCCTCAAAACACCACCCTGCCCTCCCCCAGCCACTGCCTACCTCCTGCCTCGCCCTGCCCACAGCCACAGAGCGGACATTTTCCCCAGGGACACATGGGGCACAGCTCTCTGCCAGGCAGAGAAGGGTTTATTTGGCTCCTTGTGCAGGGGCAACAAGCTTTGGGAGGGGGGCCCCGCCAGCAGGCTGCTGGGAGGCACTGGGGGGAAGCAGGGCAGGGCAAGGCTATGTTTCCCTGTTGGGAGCAGGCAGGAGGCCAGCCTGTGGCCAGGGCAGTGGAGAGCCTAGGGGACGGAGGTGGGACAGCAGGGGTGCAGGTGGCTCTGGGTCCTGTCCCCCATCACTTGATGTGTCGGCCATCACTTGATGTGGGTGAAGATAGAGGTGCTGACCCTATAGGGAAGCCATGTCAGCAGGAGGGGAGGGAGGGCTGCAGGGCAGGGGCAGGGCTCACATTGTGGCTTTCCAGACATCCCTGGGGGATGGGACCTCTTCCCACAGGAGCCATGTGGTCCCCAGGGTCTCCTTCCTGCAGTGGTCCGCAAAGCACTGGCCCACAAAGGTGGTGGTGGAGTCTGGCAGGGGTTCAATCTGGGCAGAGGGGGCTCAGAGCCTGCACCTCTACGCAGTGGAATCTGGGCCACTACCCCTGTCAGACAGACAGACATCCCCGCCACATGCACTGGACAGACAGATGGACCTCCCTGCTGTATTGCCTGGATGGATTGCTTCCACATTACCTGGAGATAGATGGGCCCCACCCCTGCCATGTCCCCTGGACAGACAGACACCCCGCCACCTCTCCCAGACAGATACCCCTGCCACCTGACCCAGACAGCCAGCCATCCCCCTGCCACGTCTCATGGTGGGAGCAAAAGTGGCTGGTCCATGGCTGCAGCCAGAGTTTCTCTGGATGCCATGGGGATAATGGGGGACCAGCCCGGGGGGACCCTGCTCCCAGCACAGGCTCGTGACTCAACGGGAGGGTCTCCCTGACAGCTTGTCTGACCCTGGCCTCTGTGCAGTAAATAATCAAGTGTGCCCTGGCATCGAATCTCGTAAAACACTGTCGCATTCGCTACTGACTTTGTTAAATCACTGTTTTATGTTAATAAACATTTCACTACTTCTCTCTTACGAGTGAAGGTATTCACTCCGCCCGCGACAACAGGTATGGTGCTGGGCGTCTGAGAGAGCATCAGGTCTGGTTTAGCTTTATTTTCCCATCTGGCCCACCCAGCCCTGACTCCTTCCTTGGGTATGCGATGCAGTTGGCCTTGACCAGACCCAGAACATGTGCTAATGCAGAGCGTGCTTGTCTTCTTCGTCTGCAGAAACTGGCCTCCACTTTGTTGCATCCCTGCGATGCCGGGAAGGAGCTGTGTAATCAGAGCAAGAACCGCTACAAGAGCATCATCCCATGTAAGCAGAGATCTCCAGGGGTTGGCACAGGCACTTGGAAGTGGTTGGGCAGTACAGGGTGCTGGCTGGTGTAGGTGCCTCTCCAGCTATTCAGCAATGCTGAGCTCCTCATCTCATCCCCTGTGGCCACTGAAACCCAGAGGGCTTTTCCAAAATCATCATGTTGGCCCCACTGTTTTATATCCAGCTGGAGAATCTTCATCTACTCCTCAAAACTCCCTGCAAGCTTAATCATTCATCACTGTATACCTGTTCCTGCTGTTAGACACTGAACACTGCTGTGTCCCATCCAGAGGTGGCTATTTGTGGGAAAGCAGAGGGAGTGACCCAATTTTTATCAAAGCCTAAAGCTTCTCTGGGCCCCACATGGTGTGGATATTTGGCTATTGCATTAACAGTCTTCCCCCAAAACATGTTGCATTTCCTGCTGTGCCATGTCAACTTTCGTCTCGTTAGCTGTTCTTTAACTCTGAAATGTCCTGAGGCCTGTAGTACTGCTGAAGAGGGAGCAGACAGTCCCAGGCTTTCCTAAATTACATTCCCCTCCTTAAACAGTCACTTTGTTGCTGCCCCAAAGAGACAGTCCACCGACTCCCATCTCCCTTCTCTTTCAGATGATCACTGCCGTGTGGTGCTGCAGCCCTCTGACACGGGGAATGTCTACATCAATGCCAGCTACGTGGATGTAGGTAGTGAGGAATTCCTGCCCTGGGCAGGGTAGGAGAGGTGCCTGGCTGCACTGGGCGAGGACAATCCTGCTCACATGGGTGGCCCCAAGGTCTGGCACTTGCTTCCCTCAAGTGCTGGCAGTTCTTGGGATGTCGCTTTCCTTGTGTCCCCTCTGAGCTGCCTGGAGTACTCTGGGTTTGTGTGCAATGCTTATCCCTAAGAAAAAGGGACCTGCTCACGATGTGAGGGGACAGGAGCCAAGATGCAACCTCTGGATACCAGTTCTCTGTGCTGACTGGGAGTGGTGCTATGGGACACGCTGTGCTGAGGGCTTTGGGTTCTGGTGCCTGTGGGGATGGGTCCTTTATTTCATTCCTTGTTAAACATTTAACCCGTGTGATCAGAGCTGTTTGAACCTCTCCCCCACAGAGCTACCGGAGTCCGCACTTCTTCATTGCAGCTCAAGGTGGGTGCTCCCATCCTTCATACTCAGGAGATGCCAGTCCCTGCTGAGAGCCATTTGTGGGGTGGGGAACTGGGACAGCAGCCTAGGAGCTATTAATGGCTCAGTCTAGGGCCCTGTATCTCCTGTGCCTCTGTCTTGGACAGTGGTTATGGCTGCTGCAGGGCATGGAAGGCCTCAGTGACAGTTTGTCAGTGACCAGCTAGAGCTGGTCCCTGCACTGCCCAAGCTGAGCTTCCACCCACAAGCAGTCAGCTCCAGTGGTCACCCCAGCTGAGTATAGACTGATGCACATGGGTAGATTCTGCATCCCCGAGAGCTTGGATAAGGTGACCACAAAGGGTATAAAAGCAGTTAAAGGGTATAAAATGGCATCTGTTTTCCATGGGTCCTGATGGGATGCACCCGAGAGTGCTGAGGGAGCTGGCGGAAGTCATTGCTGGGCCGCTCTCCATCATCTTTGAAAGGTCCTGGGGAACAGGCGAGGTGCCTGAGGACTGGAGTAAAGTCAGTGTCACTCCAGTCTTCAAAAAGGGCAAGAAGGAGGACCCGGGGAACTACAGGCCGGTCAGCCTCACCTCCATCCCTGGAAAGATGATGGAACAGCTCGTTCTGGGCGTCATCTCAAGGCATGTGGAGGAAAAGAAAGCTATCGGAAGTACTCAACACGGATTCACCAAGGGGAAATCATGTCTGACCAATCTGATAGCCTTCTATGATGGCATGACTGGATGGACAGATGAGGTGAGGGCGGTAGATGTTGTCTACCTTGACTTCAGCAAGGCGTTCGACATGGTCTCCCACAGCATCCTCATAGGGAAGCTTAGGAAGTGTGGGTTGGGTGAATGGACAATGGGGTGGATTGAAAACTGTCTGAAAGACAGAGCTCAGAGGGTCGTGATTAGGGGCACAGAGTCTAGTTGGAGGTCAGCGACGAGTGGTGTTCCCCAGGGGTCAGTACTGGGTCCAGTCCTCTTCAATATATTCATCAACGACCTGGATGAAGGGATAGAGGGCACCCTCAGCAAGTTTCCTGATGACACAGAGCTGGGAGGGGTGGCTGACACACCGGAAGGCCGTGCCGCCATACAGAGAGACCTGGACAGGCTGGAGAGTTGGGCGGAGAGGAACCTTATGAAATTCAAGAAGGGCAAGCGTAGAGTGCTGCACCTGGGGAGGAATAACCCCCTGCACCAGGACAGGTTGGGGGCTGACCTGCTGGAGAGCAGCTCGGTGGAAAGAGACCTGGGAGTCCTGGTGGACAACAGGACGACCATGAGCCAGCAATGTGCCCTCGTGGCCAAGAAGGCCAATGGCATCCTGGGGTGCATCAAGAAGAGTGTGGCCGGCAGGTCGAGGGAGGTCATCCTCCCCCTCTACTCTGCCTTGGTGAGGCCGCATCTGGAGTACTGTGTCCAGTTCTGGGCTCCCCGGTTCAAGAGGGACAGGGAAGTGCTGGAGAGGGTGCAGCACAGGGCTACCAAGATGCTGAGGGGACTCGAACACCTCTCTTATGAAGAAAGGCTGAGGGACTTGGGTCTCTTCAGTCTGGAAAAAGGAAGACTGAGGGGGGATCTTATCAATGCTCATAAATACTTAAAGGGTGGGTGTCAGGAGGATGGGGCCAGGCTCTTTTCAGTGGTGCCCAGGGACAGGACAAGGGGTAACGGGCACAAACTTGAGCATAGGAAGTTCCACCTAAACATGAGGAGGACCTTCTTTACTTTGAAGGTGGCAGAGCCCTGGCACAGGCTGCCCAGAGAGGTGGTGGAGTCTCCTTCTCTGGAGACATTCGAAACCTGCCTGGACGCATTTCTGTGCAACCTGCTCTGTGTGACCCTGCTCTGGCAGGGGAGTTGGACTAGATGATCTCCAGAGGTCCCTTCCAACCTCTGCCATTCTGTGATTCTGTGATCCCAGCAAAGCATTAGCCTGTGTTTCCCACCACACTGACACTTCCCCACTTGCTCAGGTTTTAGTGCTTTTAGTGCCTTGAAAAGCTTCCATGTTAATGGGGTACCTTTGTTGTTCTCCATCAGATGACACCCAGTAGCAGTGACGTGACAGTCACATTCCTTTGCCAGGCCTGGAATGCATCGATGACCCCTTTCTTCTTCAAATGGTAGAGGAGCCAACGAGGAGAGGAACTATGCTGGACCTTGTCCTTACCAACAAGGAGGGGCTGGTGGGGAATGTCGAGCTCAAGGGCAGCCTCGGCTGCAGTGATCACGAAATGGTAGAATTCAAGATCCTTAGGGCAGCGAGGAGGGCACGCGGCAAGCTCACTACCCTGGACTTCAGGAGAGCAGGCTTTGGCCTCTTGAGGGACCTGCTTGGCAGGGTACCATGGGAAAAAGCACTGGAGGGGAGAGGGGCCCAAGAGAGCTGGTTAGTATTCAAGGATCACCTCCTCCAGGAGCGGTGCATCCCAAGAAAGAAATAGTCAGGCAAAAAAGCCAGGAGGCCTGCATGGATGATCAAGGAGCTCCTGGACAAGCTCAAAAGCAAAAAGGAGGCCTGCAGAGGGTGGAAGCAAGGACGGGTAGACTGGGTGGAATACAGAGAAACTGTCCAAGTGGCCAGAGACCAGATTAGGCAAGCTAAAGCCCAGACAGAATTAAATCTGGCTAGGGGCATCAAGGAAGGATTACAAGAAAAACTTCTATAAGTACGTCAGGGATAAAGGCAAGACTAGGGAAGATGTGGGCCCTCTCCAGAAGGAAACGGGAGACCTGGTCACCCAGGATATGGAGAAGGCTGAAGTATTGAATGACTTTTTCGTCTCGGTCTTCACCAGCAAGGGCTCCAACCACACCACCCAAGTCACAGAAGGCAAAGGCAGGGGCTATGAGAATGAAGAACCACCCACTGTAGGAGAAGATCAGGTTGGAGACCGTCTGAGGAACCTGAAGGTGCATAAGTCCATGGGACCTGATGAAACCCATCCGCGGGTCCTGAGGGAGCTGGTGGATGAAGTTGCTAAGCCGCTTTCCATTATATTTGAAAAGTCGTGGCAGTCTGGTGAAGTTCCTGCTGACTGGAAAAGGGGAAACATAACCCCCATTTTCAAAAAGGGAAAAAAGGAAGACCCGGGGAACTACAGGCCGGTCAGTCTCACCTCTGTGCCCGGCAAGATCATGGAGCAGATCCTCCTGGAAAATATGTTAAGGCACATGGAAAATAAGGAGGTGATTGGTGACAGCCAACATGGCTTCACCAAGGGCAAGTCATGCCTGACAAATTTGGTGGCCTTCTGTGATGTTGCCACAGCATTGGTGGATAAGGGGAGAGCAACCAACGTCATCTACCTGGACTTATGCAAAGCGTTTGACACTGTCCCGCACAACATCCTGGTCTCTAAATTGGAAAGGCAGGGATTTGATGGATGGACCACTCGGTGGATAAGGAACTGGCTAGATGGCCGCACTCAAAGGATTGCGGTCAACGGCTCAATGTCCAAGTGGAAACCAGTGACGACTGGCGTTCCTCAGGGGTCGGTACTGGGACCGGTGCTGTTTAACATCTTTGTCGGCAACATGGACAGTGGGATTGAGTGCACCCTCAGCAAGTTTGCCGATGACACCAAGCTGCGTGGCACAGTTGACACGCTGGAGGGAAGGGATGCCATCCAGAGGGACCTGGACAGGCTGGAGAGGTGGGCCCGTGCGAACCTCATGAAGTTCAACCAGGCCAAGTGCAAGGTCCTGCACCTGGGTCACAGCAATCCCAGGCACAAATATAGGCTGGGCAGAGAATGGCTTGAGAGCAGCCCTGAGGAGAAGGACTTGGGGATACTGGTGGATGAGAAGCTCAACATGAGCCAGCAATGTGCGCTCGCAGCCCAGAAAGCCAACAGCATCCTGGGCTGCATCAAAAGAAGCGTGGCCAGCAGGTCGAGGGAGGGGATTCTCCCCCTCTACTCCGCTCTGGTGAGACCCCACCTGGAGTACTGCGTCCAGCTCTGGAGCCCTCAGCACAAGGACAGGGACCTGTTGGAACGGGTCCAGCGGAGGTCCACGAAGATGATCAGAGGGCTGGAGCACCTCTCCTATGAGGACAGGCTGAGAGAGTTGGGGATGTTCAGCCTGGAGAAGAGAAGGCTCTGGGGAGACCTTATAGCAGCCTTCCAGTACCTAAAGGGGGCCTACAGGAAAGGTGGGGAGGGACTCTGTATGAGGGAGTGTAATGATAGGACAAGGGGTAATGGTTTTAAACTGAAAGAGGGGAGATTTAGATGAGATATTAGGAAGAAATTCTTTCCTGTGAGGGTGGTGAGCCCCTGGCCCAGGGAAGTTGTGGATGCCCTACCGAGGCTGTCTCGGTAACAGTGATCATGAAATGATAGAGTTTTCGATTCTGCGGGAAGCAAGGAGGGGGGTCAGCAGAACTGCTACCTTGGACTTCCGGAGGGCAGACTTCGGGCTTTTCAGGAGCCTGGTTGACAGAGTCCCCTGGGAAGCAGTCCTCCAGGGCAAAGGAGCCCAGGAAGCCTGGATGATTTTCAAGAAGGAAGTCTTAAAGGCGCAGGAGCAGGCTGTCCCCATGTGCCGGAAGACAAGCCGTCGGGGAAAAAGACCGGCCTGGCTAAACAGGGAGCTAGTGTTGCAACTTAGGGAAAAAAAGAGGATCTATGGCCTTTGGAAGGAAGGACAGGCCACTCAAGAGGACTACAAAGAGGTAGTGAAGCTATGTCGGGAAAAAATCAGGAGGGCCAAAGCCCAGCTAGAACTAAACCTGGCTTCTGTTGTCAAGGACAACAAAAAAGTTTCTATAAATATATTAGCAATAAGAAGAGGACTAAGGATAATCTCTGTCCTCTAGTAGATGGGGCCGGCAACATAGTGACCAAGGATGAGGAAAAGGCTGAGGTACTTAATGCCGTCTTTGCCTCAGTCTTCGGCAGTAGGGCCAGTTGTTCCCTGAGTACCCAGACCCCTGAGCTAGAAGACAGGGATGGGGAGCAGAATGAAGCCCCTGTAGTCCAAAGGGAAATGGTGAGGGACCTGCTTCAGCACCTGGAGGTGCACAAATCTATGGGGCCGTATGGGATCCACCCAAGGGTACTGAAGGAGCTGGCGGAAGTGCTCACCAGGCCACTTTGCATCATTTATGAGCAGTCCTGGACAACCGGGGAGGTCCCAGCTGACTGGAGGTTAGCAAATGTGACGCCCATCCACAAGAAGGGCCGGAAGGAGGATCCGGGGAACTACAGGCCTGTCAGCCTGACCTCGGTGCCTGGGAAGGTCATGGAACAGATCCTCCTCAGTGCCATTACACGGCACATGCAGGAGAACAGGGTGATCAGGCCCAGTCAGCATGGGTTTGTGAAGGGCAGGTCATGCCTATCAAACCTGATATCCTTCTGTGATAAGGTGACCCGCTTAGTGGATGAGGGAAAAGCCGTGGATGTTATCTTCTTGGATTTTTGCAAAGCTTTTGACACTGTTTCCCACAGCATTCTCCTGGAGAAACTGGCTGCTCATGGCCTGGACAGGTGTACTCTTCGCTGGGTAAAAAACTGGCTGGATGGCCATGCCCAGAGAGTGGTGGTAAATGGAGTTAAATCCAGTTGGTGTCCGGTCACAAGTGGTGTCCCCCAGGGCTCGGTGCTGGGGCCAGTTCTCTTTAATATCTTTATCAATGATCTGGATGAGGGGATCGAATGCACCCTCAGTAAGTTCGCAGACGACACTAAACTAGGCGGGCGTGTTGATCTGCTTGAGGGTAGGTTGGCTCTGCAGAGGGATCTGGACAGGCTGGACCGATGGGCCGAGGCCAATGGTATGAGGTTCAACAAGGCCAAGTGCCGGGTCCTGCACTTGGGTCACAACAACCCCATGCAGCGCTACAGGATTGGGGCAGAGTGGCTCGAAAGCAGCCCAGCAGAAAAGGACCTGGGGGTGTTGGTCAACAGCTGGCTGAATATGAGCCAGCAGTGTGCCCAGGTGGCCAGGAAGGCCAACAGCATCCTGGCCTGTATCAGGAATAGTGTGGTGAGCCGGACTAGGGAAGTGATCATCCCCCTGTACTCGGCACTGGTGAGGCCCCACCTCGAGTACTGCGTTCAGTTTTGGGCCCCTCGCTACAAGAAGGACATTGAGGTGTTGGAGCGTGTCCAGAGAAGGGCTACAAAGCTGGTGAGGGGTCTGGAGGACAAACCTTATGAAGAACGACTGAGGGAGCTGGGCATGTTTAGCCTGGAGAAGAGGAGGCTGAGGGGAGACCTTATCACCCTCTACAACTACCTGAAAGGAGGTTGTAGAGAGATGGGGGCTGACCTCTTCTCCCTGGTGACAAGTGATAGGACGAGAGGAAACGGGTTCAAGTTGTGTCAGGGGAAGTTTAGATTGGATATTAGGAAACATTTTTTCACTGAAAGGGTTATTAAACATTGGAACAGGCTGCCCAGGGAGGTGGTGGATTCACCGTCCCTGGAGGTGTTTAAAAAAAGGGTAGATGGGGCACTTAGGGACATGGTTTAGAGGTGGCTTTTGTCAGGGTAGGTTAAAGGTTGGACTTGATGACCTTAAAGGTCCCTTCCAACCTCAGCGATTCTATGATTCTATGATTCTATCCCTGGAGGTGTTCAAGACCAGGCTGGACGGGGCTTTGAGCAACCTGGTCTAGTGGGAGGTGTCCCTGCCCATGGCAGGGGGCTTGGAACTAGATGATCTTTAAGGTCCCTTCCAACCCAAACCATTCTACGATTCCATGATTCTATGATACTGGCTGCTACCAAGTCTGTTCAATGCGATACCCTCTGCTTTCCTGAGTCATGCTGGTTGACACAGCTTTCAGGTCTGTCCTTGGAAACTGTTCATGATATTCTGGCTCAGCTGTAGGGTTCCCCCCTTCAATGACAGCTCTCTATCAGCTTTCTGGGGCTGCAGACCCCCAGGGCCTTGTGCTCACCCCTAGTGCTGCCTGTCCTGCCCTGTGTGCATGCCCATCCCACCTCTCCCTGCCTGCCCTGACTCCAAGTGCATCCCCATCCCATCTCTCCCTGCTTGTCCTGACTCCGTGTGCCCCACCTCTCCCTGACTGTCCTGACTCCATGTACATCCCCATCCCACCTCTCCCTGCCTGTCTTGCCCAAATGTGCATTCCCACCTCAGCTTTCCCAGCCTGTCCCCAAGGCAGCTTGGCAGTTTGCTGGTGCTCAGGTGCGTCCTCCCTTTCCAGTCTCCTATAGCAGCCTCTGAGAAGCGTTGCTTCAGCCCTGGCAGGCATCCATGGGCCATGCCCACAGCCTTTGCCCTGATGATGAGCCAGGTCCTGATGACCTGGGCCGAGAAATCCAAGCGGACCTGCCAGGACCCCCTAGCACTTGGCACCAGCAGGTCTCTGCCTCTCAGCTGGTGCATGTCCCTCAGGTTGCCGTGTGCATTTGAACTCCCACTGCACCCTTAATCTCCCCCCCACCCCTAGCCGCACTGTCACCCCATGCCTTTACCTCCCCCACTGATGGGATCCACAGACACCCCCATCACCCCAGAGCAGACCCCCCCCATGCCATGAAGCTGTGTTCCTTTCTGCTTCCCGCATGTCGGATGATCTTCTCACAGGGTTCATCTCCAGAGACCAGCACTTCTTTGCTAAGACCTACTCCAAGATCTGCAAGGAGGCCAGGAGCAACTTTGCCAAGCAGCATCTGAGAGCTGCCTGCAAGGAGTAGGAGTGGAGGACACGGCCACTGCTCCAGGACCCTGCACAGGAGGGTGATGGGAGATGGGCAGGACCGAGTGTGCATCTCACTGATGGTCCGGAGCTGCCCCTGGCCTCGCTCTGTGCCTCAGGGCATGTGAGGTGGGCACTGGTGCTGGGGTGGGCACTGGTTCTGGGGCTGGCAACTGCTGTGCCCACAGAGGGCAGGGGGATGTGGGGCTGGCCCTGGCAGGCAGCCTGCCACTGGGAGGTTGGTGGGAAGGGACCTCGGCTGGTGCAGTAACGAGGTCAAGGACCTGCACTGTTTGCTAGAGTGAAGGGTTGCTGGGTTTGGGCTCAGGGAAGCACCGAGGAGGGGTCATGCACACAGCGTGACTATCCTACCTGTTCCCATCTGCTCTGGAGGTGCTCACAAGGCTGTGGGCCAGCACTCATCCCTCTCTCCATCTCCACCCACAGCACCCACTTTTCTGCTGCCGTGTCCCAGCCAAAGGGATGCCGAGGGATGCTGAGCTCCCTGTGCCTGGGGCTGGCTGAGCTGCCCTTCCAAGGCCAGGGTCAGCTCCAGGGCATGGCAGCACCTCTCCCTGCTCAGCCTGGCCCTGGCAGTACTCACAGTCCCATGTCCCCATCAGGATTCCACAGCTGACCCTCTGAGACCAGGCCACCATCAGGGCCACCCAAGACACAGCAGCAGCGCTGGCAGCGCTGCCCCATACACATTACCAGATGCTTTCCAGCCATGCAGGCTTCACAGGTTTCGTGCCCCATGCTCAGTTCCTGATCGGGACAGGCTATTTGATAACCACCAACTGGACTCTGCTTGAGTTTAGTCAGATGACCCTGAAGAAGACTTCAGCAGCTGCAAACCCCATAGCAGTGACCCCAAATCCAGCCTCTCACACCCTAATTGCCCCACTACGGTCCCCCCTGCATCCAAGGCTTGTGGCGGTGTGCTCTCCCCCTTCCCCCACCCCCCACGGCTCCTGCTCAAGCCATAACCATCAGTGGGAAGTGTGATGAGTTGCACCTGGACTTTGGGGGATGGCTGGCAACACAGTCAAAACACTGCCTGGAGTGGGGGCCTAGACATCTTGTTCCCATGCGAATATGACTATAGGTCAATTATCTTCCTCCATAAATAGCGGACAGCCCAAGAGCCCTTTGAGCTCTCCTGCACGGCAGCGGGCTGCACGCCAGGATCTCCCCTTGAGCGGGGACGCTCGCTTAAGGTTCTGCTCCTCGAGGCTGAGAGATTCCTTGCCGCAGCAGATTCTCGGTAAGTGACTGATAGCATGCTAAACTTTGAAGTCTTAGCTAAGTGAGATAAGGATTGATTGCGCATATAGAATCCTTTAGACACAAACCGTTGATCAAGTCTGGGACTAGGAGTGCATTCAGCCGCCCCTAGACTCCTCTCTGAGAAGGAGTTTAGAAAGCCAGGGGGTCCTTTCTGAACCTCGTGACCTGGTGAGGGGCCTGGAGGCCAGGTCATATGAGGAGAGGCTGAGGGAGCTGGGCATGTTTAGCTTGGAGAAGAGGAGGCTGAGGGGAGACCTCATTGCCCTCTACAACTCCCTGAAAGGAGGTTGGAGAGAGGTGGGTGGTGGCCTCTTCTCCCAGGTGAATAATGGCAGGACCAGAGGAAATGGCCTGAAGCTGCGGCAGGGCAGGTTTAGATTAGATATTAGGAAGAATTACTTTACCGAAAGAGTGGTCAGGCACTGGAACAGCCTGCCCAGGGAGGTGGTTGAGTCCCCATCTCTAGAGGTGTTTAAGAAACGTCTGGATGTGGCACTTCAGGGCATGCTCTAGTGGCAGAGTCTGTAGGTTGTTTGGTTGGACTCGATGATCTTAAAGGTCCTTTCCAACCATGAAGATTCTATGATTCTATGACTTAGACTATACCGAGCGTTTCCTTGGGGAACTTAGAAATCTCTCTAGAGAATCTCTGTCGTACATTTATAGCCAGGCTGTATCGTTTATAACTTTGTTGCGCGTTTTGTATATGTAACAATACTTTCACTTGCACGTGCTTTGCAGACAGTGTATTTATCACCGGCAATCCTAAGAACCTGTATATCTGTTGTTTAAATAAACTGCACGTTTTTAAGTAGCTAGTCATTTTGGTTTCTCACTGAACGCGACCAAAGACTCGAGAGTGGCCGTGCTAGTTCAGGAGCACGACTAGACTGAAGGTGCAGTCCACTATTAGTGTATCCAAATCGTAATAGTTTAAGACATATTAAACGCGATTGGACTGATAGTGCTGAATTGGGCATCACTCAGAATTTAAACCTAGCCGCACCTGGCCTCCCACCTCGGTGAGGAGTGTTAGAACGCAAGGGGGTTTATCTTCTGCCAAAACCGCTTTGCCCCTTTTCACGCAACACTGCCTCAAGTCTTGGCAGAGCCTCTGAGCCTGTGGCCTGAGGCCAAATACTGTCAGAGCTGGAAAGGGTCAAAACAACATGGGCTCATGCAGGACAGCAGAGAAGAGAAATATCCAGGCAGGGGCAGCCACATCCAGCCTGGGTCTGGGAATACACCAGAGGGATGAGGAAAGGACCTCTGGTCCTGCACTTTGACTGGACCATATGGGGACTGAATCAACTACTCTTGGCCAGGTGGGGGTCTGTCTCCTTCCTTCTCCCATGGTCTGCCATGAGCCAAGGATAGTTAGGGACAATCTATCTCCTTCTGAAGGTCTGGTGTTGGCTGTGGCCGGAGGCAGGACAAAGCCTGCAGTGCAGTGTCCCAGCACAGGTACCCCTCAGATCCTTCCCAGGGATGGGCTGAAATCACAAGGCTGTGTAGCAGGGAGCTCAATCAGCACCTTTTTTATTAATATGCATCATAAATAAATAAATAAATGCGAGACACTTTGTTCTAACAGGGAAATACAAATTAAATATGGTGCAACGTCTGCTAAGCAATGTACAAGCAGGTGGTAACCTTGCAAGACCAGGGCCCCTCGCCATGGGGAAGCCAGCCGAGGCACGATGCTGCAAGTAGCGTCAACCCGGCCAAGGCACCAAATGCTGGCATGGCCTTTCATTAACACTTTTCCCTACTCGACGCACAGCGGGCAGCATGAACATGGCAAGGAAGGGGTTGACTGGCATTGCCTCTACCGAGAACCCCAGGACCCCCCCCTTGTGCTCATACACAACACTCGCCCCCTCCCCACCCCACGACACTGCTCAGCAAGACCAGAAACCCTATGCTAAGGGGAGCACCACCCCTCCCTCCCCATCTCCCTGGCTCCCTCTGGGATCACCCCCCTGCTCTACCTGCTGGGAGCACTGCTCCCAACTCCAAAGAACATCCTTAGCCCAGTCAGGGACCCTGCCCTCACCCCCTCACCTCCTACCCACTCTTCACTGAGCATCCCAGGGCATCCTAGGCACTGGCTTCCTGCTCAGCATGGAGGGCACAGGGACACCCCCCAAAGCACCCATCTCCACACAGGGTGGCTCTACCCATCCTGGACCTATGTAACACTGAACATCCATGCTCCTTCTTCATGATTCCACGCACCCCTTTGCTCCGCACGCACACACGTACCCTGTCCTCCTCCCCTGGCTGTGGCCAGGCACAGCTCCAGGCCCTGCAGTGTGGTAGTGCCAGGCCACTTGGCCCGGTACAATCCACCAGGCACCACTATTACATGTTAGGACAGGGCTGCTCCAGTGTGGAGGAGCCTACCTTGCAGCCTCCCTTCAAGCTGCAACGCAACCCATCAGCCCAGCCTTGCAGAGACCTTGCCAACACATGGTGCTCCTTTCCACCCCTGCGGCTGATGATGCCAGGGATGCTGAAGGCTGCAGACTGCACTGCCATCCCTGGGGAGGGGATGGCCAGCATCCTGCACCCTCCAGCATGAAACTGAGCCATGCAGTGGGGCAGCACTGCCCTGGCAGGAACTTCTTGGGTTCCTGCTGTGTACAAGTCTATGGCCTACGGGTGCTGGAGATGGCATGGAGTGGAGGGGGCTCAGACAGTCCCTGGTGTGGCTGCATGCACAGCGATGCCTGGCAATATGAGGTGCAGCTTGCAGAAGGCCCCAGGGGCCAAGTCAGCCTTTGGCAGCTGCACAAGGAGGAGCAAGAAGGAACCACCTACGGTTACTGCATTCTGTAACGGTAAGAAACTAGCAAGAAGCTGTGTCTGTTTCTCTGGCAGGGCGGGCTTCCCCAGATGAGCCTCAAGCAGCTCACGGTACTGTGCTTGGCCTCCCAGCCACGTCAATAGTCCTCGTCCTCCAGGTGGATGACGTACATGATGGGCACCAGTCCCTTCTTGGAGTCGAGGCTGCACTGCAGCCAGTCACCATCCACCTCGGAGATGACCTGCAGGATGTCCCCCTTGTTGAAGCTCAGCTGTCCTGCCTCGGTGGCAATGTGATGGCAAAGAGCTTTCACTTCACTGCAGGCAGAGGGAGGGGAGGAAGGGTTAACTTGCCACAGCACACACACTCCATTGAAGCCCAGGGACCACCACGGGCACAGAGGAGCGAGGAAAACACCCCCTGCCTCCCTCCCCAGCCAGGATCTCAACTGCCCCCCAGCTCCCCATTGCCTACAGATTGCAGAGTTGGGGTGCACGGATGCACAAGCTGTGTCACTGCCCTGATTCGTCTCCTGGTCCATGAGTACAAAGGGGACCAGGTGAACCGCAACAGGCAGAGCTGTGCCAACCCCAACCCACCATGTCCCAGCACTTGCAGGACGGCCATGTGGCACCGCTCACCAGGGAGGGTGGGCAGACAGGCCCCAGGCTGGCCATGCCTCAGGGGGCACTTCAGGTGGCTCTGGCCGGGGGGGCTCTGGCTCAGGGGCTGCTTCTTGCCACATGCTTGCTCCGACCATCTGGGCCACCAGCTGGAACATGGACTTGTCCAAGCTCAGCCAGCCGGAGGGCAACCTGCAAGAAGGAGACAGAAGCAGGTAGTGGCAGGGAAGTGTACCCGGGGGGCAAGAAGCAGCTGCTCTCATGGCAAGGTCATGCCTTAGAGGTCTGGATCCATGCACAAAGTGCACTGTCTCCTGGCAGGGAGGTCTCAGCATCCTGCAGACACACCGTGGCCTAGACTGGGAAGGACATTTCCAGTGGCCATACAAGCAAGAAGGGTACAGATGGAGAGGCAATGCGGGGAGGGCCCAGCCACACGGGGCAACTTCACGCCTCCTCCTCACCCGTTGTGAGCAACGGGGATGGCTCCATGTTTTGCTCTCACTTAGTACGTGTTTTTGGGAGGGATGGGGGCAGTGCAGCAGGGGCCCTTCCTGTGGAGAGGGGGCTTAGGAGCCAAGGCAGTAGTGGAGCTCAGGCAGAAGACTGAGCAAGGGTAGGAGTTGAGGAAGGAAATGGTGGTGTGAGCAGGCAGGCAGGGCTGGGCAGATCTCTCTGTTCACACATTGCCTCTGATGTACCACCATGGTGTAGCCCAGTGGTCGGCTATTGACCTGACTTCCACCTGCACTGCTGCAACCCCAGGTTAACCAGCCCTCCCCAGCCCCATCCTTACCTGTTAGGCTGCCTGGGCTCTTTTTGCACCTTCCTGGACCCAAACAAGTGTCCCCACTTGATGGGCTGGCTGCCCTTTGATGCACTGATGCTGCTCTCCTCCTGGGGGGCTGCTACTGCTACTCCCACTCTTTGCTGAGTCCCAGTCTCCTTTTCCTTGCTGTGCTTCAGCTCTGTAAGCACTGAGTCTGGGGGGCTGCCCATCCAGAAGGGCCTGCTCCATTCTTTCACCTCTTCGCCGATCGGTACCTGCTGGGGCTTTTCCAAGGGCTCTTCTACAGCTTTAGGACTTGGCTTGCTGGCAGCCTTGGGCCTCTCCTCCAAGGTACACTCAGCCTCTGCACCCTCCACCACCCCTTCGCGGGGGGGTGGTACCTTGCGGGTCTCTGCTGACCTGGGCACAGCATTCAAAGCTGCTGCCTTCTTCTCATAGCAGATGAACTTCGAGACTTCAGACGAGCCCTCGATGTAAATCTGAGAGCTCTGCATGAGCTGGTACCACCAGCCTGCTTGCTTGTCCTTCTTCCCCTCCCACGTGCTCTCTCGCACCTTCCTCCACTCTTCCTCCCTGTTGGGAGCCCCCACCCCCTTGACCCTCTCACTCGCAGCTTGCTGGGGGCTGTGGCCTGGTGAGATGTCATCATCTCTGGCACCCACTTTGCATGCTTCAGGGGCAGTGCTGCAGTCGTAAGGATCCTCACTGCTGCCCCGTGTCCGCATTAGCTGCAGGGTGGAGTGTGTGGAAAGCAGCAGGTCCTGCTTCACACGCAGCAGCTCCTTTTGCTGCTGCTGCTCTTTGCCCATTTGCATCAGGTGATGCTCAAAAAGGAGGTCTAGGTTGAAGGGTAGCAGGGAGAGAGGCTGGAGCAGGAGCAGGAGCTCCTCAAAAAGAGGCTGACACACACTATGAGACAGGCACAAGAAGCCTATCGGCTGGTAGTGTGACAGGATGATATCTGTAGGGCAAGAGACATTTAATTAGATGAAAGGCCCTTGCCACCTTTGTCAAGCCGCCAAGAAGCTGCTGAAGCTATGGGGAAAGGAGTTGGACAATAGTTTTTGGTCACAGCTGTGGCTGCAGTGTGAGGCTCAGCACTGGGTCAGGGAGCACCAGATGTTCTGTGAGCTCTGGACAAACTGGCCCAGGTCCTGCTTCCAGTCGCGCCTGCAGCCAGGACCTGCCTGTCAGACTGTCCACCAGGATGACCTCTGCCACAAATGCCATGGGAGTAGGGTGCAAATAAAGAGCATCAAAGAGGGTTGGCACACATTAAGATTCTCTTCCCCACCTCCTGGAGATGAACAAGAGCTGCAAATCTGGCCAGTACCAGTCCTGCAGAGAGAAAGGTGTCGAGGACAGCTGAATACATAGAATCATAGCATTGCCTAGGTTGGAAGGGACCTTTCAGATCATCTAGTCCAACCATCAACCCAACTCTGACAAAAAACATCACTAAACCATATCTCTAAGCACTACATCTTTGAAATACCTCCAGGGATGGTGCCTCAACCACTTCCCTGGGCAGCCTGGTCCAATGCTTGATAACCCTTTCAGTGTAAAAATTTTTCGTAATATCCAGTCTAAACCTCCCCTGGTGCAACTTGAGGGCGT
This sequence comes from Sterna hirundo, assembly GCA_009819605.1. NCBI lineage: Eukaryota > Metazoa > Chordata > Aves > Charadriiformes > Laridae > Sterna > Sterna hirundo. The sequence continues at coordinate 12,266,286 of CM020463.1, forward strand.
TTCCTCTTGTCCTATGGCCTGTTCCTTGGGAGAAGAGACCGACCCCCACCTCTCTACAGCCTCCTTTCAGGTACTTGTAGAGAGCGATAAGGTCTCCCCTCAGCCTCCTTTTCTCCAGGCTAAACAACCCAAGCTCCCTCAGCCGCTCCGCATAAGACCTATTCTCCAGACCCCCCACCAGCTTCGTTGCCCTTCTCTGGACCCGCTCCAGCACCTCAGTGTCTTTTTTGCGGTGAGGGGCCCAAAACTGGACACAGTACTCGAGGTGGGGCCTCACCAGTGCCGAGTACAGGGGTACGATCACTTTCCTAGTCCTACTCACCACGCTCTTCCTGATACAGGCCAGGATGCTGTTGGCCGCCTTGGCCACCTGGGCACACTGCTGGCTCATAGTCAGCCGGCAGTCGACCAATGCCCCCAGGTCCTTTTCTGCCAGGCAGCTCTCCAGCCACTCTGCCCCAAGCCTGTAGCGCTGCATGGGGTTGGTGTGACCCAAGTGCAGGACCCGGCACTTGGCCATGTTGAACCTCATACCATTGGCCTCAGCCCACCGATCCAGCCTGTCCAGATCCCTCTGCAAAGCCTTCCTACCCTCAAGCAGGTGGATACTCCCACCCAACTTGGTGTCATCTGCAAACTTACTGAGGATGCACTCGATCCCCTCCTCCAGATCATTGATAAAGATATTAAAGAGAACCGGCCCCAATACCGAGCCCTGGGGAACACCACTCGAGACCAGCCACCAACTGGATTGAACTCCATTCACCACCACTCTCTGGGCCCGGCCCTCCAGCCCGTTTTTAACCCAGCAGAGAGTACTCCCGTCCAAGCCATGGGCAGCCAGTTTCTCCAGGAGGATGCTGTGGGAAACCGTGTCAAAGGCCTTACTAAAGTCCAGGTAAACAACATCCACGGCCTTTCCCTCATCCACCAAGCAGGTCACCCTGTCATAGGAATCTTCAGAGTTGGAAGGGACCTCTAGAGATCATCTAGTCCAACTCCCCTGCTAAAGCAGGATTGCCCAGAGCACATCACTCAGGACTGCATCCAGGCGGGTCTTGAAAATCTCCAGAGAAGGGGACTCCACACCCTCCCTGGGCAGCCTGTTCCAGGGCTCTGTCACCCTCACCGTAAAGAAGTTTTTCCGTATATTTGAACGGAACTTCCTATGCTCCAACTTGTGCCCATTGCCCCTCGTCCTGTCACTGGGAACCACTGAAAAGAGTCTGGCTCCATCCTCCTTAAACCCACCCTTTAGATACTTGTATGCCATAATAAGGTCTCCCCTCAGCCTTCTCTTCTCCACGCTAAAGAGTCCCAGCTCTCTCAGCCTTTCCTCGTAAGGGAGGTGCTCCAATCCCATAATCATCCTAGTTGCCCTGCGCTGGACCCGCTCCAGCAGTTCCCTGTCCCTCTTGAACTGGGGAGCCCAAAACTGGACACAGTATTCCAGTTGTGGCCTCACCAGTGCCGAGTAGAGGGGGAGAATGACCTCCCTCGACCTACTGGCCACGCTCTTCCCTATGCAGCCCAGGATCCCATTGGCCTTTTTGGCAACAAGGGCACATTGCTGGCTCATGGATAATTTACTGTCCACCAGGACTCCCAGGTCCTTCTCCTCAGAGCTGCTTCCCAGCAGGTCCACCCCTACCCTATACTGGTGCTTAGCATTCTTCCTCCCCAGGTGCAGGACCTTGCACTTGCTTTTGTTGAACCTCATTAGGTTCTTCTCTGCCCAGCTCTCCAGCCTGTCCAGGTCACGCTGGATGGCAGCACGGCCCTCTGGAGTGTCGGCCACCCCTCCCAGTTTGGTATCATCAGCAAACTTGCTGAGGATACACTCTGTCCCATCATCCAGGTCATTAATGAATATATTGAACAAAATTGGACCGAGTATTGACCCCTGGGGGATACCACTGGTCGCAGGCCTCCAACTAGACTCTGTGCCGCTGATCACAACCCTCTGAGTTCTGTCACACAGCCAGCTCTCGATCCACCTCACTGTCACCTCATCTAGCCCACACTTCCTCAGCTTCCTAATGAGGATGTTATGGGAGACAGTGTCAAAAGCCTTGCTGAAGTCAAGGTAGATGACATCTACGGCTCTCCCCTCATCCAGCCAACCCGTTATAACATCATAGAAAGCTATCAGATTGGTCAGGCACGATTTACCCTTGGTAAATCCATGCTGACCACTTCCAATAACTTCCTGTTCCTCAACGTGTTTGGAGATGACATCCAGAATGAGTCGCTCCATCACCTTCCCAGGGACAGAGGTGAGACTAACCGGTCTGTAGTTCCCCGGGTCCTCCTTCCTGCCTTTTTTGAAGATTGGAGTGATGTCAGCCTTCCTCCAGTCCTCAGGCACCTCTCCTGTTCCCCATGACCTTGCAAAGATGATGGAGAGCGGTCTAGCAATAACATCTGCCAGCTCTCTCAGCACTCGCGGGTGCATCCCGTCAGGGCCCATGGACTTATGAATGTCCAGCTTGGCCAAGTGGTCTCTGACCCGGTCCTCCTCAACTGAGGGAAAATCTACCTCTCTCCAGACCTTCCCCCTTGCCTCCAGGGTATAGGATTCGTGAGGGACAGCTTTAGCAGTGAAGACCGAAGCAAAGAAGGCATTCAGTAATTCTGCCTTCTCTGTGTCTTCCACCACTAGGGCACCCGTCTCGTTCATCAGTGGGCCTACATTTTCCCTAGTCTTCCTTTTTCTGTTGATATACTGGAAAAATCTCTTTTTGTTGTCTTTAACTGCAGTGGCCAAGCTGAGTTCTGATTGAGCTTTGGCCCTTCTAATTTTCCCCCTGCATAGCTTCGTTATATCTTGATAATCCTCATAAGTTCCTAAGCCCCTTTTCCAGAGAATGTAAGCTTTCCTTTTTTTCCTGAGGTCCAGCCAAAGCTCTCTATTTAGCCAGGCTGGCCTTCTTCCCCGTCAGCTCGTTTTTCGAGACATGGGGGTGGCCTTCTCCTGTGCTTCTAAGAGCACCTGCTTGAAGTACAACCAGCCTTCCTGGGCACCTTTGCTCTTCAAAACTGCCTCCCAAGGGACACTCTCGACCATGCTCCTAAACAGGCTAAAGTCCGCCCTTCGGAAATCCAAGGTGGCAGTTCTGCTGGCTCCCCGCCTTGCTTCACCAAGAATGGAAAATTCTACCATTTCGTGGTCACTGTGCCCAAGACGACCTCCAACCTTTACATCCCCCACAAGACCTTCTCTGTTAACAAACAGCAGGTCCAGTAGGGCACTTCCCCTAGTTGGTTCCTTCACCAGCTGTGTTAGGAAGTTGTCTTCCACACACTCCAGGAACCTCCGGGACTGTTCCCTCTCTGCTGTGTAGTATTTCCAGCAGACACCTGGGAAGTTGAAGTCCCCCACGAGAACAAGGGCAGATGATCGTGAGACCTCTGCCAGCTGCTTATAGAATACTTCATCAGTTTCTACATCCTGATTAGGGGGTCTATAACAAACTCCCATCACGATATCTGCCTTGTTGGCCTTCCCCTTAATTCTTATCCATGCACACTCAACACCGTCATTCACACTGTTGAGTTCTAGACATTCAAAACTGCCCCTAACATAGAGGGCCACCCCACCACCTCTCCTTCCTTGCCTATCCCTTCTGAAAAGTTGGTAGCCATCGATTACAGCACTCCACTTGTGTGCGTCTTCCCACCACGTTTCTGTGATGGCAACTATATCATAGTTTCCTTGCTGTACAATGGCCTCCAGCTCCTCCTGTTTATTCCCCATGCTGCGTGCATTAATGTAGATGCACTTCAGCTGGGCTAATTGTTCTGCTACTTCCTTGGGGGGACAAGCCCTAATTCGCACCTGATCATGCTCGGACACTTCTGTAGTTCCCAAATTATCACTACCCCTCATGTCTTTGCTAGCACACAAATCACCATCCCCCACCATCGCTGAGACAGACTGCAAGACCTTGCTAACACTGTTACCCAGAAGCACTGGTATGCTGCTCCCAGGCACCACTTTTGTAATCCTGGTTTCATCCCCATCCCCCTTCAAACCTAGTTTAAAGCCCTATGAATGAGCCCTGCTAATTCTTGCCCCAGGATCTTTCTTCCCCTTCGGGTTAGGCTTCCCCCACCCGTTGCCAGCATGCCTGGTTTCCTGTAGATCAGCCCATGATCAAAAAAGCCGAAGTCCTGCCGGATGCACCAGTCTCGGAGCCAGGAGTTAATTTGCTGGCTCCTCCTATTTATCCCCTCATCAACCCCTGCAAATGGTGGGATGGAGGAGAACACTATTTGTTCTCCCGATCCCTTAACCAGCCGTCCCAGGGCCCTAAAGTCATTCTTCATTGCCCTTAGACTTCTGGTACCTACCTCATCACTACCTACCTGAAATATCAGTAGCGGATAGTAATCTGATGTCCGGACCAGGGAAGGGAGTTTCCTCTGTATGTCCTTAATTCTGGCCCCAGGGAGGCAGCTGACTTCCCTGTGGGATGGGTCCGGTCTACAAATAGGGCCCTCTGTTCCCCTCAGAAGGGAGTCACCTACTACAATTACCTTTCTTTCTTTCTTGGTTGAGGAAGTCCTAAGGCGTGGGGGTGAGCGACTAGCACTGGGCAACTCACTGGATGGATCATCCTCTCCATCCTCAATCACCTGGTCCTCGATTTCCAAAGCCCCATACCTATTATGCAAGGACAATTGGGATGGTGAGGGGGGCCGTGAGGGGTTGCGCTTGCCTCTCCGAGGAGGGATCTGACTCCACTCCCCCTTATCCCTTAAGTCCTCTCCTTCTGCCTGGTGACAGGAGGGAAGGGGATCATCCACTTCTGATAGAGCCTCTTCCTGCTGCCTTTGCCTCAGGGTATGGCTCCACCAATCTACTACATTTTCACAGTCTACAGTCTCTAATACTTCTTAACCTTTCTTCCTCTTCAGGCAGGTTCAACCACCTTCCTGAGCAGATCATTTACTTGATCACGCTATATACAGGCAGTGTCTGTGGCTCCCTGTGAGAGCAGTGCCAGGCTCAGGCATTCATTGCAGCCCGAGACCTGCACAGCCACATGCTTGCACGGGGGCTCAGTCTGAGTTCCCACATTCTTTCTTGCAGCGGCTTTTGACCGTTTTGCGGCCATGTTCTTCTCTTGTGCCGGGAGGTGATGAATCTCTGCTGTCAGCTTCCTGCACGCCCTGAGTCCGTGCCCCTGCACGCCGATGTTCCTCTGCTTGCACTTGCCCAGCTTGTGCTCAGCTTAGACGCAAGGCTTTCAGTGACCTACTGTGCGAAATGCTGCGCCCTGTTCGCCCGCTCCCGCTGCGGTGCGGAGATCAGGTTTGTCAAGCAGGACCTGCCTTTCATGAACCCATGCTGACTGGGCCTGATTGCCTGTTTGACCTGCATGTGCCACATAATGGCACTCAGGATTACTTGTTCCATGACCTTCCCAGGCACCGAGGTCAGGCTGACAGGCCTGTAGTTCCCCGGATCCTCCTTGCGGCCCTTCTTGTGGATGGGCGTCACATTGGCTAGACGCCAGTCAACTGGGACCTCCCCGGTTTGCCAGGACTGCTGGTAAATGATGGAAAGTGGCTCGGTGAGCACTTCCGCCAGCTCCCTCAGTACCCTCGGGTGGATCCCATCCGGCCCCATAGACTTGGGTATGTCTACGTGTTGGAGCAGGTCCCTCACCATCTCCCTTTGGATTACGGGGGCTTCATTCTGCTCCCCGCCCCTATCTACTAGCTCGGGGGCTGGGGACTCAGGGAACAACCGACTCTACTACTAAAGACTGAGGCAAAGGCGGCATTAAGTACCTCAGCCTTTTCCTCATCCTTTGTCACCATGTTACTGCCCTCATCTGATAAAGGATGGAGATTCTCCTCAGTCCTCCTTTTATTACTAATATATTTATAGAAGCTCTTTTTATTGTTCTTAACATCCAAAGCCAGGTTACAGTCTTTCCAGGGATCTGGCTGGGCTGAACTGTGGATCCTAACAAAATGAACTAGCATTTCTACCTGCAGCATTCATCTTTCACTTAATTTGACCACATCTGCAGTGCCCTCCCCCACCAGCTTTGTTGCCAGGTCTCACGCCCAGGGAGAGAGTTGGGAAGAGGATTTGTGGCCGTTTGGCTCCAGTGAGACAACAATCTTACACCATAGACAGGACTTGCACCTTATCTCCAACCCCTTTGCCTAGCCTTCTGCATCCTGACAGCCCTAGCTATTGCTCACACTTCCAGCTCTTAATGATGGCTTGAAACAGATGGTTGTCTTCTGCTCCAGAAAAACAGGGTGCTTTCTCTTGCCACACTGCTCAGTACAAAGGCAAGTCTATTTTCCTGTCCGCTCCAGAGAGAAGTGCTGACTGCACACACAGACCCGAGAAATGTCTGCTGTCAGCCCCCAAACCTGCCAGAAGATACTGGGCTGGACTTCTTGCAGTGCATGGGGCCCTGGGCTGGGCACAGGCTGAGCCAGAAGCACTCCCAAAGGATCCAGCAGGTCAAGGGTGTCTGTCTCACTGTGCACTTAACACTTAGTCATGCTGCTTCTAAGCATCTGGCAGCTTGGCCATTGCTGCTGGGTTATCTGTACATTCCAGAAACATTTCTAGTTGAAAAAAACAGATACATCCATTAAAATCTGCTTTTAATTTGTCAGAAGGTTTTCATTTCCATTTCCCATGCCTGAAGGGTTTCAGCTAAGTGTGCACGCCTCCAGACATATGAAGCTCTCAGGCACTGGGCAGGGAATGCAGAAATTTGAGGAGGGTTGGATCTGGTCTCCTGCAGGTAGGTTCAAGGATCTGCATTGGAGGTGATAACCTTGGGTACTAGCTGCAGCTGGGAAGGACATGGCTGGCCAGGCTCGCCACAGCTCAGGTGGAGGGAGCTGCATGGAGCTTTGACTTCCACCTCACCCCCTTTAGCTGAGCAGCCCTCCAGCAACACGTACATTGGGACTGTGTATAGTCTAGTCCTTCAGCTCAGAGCAGAGGGGAGCAGCCTAGGCTGAGAGACCAACAAGAGACATGCGTGCCTCAGAGCTTAGATCTGTGCTCTATATTGTGCAGAATTTGGCCCCCACTGCAGCCCACAGCCCTTAGGCTCTTACCTTCATGGTCATAGAGGTGGTTGAACCAGAACTCCAAGGACCGGATACTGCAGGAAGGGAAAACAAGCAGGGAAGGAAAGAAAAAGTGAAAATCAATTCGCTCCCTTCATCCTAGCTGTTCTACAAGAAGCAGCAGCGTGGCTGGAAAAGGGCATTTACACAGCATATCCCTGTGAACCTCAAGACCTAGTGAAAGGACAGTCGTTCACTTCCATCAGCATGCACTGACCATAGCCGGCCAGCCTGTCACAGAGCCAGTTTGCCTTACATGAGGCATTGTATAACCATAACCCCTAACAACCATGTTTCCATCCAGTTTCCTCACCATTTAGCTCCTATGCTCTTGGCAGAGCTTAGCTTTGCTGAGAAGGGCTCGTGAGAGGTAAATCATCTACAAACATGAGACCATTGCTGCAGGCTTGGCCCAAAATATGCTGGTAACCTGTGCCAGCAGGAGAGAGCTGAGCCATCCTGGGTGGGGAGAGCAGGGCAGAGCTTGCTCCCGCTTGTAGGGGTCCCCCAACATTTGGGGATATTGGGGACTCTGTTGCCACTGTCAGAGCTCTTGCTGACCACCGGAGAGGAGAAGGGAAATACCATCCTAACACCACTCATCCCTTTATTGCGGCTGCCTTCTGTTCAACACAGTGTAGTGTGCACACTCCTTATCCAATCTGGGAGGGTCAGCCTTGAGTCCTGAACCAGGACTCCTTCAAAGCCTCACACACTGGGATTCACTGCAGCTCCAGGAAGCCGTGATTTAAGCAGGGATTTTCAGGAGTAATTTATGCATATGTTATGTCTATCCCTATATGAACCCTGACAGACAGACTCTTCCCTCCTAATGTTTTGGGGCTAAAACAAGCTGACAATGTTCTTCAGTGGGCTACAGCCAGCCCTCCTCAGTTCTGGCCTGGTAGGGGTAGGTTTTGATCCTTCTGGAGTTCCCTGAGGCTCACAGCTTCTTCCTTCCCTCACCTACAGCTGGGGAGCGGCTTCCCAGGTTCCTTAAGTCTTTTCATTGGCAACCGTGCCTGCTTGCAGTCAAGGACCAGCACCTGCTGCCAGCCCTGGACAGTGACATGCAGTCAGCCTGGGGAGCCTGCTTACTTGAGGAGGCCAAAGATGAATGCATTGAACCTCATGGTGTGGTTGGTGAGCTCTGTGTACTGGCTGATCTTGCTATAGAGGCTGTGCAGCAACTTGGTAGAGGGGCCTATGGAGAGAAGTGAAACGTTGAGGTTAGTTGTGGTCAGCAAAGCCAAAACGGCATCACGGGAAGGAGCATCAAGGCAAAGACAGAAGTTGGCTGGGTGCCCATGCCCATACGTGCATTGCCCCTCCACCAATCATCAAGATGAGCTTGCTCCATCCCAACAGTTAGACTTCACAAGGGGTGAAGTTGTGGTCTGTCCCAAACTGACACTCCAAAACTTTGGGAGAGTTTCAATGGATGAAAGTACCCCAGAGACCTGTCTCCCACACTTCAGGGACAATCACGGCCTTCAGCTCAAAATCAGCAGGTAAACAGAATATTACAGTGAGTGGTTATAATTTGGAGTATCTGCAATCACAGAGATAACCCCAGAGTTGGAGATTTGCCACAAACAGGCTAGGAGGCTTCCCAGCCCTGGATGTAAGCTCTTCATGATGCAGAAATCAGTGTGGCCCTGCCATCTGTAACCTCAGAAAGGAGTTTTCCTGGATGGTAGCCACTGCCACAATCCAGGGTGCAGACTGGTACTAGCAGAGGGTGCAGGTGATGTGGGCATGCTTGAGCCAAATGAGCCGTGTGCGCAAATTTTCTTACAGACCAGGCTAGAGCACAGTTCTGCCTTATACCGTAGCTGTGCAGGACTAAAGATGAAGGTCTAGAAACACCCTGGAAACTTAGAGGAGGGAAAAGGGCATTCTTTTAGCGTTTATTTCTGTCTTTTTTCTTTTTTTTTTTTTCATTGCTAGGGTCTGTTATAGGACAATTTAGAAATTTCAGGAAAAATGACAATAAATATTTGGACAGAATAGAGCAGTGGCTCTCCCACCTTGCAAGAGCAGGTCAAGGTGCACCTTGTTCCGCACAGGGAGATGGGTATTATTCTGCATCCCCATCCTTATAGTCAACCTTCCCTAGCACCTCCCAGCCACAACACAGGAGTACCGCAGAGCAATGGGCATCGCTGCACACCCTCCATACCTAGCTGGGTGGATGCCTCCACCATGCTCCAGGGGATGTTTCTCCTCTGGCCAATGATCATGTCCAGGACATAAGCCTTGAGCCCGTCACTCAGGATGTCCCGGACAGCAGGGCACAGGTATTTCAGGATGAGATGCCCCACGTTGGGGCTCACGGAGCTATTCCCAAGTTTGGCCTAAGGGAGAACAGGCAACAGGGAGAGGGTTGAGTAACTGCTCTATAAGGTACGGACGCATGCGAACAGTCCAGTCCCACTTGGCTACTACAGATACCCAGCAGGCAATATCCAGGCTACAATGGTGCTCAGCAGCTCCTTGAACAGGCAGGCTCTTCCCCTTCACCCTTGCTGCCTCATACACCAATTCTGGGTTGCTCCCTGCAAGGTCTGCCCCAGGCTGGGATGAGGCAACAGCTTGGGAAAAGAATATCCCAGCTTGAGAAGAGGATATCCCAGTTAGAAGGGATGCCCAGTTCTCCCTAAGGGTATAACAAGGCTTTCCTGCTGGAGGAAGAAGAGAGTAGGAGCTTTTTCTGCTGCTGTAGATTTTCTTGTTGCTATTTTTGAAGTAGGAAGCAGCAAGCAACATAGGAACTTCCAGTACCGAGGGGTTAAGGAACACTTAACTCAGTGACATGCTGAGCTATGATTCCTAGGAATTACTATAAATAAACAGGGCGAGGGCAAAATGGATGGACAGAGCCCAGGTTGAGGTGAGGAAGCACGTAAGAGCCCAGCATCAACAGAGCAGGGACATATTCTGCTGCATACAGTCCTTGAGCTGCCAAGGGGTCTATCCAAAAGGGTCAGCCCCAGATCTTGCACATCACGTCAGTGGTCCCAGGCAGTTGTGTTCAGGGCACAGATTTTACCAGCTGAGCTGGAATTACACTGGCCAGTTGGCACAGGTCCACAAAGGTCCTGAACTGAGACTGAACTTCTGGGTCAGGAATAATCCTGCCAGATTCATTGAGCTTTGGGAGCATCAGGGACGGGTGCTGCCTTTTGACAGGTGAATGCTCAGCCCTTGGCACACTGACACATAATGAAATCCCAGATCAAAACCACAGTGCTGTCTGGAAAGTAAAGTAATGGGGGAATGTTGTGATTATTCCCCAAACCAACAGGAAATTCACGGTGAAGCTTTCAAAAGCTGTGGAAATCCAAACAGCTCCGGTTATGCTGCACAGCAATCTCTGCATCAGCAACAATTGTAATTAGGGGCAAATTACCCTGGGCTCTGAGATAAGATTGAATGGGCTTGGAATCTGTCCCAGTCAGGTTTCTCCTTGGGGATGGCACTCCAGGGCAGTTGTCATGTCCAAATGGTGTCACATTGCTGCCCCAGAGCCCCTGCGACTGAAGCAGAGCATTCAGCTTTGAGAGGAGGCACCACAAAGATGCTGAGTGTCACAGGACTGCAAACACTGGCTGGTACAAACAGAAGTGAGCTTGCTCTGCCTGCTCTCCCCAAGAATGGGAGATGAGGGGAGCACAGGCCAAAGACAGCCAACCCCATGGGAAACCTAGATGAACTCTGAAGCTAGTGGGTTCGTGTTAAGGGCTATAGGGGAAGCCCAACTGCCCCAGATGGGCAATGACTGATGCACTTTTGTATCATTATGGAGCCCTGTGAGACATCAAGGGACTGGGGACACTGCACTGTGCCCTGGCATCAGTGCCAGAACAGAATTGCTGGATGGGTGGGGAGGGAAACACAGCTCTCTGCTATATGAGAAAAAAGAGCTGGTGTACTGCATCAGACCAGAAGTCCAGTTGGCCTGAGTTGGCCTGATATTCTGTCTTATAAAGAGCCATGAGAAAGTAGATAAGAAAGAGTCAAACCAAAGCAAACATACATAATACTTCCCCTTAATACTCTCCCAGCCTACAACTACTTTCAACTCAGAGACTACCTAAGCCGTACATGATTCCTATGTGTTTAGTTGACTCAATGAATTTCCCTTCCCTGTATTTTTCTGATCTTCCCTTAAATTCACATAACCTTTTAGCACGCCCAGCATCATACAGCAAGAATTGTCACAGATTTACTATCTACTGCATGATGTACCATTGCCTTTGTTTGTTTTGTTCTTGGTACTACTAGCTTCATTGGATACCCTGTAGTTTTTTAACTGGAAGAGAATGGAGAGGCAATCTTTCTCCATCCTCTCCATGTCACTCATGATGTTGAGAAGCCATACTGAAAGCAAGATTTACCTTCACCCCTGGATCCCTGCTGGTTCCAAAGTGAGCCACAATCAGGTCAACAGCAGTGTTGATTGCCTTCACCAGACCTAGAGGGAAAGACAGAGTCAAAGAGCTGCCTGAGGGGCTTCTAGGACAGACCCTGACCAAACACTTCATGAAGAAATCGGGCAGGGCATTTCAAGCCCATGTCAGCACACATGCCTTCTCTGGCAACATGATCAGCTCATGTCGAGTCTCTGCCAAAAGCATGCAGAACCCCTCCTAACTCTTCACCAAATCTATCCCTTCTGGTTCCAACACTCACGTATCAGCCCAACAGTATGACAACCTTTAGAAGCGGCTGAAGTGTAAGACACCCTGTCAGTGTTCCCAAGGGACATGGATCATCACCTCCACACACCATCCCTTGAGGGAGCAGAGATGGGGTCTGAGGCAATGAGTCTTTAGCTGCTTTTATCTTACAGGGTGGCATGGCAGAAGCCATGCATTTGGCAAACATCAAGGGCTACCAAGATGATTAGGGGATTGGAACACCTCTCTTATGAAGAAAGGCTGAGGGATTCGGGTCTCTTCAGTCTGGAAAAAAGACGGCTGAGGGGGGATCTTATCAACGCTCATAAATACTTAAAGGGTGGGTGTCAGGAGGATGGGGCCAGGCTCTTTTCAGTGGTGCCCGGCGACAGGACAAGAGGTAATGGGCACAAACTTGAACATAGGAAGTTCCACCTAAACATGAGGAGGAGCTTCTTTACTTTGAGGGTGGCAGAGCCCTGGCACAGGCTGCCCAGAGAGGTGGTGGAGTCTCCTTCTCTGGAGACATTCAAAACCCATCTGGACGCGTTCCTGTGCAACCTGCTCTAGGTGACCCTGCCAGAGCAGGGTGGTTTGACTAGATGATCTCCAGAGGTCCCTTCCAACCCCTACCATTCTGTGATTCTGTGAAACTATGTAATGACTTTCAGCAACAAGCCAGTGGTGGGTAATCTGACATCTGCGTTGGTATGATGCAAGAACAAAAGTGGAATAGAGGAGAAGGCTGCCATCTGGTACTCACCAACACATAGCTGGCAAAGGCATGGGAACCTTTCTGCACATCCCTTGCCTCTGACATGATACCGAGACAGCTGTCAACAACCCAGTCCCCAAAGCTTGCCTCTACCATGGGTCTCATCACAGCCATATCTTGTCCTGCTTTGGAATCCTTTCTCCCTCCCTTTTACATAAACACTTTACCATGGAGGACCCAACAGACCTTTTACCTAAATTACAAAATCTCAGGCTAGCACATCTGCAACATCACACAGATTCACAGATCTACCCATGTATACTGAGACAGGGGTGGCAGCATGCCCTGCCTCAGGGTCATACTCCTGTGCCTGCCTGCTCTCTCTGCCCTTTCTTGTGGACTTAAGATCCTTTCTAATCATACTTCCTGGGACAAGCAACTCAAACATACTCTGGCACGTGGCATGGTGCAGAGAACACAAGAACCTGCCGTGGAAACAGACATCAGTCCAGGGGGACATGTAGTTACAATGCTACAGCAGAGAAGGGCAAGGAAAGAAACCATTATGTCTACAGAGATGAGACAGAGAGAAGCACTATTTGCCTTATGCTGTGCTATGCCACACCCTCCTCCACTGACATGAGATGCACGGACTCACCCTTCTTCTGCAGCAGGTCGATGGAGATGGACTCTGTGTTGCCATCTGGGGAGAGGCAGAACTCAGCAGGGGGGTTCTCTGCTAGTGAGAAGTAGTCAGGGAAGAAGTCGGTGTAGGTAAGCTGTAGTTGCCTCATAGACTGCCCTGCAGGGCCAAGACAGGGAGGAGAAGGATCAGCCCCAAGCCCTCATACCAAAGCCTCTCCCACATTGTTTGCTTTTCCCAGAAGCAACCTGCACCAGCAGGAGTCCTCACACCAGCCTGTCCAAGACAGCAAGGCTTGTTACTCTTCCAGCAATGGTTTGCAACATGAGCCTGTAGAGTTCAACCCCGCAGCCCACCCAACATCTGGCTCCAGCTCGACTGGGGGCCCATGGGCACTGGAAGATACTGTGAAAGGTTCACCCTCATGAGCTGGTGCTAAGGAAAACCTCGCTGCACCAGACTCTCAGGGCTGCTGTGCAGATAGCCCCAGCAAGTGGGGTCAAAAGTAGAGCACAGAGAGAATACCTACTTGTCACACACAGGCATCCACAGGCAACAAACTACATGCTTTCTGCCTATCCCCTGAGATGGTCTCTATTTTCAAGGGGTGACTTTTGCAGGAGCTCTTTCATGTGCTCGATTTCCATCTGGTTGATTCCCCAGCTCTGGGCTAGGCATCTTCCTGTGAAGGAGGTATGAAGAAACTGTTTGGGTTGGCAGTGAGGTGTAGAGTTTTGGGGAATTCACTCCATGACTTGGGGCTGGCCTCAAGAATGCTCTCCTTCCCACAGACAGACCCCTCTGCTCCTCCTGGAGGACTCTCAAAGGTTCAGCCAAAAGCAGCCTGCCACTCTCAGCCCTTCCTACACAGGTTTTGGAGGACAGAGAAGACCTTAAGGGCAGAGCATGGAGAAGACAGAGCCCTACAGTGTTGCCAGCTGCCCCATGAGAGCTACAGACCAGCACCTAGCATGCTGCCAGGGTTGGGGCAGATGGGCAGACACTGTGGGGCACAGACATGAGATCTCCAAGGGACACAACTCCTGTATGAGACATGAACTACAAGCTGGACACAGTCCAGGAGCACTTGCTGAGGTCTGAGCTGGCTCTTGGGCCATTCACTTTCCCCTTCAACCCAGCCCAGAGCTGGACCTGACTACTCTCACCTTGTGGAGAAGGGAGGCTCCACACAGAGTGTACCCATCAGTGAGGCAATTTTCACCTTCGTCTTGTACCCCTCAGCCCCACTGTGAGCAGATGCAGAGCAGAGCAGGCAGAGCAGTGATGAAGCCAGGTATAGCTGAGATACTGAACCTGAGCCCCAAGGTCACCTCCCAAGACCCCCCCAGCAGAAAGGTGGTGCACACCGTTCAGCTTGCAGTGGAAATGGCTAGTGTTGAGTGTGCCAGGAAGCTCAAAGATGGGGTTCAGCCGGGGCTCTTGCTGCCTCTTGTCTAGGCTGCCTGCTAAGCCGGGCAGCCCTGAAACGCGGTCCAGACCCAGGGGGTTCCTCCGCCTGTATTCCTGCCACTTCAGCACTTGGGGGGAGAGGTGGTTTGCTATAACACCGCAGCACCAGACGGGAGGATGTGAGCAGACAGGAGGACATGGAGGAGAAACAGAGAGAGAAAGGAGAAGAAAGAGGAAGGACAGAGAAAGAGTGACAGCAAGTTAGTTAAAAGTCCAGCAGCGTTTCAGGACGTTCACATACATACATGAAGGGAGGTGGAGGCCACAGCCTGGCAGAGCAGGGCAGGAGCCTGGGCGGCCTCATGGCTGCAGGCAAAGAGGGAGCAGGTTTGGGGTACAAGCACCTGGTGTGGGGTGCTGTAAGATCAACAGCCCCATGCTGCCCTCTCCAGAGACACAGTGTAGAAGTCAGGACTGGACAGACATGCTCTTAGCATATGACTTTCTTTTGCAGGCAGAGTGATGATGGGAGCTGTTGGGTGCTGCAGCACCCAGATGCAATTTTGCCCCGGGCTGCAGCTATAAGGGAGGGTGGTGCTATAGGGAGCAGTAGCCAGAGAGCTGGAGATGTTCCAGACTAGCATGTCCTGGCAGATGGGAACCTACCACTGAGGGGCCGCATTCCCATGCTGCTGAGGGAACCAGAGCTGCTGGTCTCACTGCCACTCCTCCAGTGGGGATCTGCATGGCCTCCCACTCTGCTCACGGGCATACTGTCCACCGAGAGGGGCAGGAAGGACTCACTGTGGAGTCGGTACTCGGAGAGTGGTGGGCTTGGCTGCAGCGATGCCTCCTTCTTGGGAACAGGTTTGGGGTTCTCCTTTTGCCTCAGGGCATCAGCTTTGTTGACTTGGGAGGGCTGCATGGCACTGACAGCAGGGGAAGGCCTCATAGGAAGGAGGCTGGCAGAGATGGGGCAGGATCTGCTCATGGGAGGCTGACTTTCTCCAGCCCTCTCTGTGGTGGGTGAGGAAGAGGAGTCCACGCTTTGAAAGAAAGGCATGTTGCATTGCACAGGAGAGTAACTCCCCAGGGGGGATGGACGGGTTGTCTCAGGGGCAGGTTTCTTAATGCAGCCACCATTGCAGGAGGCAGCTCCATCCACTGAGCATTGGGTCAGGAGCGTGCTGTGGGCTTGGCTCCCTGCTGATGCTGACTGCTCTGCTGAGATGGCCGAGGCTGAGGACCGTGAATTGGAGGAGATCTGCTGGATGGAAGGCCAGTTGCTGGACAAGTTGTAGAGTTGGGAAAGGCTGGAGGCAAAATGGCTGTGCAGAGCACGGGCCTTGGGTGGTTTGCTGAAATGGTGCTGGAAAGCAAAGGGCTGGATGGGCAGAGTCGTGGGACGCTGGTCCTTGCTGTAGCGTACCACAGGTTTGCTGTCTGTGCCACCACCTTCAGGGAGAGAAAGGGGGACAGAGTGTAAGGATGGGCAGAGGGACAGTCATTGTCAGCCTATCAGATCACAGGCAAAAGGGACCCTGCTCTCAGCTGCGGGAAGAGGATGAGCTAGAGGCCAGGGACACAAGCAGAGTAGTTTAGGTCTGAATGGGTTACACACATCATGAGCTGGCAGGGTAAAGACATGTGGCCCCAAATGCAGAGTTTCCAGCTGTTGACAGCTGTCTGTAAGAGTAGGGCACTGCACTGGGGGCTTCTCTCTCCTGATAGGGTCACCAGATTCCCATCCTTTCCCCATCCCTTGCTCCCAGGACAGCACAAGCCATGGCCCCAAGCGCCTGCCCTCAGCCTGCCTCCATCCAGGCAGTACCACAAAGACATGGCCCAATGCACTGTGGTACAGAAAGATTTCTTAACCCGACTCACCCAACGGAGCACAAGCATTACATGCAATAGCACCACAGCTCTGCATCCCACATTGCACAGTGCTGTCGGAAAAGCCGCTTGCTTCCTCTTCTCCCTCCCTCCTCTTTCTCCTGTAACTGTTCCCCCTCTGAGCACACAGCTCCCTTCTTCCCCCTGCCTGTACCAGACCCAAGCAGGCCGTTCCTAACCGAATCAGGCCGACAGCAGAATAAGAAGAGCTTCCAACCCTGGAAAAGGCAGGTCTGCTTCAGCAAATGACTGACAGGGATTTCCTAAGGGTATGTGCTGGGGTGATCTCCTACACATGCATGCCTGCAGCTCCTGGTGGGGCCACAATATCCTGAGGCACACAGCTGAAGCGTGACACGCTGTGCACACAGTGCACAACACACACAGCACTGGATGCACGCATGGGTCTGACTGGGATCCCTGATCACCACACCGCATCCCAGCATGGCATGGCAGCTTCTGGCTTGCCTTCCCCACCACTCCTCCAGCCCACAGCAAATCCTGGGACAAAGGACCCATCCCAAGCAGAGCTCTGGTGTTACTTTCTGCCCGTGGGGTGTGCCAGGCCTCTCTCCCTATAGCTAGTCTTTAGCAGGTCTTGCTTTCCCTCTCGTCCCTTCTCAGACCCTAGACCCTCTAGACCCTCAGACCCCTTCATGCTAGACCCTAGAGGGTCTCAGACACTCTAGGGGTCATGCTGCTCTCAGCTGGCATGAGGCAGCTCTGCCTCTATCTCCAGCTGCAGCAGGAGCTTTCCACACAGCACTAATGCCTGTCTTGCTGTCACAGTGCAGAGGAAGGGACCACAGCAGCGGGTACAGGAACTGCTGGTATATATTGCCCTGAGAGCTCCTGTCTGCCCCCTCCTTCCACTCCCTGAGCAGCTCTTGCTGATTGCAAGCACTCCCTCTGCAAACCAAGAGGGCTGCTCCCACGGCTGCCTTCTCCCAGCAGAGACCCGCCTTCCCTGCCATCCCACACCGAGTGCATATTCAAGGCTCAATAAACAAACAGGACAATACACCAAAACCTCTTGCTCCAAAGGCCAAAATCTCTCACACACCTTCCATGGCAATGAATGACATGTTCTTCCTATCTCTCACAAGAAATTTTCAGGGCATTAAATGGAGACAGTCAAGTCCTTGGCATGTTAGGGGCTATCTACCACAGCAGTCTGGTCAGAGCCCCATTTTAGACAGGCTCTTACCTGTGAAACAGGTACAAGAACTGTCTAGGGCAGAGATGGAGGTCTCCTGCCATGCTGGAGAAATGGTCGTACCTCTGATGGGACTGTCACGCAGCTTCCTCACCAAGACATGTAACGGCAATATCGAGGCGGAAAGCAATTCATATATTACAGACTTTCCTGCAGAGGGAGCTGGGACAATTACCCTCCAGAGGAACCTTTGCTGCAATCCAATGCTCTGTGGAGGATATGGCCAGGATATTCCAGCAGACACACAGCTTCTCTAATCTCTGCAGGACTCATGTTGTAAGTCCTGGCAGAGACTGTGTGAGCTCCCTGACCCTGCACTGAGAGGAGACTGCTGGCTATGCCTCTTCCCTCCCCACCTCTGCCCCATGTGGCTCCAAAGACAAAAGGCTAAAAACTCCTCAATGGTTCCCTTCCCTTCGTCTGCTGGGAACATGGCTCTGCTGAGCATCTTCAAATCTCTGTCTTGGGAGCTAAAGGCAGGTGGTTCTCATGGACTGGGGGAGTACAACGCCCTGGAAGGGAGACAATTCTCCAAGCTGCACAGACCCTAAGTGCTAATGCCATGACCTCCCTTATACAATATGAGAGGTTTGCACAAAACCTCAAAAGGCTTTAGAAATACAAGGACAGGACACTTGCACTGATCTGGGTCTGAAATAAGCACAGCAGGGCTTTGTCCCAAGGAGTGGCAGACCAGGAAACAAAACTGCACAGGCACTGGTCTCCCATCACCATGCAGGTTCCTCTGCTGCTCCCCTCACGTCCCAAAAAGCAGACTTTATTTTTACTTCTCCATTCTGCCTAGTTGGGCTCCTTACCGTCTGCTCGGGCTCTAACATCTCTTTGTCCATGGCCACTGGCAGAGCTACCTGAGAAGCTGGCATCTGCCTCCATCAGCAGGGAGAGAGAGGCTTGCTCACCTTCCCCATGCCCACTGGGGATGGTCTCACTGGAGCCTGAGTCTTTGGTGGGACACAAAGCCTGGCTGTCCCCAAAAGCGTGATTCAAACAGAAGCCGTCGCAGCTCTGTTTCAGGCTGTGGACAAAGGGCATGGGTGGAAGACCCTGGCTGCGGCGAGCTCTTTCTTCAAGGAAGGTTGGGCAATCTCGCTGATTCTCGGGGATAGGTGAGAACTCCAAGGAGGAATCGCCACCGGACTGGAGTGGCAGGGGGGTGCCGTTCTTTTTCCTGCCTTTAGCCAGTTCAGCAAAAGATGTCACTCGCTTTGGGGGGGAATTCTGGATGGGCATTGCTGGACTTTCACTCAGCTTGACCGGGCAGCTCACCATGCGCTCCAAAGAGCCCAGCCTGCTGCTGGGACTCCTATCCAGGTTCTGATCATAGCTCCTGGAGCGCTGACAGCTTATGTTGAGGTTAGGTGGTGACACATTCACATAGACCTGACCCTTAATCATGTTCTGGGTGGCTTCTCCCTTTGCCTCCTCTTCACTGCACTCCACATTACTTTCTTCTTGTCTCAGGTCAGGTCTTCTAAACAGATAGTATTCAGTGGGCTGGGCTGGGCTACCTTTGGTATGGTCTTCCGAGCAGCTAGTTATGGAAGATCCTGCTGGGCTGGGGGATGACTGGGAAGACAAGTCACACGTGACTAACTTATAATAATTCTGAGTAGCCACAACAAGCCGTGCTTGGCTTCGGAAGCAGGCAGTGAGATCTGAGCTCTCCAAAGTACAAGGCTCACAGTGGAGGTGGTAGGAGTTACAGTTAGCATCAAGGACAGGTGAGGAGGAGTGTTGACACCCACACACCTTCCCCAAACTCTCCGGGTGATGTGACTCACAAGACATTTTGGATTCTGTGGGTGATGAATGCAAATCCAAGTAAAAAGCTCCTGTGTCTGAGTGGCTGCAGAAGGAAGAGTCAAAGGACAGGTTGGCTGAATTCAGGTTAGATTGAGAATGGCCATTCACTTTGTTGTAGAGAGCACTGAAGTTCACCAGCACTCCATCGGAGCTGTTGCAGGAAGAGTCACTTATGTAGCCCCTCTTTTGGTCAATCACTTCGGACTGACTTGATGAACTGTAGCAGTGACAATGCTGGAGCTCTGATCTGGAACAGCTGCACGTCTGTCTGTGCAGGGCATCCTGATTCCCTGGCGATTCACCCGTGTTCTGGTTCCACTCCTGGTTGCCACCATCGAAGGAGAAGCTGCCACAATGGCAGCTGCATTCATCCAGCTCCATGCATTCTGAGGCCTGGTGGCACTGGTTTGCATTGTTTCTCTTCTGGACGTCATCACTGCTGATTTTGTCCTCTTGCCCGTCTACCACACTGGACCGGCTGGCCATGTTCCAGGATTTCATAATGTGGTTGGAGTCATGGAGGTGGAAAGGGGGCAAGGCCAACTCATGCAGACAAAAGGGAGGTTTGCCAGCCACAAGGGAGTTGTGAAGGTGGAAAGATTTTTGACCCAAGTCATCCCCAAAGATGCTGAGGTCTTCGCCCTCATTCAGCAGGAAAGGGTTATGTTGCTTACTGATACTACGGACAATCAAGTCCCTCGCTTTGCCGCCTTTGCTGTCTGAGGCCTCTGCTGAGGTTTCGGAGGCCTGGAGAAAGCTGCTGTACACCAAGGAGTCAGTTTGTGAAAGGTTTCTGCCCGGAAGGGCAGAGGTCTGTGTAAGGCCTAGCTCTGGCTGGCAGAAGGAGTCGGTCCTTTTGCTCACAGAGCAGCACTGTCTATCAGGGAGCTGGCAATGCACCGAGGGAACGTGATGGACAATCAGTGTCTCGCCAGCCAGTTTGGGTGAACTATCCATGGTGAGGAATGCTCTTCAGGACATCAGTTAAGCTGGTGCTACCCATGGACAGATAGGGGTGCGCATGAGAGGCCGGGAGGACGCTTCTCATGGGGGAATTCAGATACCTAGAGAGAGACAAAAACACAAAGGAAGTCACCTCTCAGGAAAGGCAGTGACTATTTAAAGCATCATTGGTTTGACTGAAGACTTCATGACCTAAACAGACTGGTCCTCGTCAGCACAAGTACCTGAGCACAAGGTCCCGAGTTCTCCTTCTTCAGGGAAAGCACAATGTAGGACAAACATGTCCCCCCAGGTAAACAACATCCACAGCCTTTCCCTCATCCACCAAGCGGGTCACCTTGCAATAGAAAGAGATCAGGTTTGTCAAGCAGGACCTGCCTTTCATGAACCCATGCTGACTGGGCCTGATCACCCTGTTGTCTTGCATGTGCCGCGTGATGATACTCAAGATGATCTGTTCCATAACCTTCCCAGGCACCCAAGTCAGACTGACCATGACACTGCCTCAGGCCCCCATAGCCCTGCTCCCACAAACACCTCCAAAACCTTCTCAGGTCTTCCTCACTCCTCTCTCCCTCCAGATCCAGTGGTAGATATTGAGTAAAACACCCCTGGTTCAGCTGCCCAAGCCCACCCCAGGGTGTTCTCATCATGCATCCCTTTTGCCTTGAAATCTCGCTACTTACTACCTTGAACTGACCCAGCTGCAACAATCCTGCTGTTGAACCCCACCTGTAGACCTTCCAGATCTGACAAGCTCCTGAACCAGCCAGATTTGGCTCATTTGGTTTCTCCTCCAAACCTTTCCTTCTACCCTGCTCTGAGTTCCACTTTCTCAGTGGCTTCTAGGATGTGAAGCACCTCGAGATGGACAGTGTACAAAGTATTGGGGGTAAGAGGGTCTTCTTGGAGCTGGATGGAGAAGACCTTCCTGTCCCTGGCTCGGTCAGGCAGGGTCTTTGTGTATGGGAGGGAATTCCCTGGGTACTCCTCGTTTTGGTCCATAACCCCAAGGCTGGCTCGCTCACACTCCTCCAGTCTCCTGTCCCTGAAGAGACCACCACCAAGCTCTTCTCTGAGCTCCTTTCCAGCTCACACACTGTTGTGTGGCCTCAAGCTTCCATGAGTCCTGGCTCCCTGTGCTGTTGCAGCTCTCCTGGGCAGCCGTTCTTTCAACTCTGTGGTTTATACGTCCTCTCTCTCTCTGCTTCTCTGGACAGAGGAGAGTGATTGCTCTACGGTCCAATGCAATCAGTGTTCTGGGAATGGGTGCTGTCACCCAGGATGTTCTTCACCACCTGACTGGGGCCAGTTGGCCCAGAGCTCCATGGCATGGATCCCATGGCCCAGGAACCACTATGCTCAGCACTACAGGACAGTGCTTGGTGTATCTATCTGTATTACCCCAGTAGAGGAGCAACACTGATGGGTTTCTGGAAGCTAGGTCTCTCCTAAGATCTATTCAGGAACATCAGTACATCAAGTCCAGCAGTCTTCCATACAGCTTTTGTGAGCTTAATGGGGTAAAGCCTTCTAGCAAACTTGCAGCAAGAGGAGCAGCAGCACTGTCATGTCCTCCCTGTTTCCTTGGCAGTTTCCTGGGCTTTGGAAACCAGGCACTTTTTTTGTCCCTGTGAAGCCAGCAAAGGTGCAAGGACTCATGAATACAAACTCGACATGGCATGATCTATGGGAGGTGATGAGCTCTAGCTCTGTGAGACCATTCTCTAGGCTTCCAAGAGTACATCGTGTGGGCTGTGCATACTCTGCGTACACTGCTCTAGTCCTTGCAGCAGGACTAAGCCTCATAGAGTCATCTCAACACATCTTAAATGCTTTCTAATACAGATTTCCTGCTATAGCATACAGCGGATGTGTACATTTTGCCCATAATAAAGACAGCAAGCTACATACCTTCCTCTCAATCAGGCTGAGGCCTCAAGGTAGTTGATTTAATCATCCTAAACATGATTGATGGACTGTTTCCTGAAGGTCCAGTTTGATCATCAATGAACTAACAGGACTCAGACCGTTGGACTGAAGAGAGAAAACCCCAAACCACCTGCAATTTACAATCAGTTTTATTTCTGATAGGGAAGAACACTGAGGGCTCAAAACCATCCACAAAACCACAAGGAAAGGAGTAGCTTTTGAGGATCAGGCTTCGTGGAAAGCATTGCTAACATATCTACCATGTTCCCCTACAGTAAAGTCTATTCCTGTGTCAGACCTCACAAATAACAGAAATATATTTGGGGCTTACCCCTGTCCCTATCCCATACCTGTCTTTGAGGGGCCTCAGTGTGGGGCGTACCTACAGATCATCAGACACAGCCATAGGGATAGGGGTGGGCTGAGGCCAGGTTGGGATGTCATCCCACAGATGTGCGTGGGGGGTGTGTGTCAAGATCAGGCCTGGGGAGGATAACCCGGTCAGACCCAGCCCTGGGATGGCTGGGCAGGGATCTTCTTCCTGCACAGCACCAGCATGTGACCCCGTGTGGTCTGGGGGGCTGGCTCCCCACATGTTGCTGCTTCATCTCCAACATGCAGTGTCTGCCTCAGTCAGGGCTGCAGCCTGTGCTGCCGGAGCCCAGAGGCTCTTCTGGCAGGGAGAGCTGGAAAATGCCTGCTGGATCCTGGCCAGAGCCCAGCCCCAAGCCCTGCTGTGGGGTCTTCCTCACCCGTCTAGCAACCTTCCCAACCCCACTAGCCCTGCACCTTCTACCACGCAGGGATCTTGCAGCGCTGTCAGGGGGACAAATGCCGGTGCACCATGCCACCCTGAACTTAGGAACCCCCCAGTCCCTTCCCGAGGTGATGATAAAACCCAGACATCCCAGTCCCCTACAGCACATCTCCCCCAGAGCTGGGGGGAGAACCCCAGACCTATGGGCAGAAGGAGGGTAAAGGGAGCCCCAATAGAGCTGGGGTGAAGAGGGCTCCCTCCAGGGTGACAGTTTGGTCATGACGGGTAATCACAGTCTTCCTTGGGCCCAGCAAAACATCTAGGAGGTCTGCAGGGAGCTGTGCTGGCCTGGGATAGGGGTGGCATTAGGGCATCTTTGCTGTCACCCGGTTGGTGGCAGCAGCCGGGGCAGGGACTCCCTCTTGTGGCACTGGCCATCCAAGGCTGCCATCTCTGCTCCCAAGGTAGTTTATGGAGCTGCAAACTCTACCCGTGGCCTGGCCTCCCCCAGGACAGGTGAGCTGAGAGCAGAGGTGTGACGGGGAAGATCCCAGCAGGGTACAGGGGTCAATCCTGGGTGCTGGGCAGAGCTGTGGCAGGCCCTGGGGGTTGGATAACCATCCCTCCTTCCCCTTTGCTCTGACTGCTACAGCAACCTCTTTCCAGGGCAGGGAGCAGGACCTGCTGCTTGCTTTACATAGTGAGCATCTCCCCACCTTTCTGAGTCCATCTGTGCATGCCTCCCCTGCCATGCCCCTCTCCCCAGAAGCATGAACCCAAGCCAAGCAAGACTCTCTGCCCTGGCACTGCCACCTTGATGCATGCCCCTCTGCAGTACCAGCCAGCCTACGGCCCCGTTCCCAGCCTGCCCAGGCCTGTCTGACCTTGTGCTGCAGCCCACACCTCTCACAAATACACCCTCACTCCCCTTCGCTCTCAGACTGCAACCCTCTTCCATCTGTCTGTGCACTTGCTGACTGCTCAGAAAGATATTTTTAGCACACAAAATTGGACATAAGCAGGTCACAGCTGGGAGCGGGGTGGAGTAAGGCTGGAGGGATGTGGGATGTTGCATTTTGGTTTGAGGAAGATGTGCTCAGAAATGGGGTTTCCAGCTCTGACCTCCAAGCAGTTTGACACCTGGTCCAGCCGTTCCTGCTCCCATCCCCAGGGCCATCTTCAGCACATCCCACCCTGGTTATTGGACAGGGAACCTGGCTAAGCCCAGGAGGTGGGAATTGTAAGATTTGGAGTGACATCTCAGGCCAGACTAGCTTCCCCCCAAACCCTGCTGCCTGAAGGTGCCACTTTCAGGGAAGGCTCTCTGCACCAAGACCAATACTTCTGACCTGTTCTTTCTGCTCCCATGTTTCATACCAACATCACTCTTTCTACCCTCTGGCAGGGGTGGCATATTGTGCCTGTGATCTCTCTCACTGCCTGAGTGGAGCAGCTCTCTATCTCCTAAACGAATCCTTCGCCCTGCTGCTCCTTCATTGCACAAGCCTCTGCATTGCTCCTGTTCAAATGCTCCACCCAATCCCATATGCTGGCCCCTGCTGGCTTCCCCTAGCCTTCAGCCTCTGACCAAGGCTTGTTGTGGTGTGATGCTGTTCCCCACAAAGGCTGGGCAGGTGGAGGAGAAGGGGGGAGAAGGGCACTCTGTCCTGGTAAGTCAGTGTGAGTGGTGGGGATGGCACAGTGCCCAGAGCCCAGGGAGCAGCTGCCCTGTGTTGTATAAATACATGCATAAAGACACATGCATTTCCAGCCCAGGATCAAGGCAAGGGGAAGATCCTGAGCAGATCTACAGCAGTGCCACAGCTGACTTGGGGGCAAAGGGAAGGCCCTACCTCATGCAACAACCTCCTGTGGGGAATCCCCACTTAGCCTGGCCCATTCCCCTTTGGCCAGCTGAAATCTCATGTACCCAGGGCCATGAGACAAGCCGGATGGGGAGGCAGGTTCCCAGGTGGGAGGCAATGGGGAGGGAGGGTGGATGCTGCTTCACCCCGGCCATGGGGGAAGTCAAGTCTCTGGCTGGCCTGTGATGGTCCTTCTTTGTGAGAGTCCAGGCTACAGGGCATCCACACGGATGCTCCTGAATGTCCCATGAGAAAGAAGGCTCATGGGAAGCTCACACAGAAGGCTGTGCCACCATACAGAGAGACCTAGACAGGCTGGAGAGTTGGTGTAAGAGATGGACTGTAACTTCCCTGCCGAGGGGCAGAAGGCCCTCCAAGCCTTCAATGGAATGCCTCAAACACTCGCAAGGAAATAAATAATGCAGGCCTGGCCTTCAAAGAACTGATAAGGCTAACACTTCTGGCCCCTGGAAGTGTGGGAGAACTGTCTTGTGAAGACAGGAGAGTTCTGCCACTCGTGTGGTGAGCTTGCTAGTTCTCAGTTCTCAAGGCCATTGTGTCCGATGAGTGACCTTTGCTTCATTATCCGTGAAATGCATATGAAAGCGCACACCCCTGCATGTGCTAATGAAGATTATAGAGATCATGCTAAGCATGTATGACTATGGCACTCGTCTCTCCACCCAAATCATGCTACACGTCACCTGGGAGAAGGGAGAAACCTGAGACGAGGCTGTCCTTGGCAAGTGGGGTGGACCATGCTAATTCAGCAAACATAAAAGGGGAAAATAAGTGTCCCTGAGGGGGGGAACAAAGAAGAAGCAAAAGAAGAAGGTAGTGCCTGGGAAGATTCTTCCCAAGAAAGAAGACCGTACCTCGGAAGATTTTTCCAAGAAAGAAGACTGTACCTGGGAAGATTTTTTCAAGAAAGAATAAGATTATGCCTGAGAAGATTCCCTGAAAAAAGATGCTGGAACCAGGACCTGTGATCTTTTTATCTCTGTCTTTTTCTCTGTCTTTTCCTTTCTCTTTCCCTCAGTTTCTCTTTTCTCTTAGAGTTGTTAAGTAGTGACCTTAAGTACGACCTTAAGTACCTCTTGCCATAAATTGTTGTATACCTGTTGTTAAGTAACACAATGCATACCTCACCATTTGCCATAATTTGTTATATACCTAACCAGTTATCGTGGACTTGTTAATCATTTTGGGAAACTAATAAATGTTTGTATACAGACCCTGAGATTTATCTCACCTTAGTCCATGCCGTTGGGGATTTACGAATCTGAGTCACTTACCCCCCCTCTTTACTGAGAGTGGGACATGACAACTTCACAACAGTACCACTGCCACAGCCCACAGTCCCAGGAACTGTACCAGCAGGACACTAAGAGCCCAACTCCCTCATTGTTCAGTAAATATCAGGTTGTCATAAAGCTAGAGGAAGATGTTCACCAGCATTTGATATGGGAGAGCAGAGAACATGTTCATTCCTCCTTCCCCATCTAACCCAGAGGTCCAACCTGCAAGCACCTCCAGGACAGTCTGGAGGGGGTTTTCCCTCTTGCCTTCCCTGCTACACATCAGAGAAGCCAATGCAGAGAAGTGCATTGGAGGGCAGCTAAGGCAGTAAGGAGAGGGAGAAATCACAAAAGACAATGATCCATGATGATCCTGAGGGATTAGAAAATTATCTAGGGCTCATAGACCAATCCCTTATTCTGAAAACCCTGGCCCAAAAACCCTTGGTCAGCAATCCACATCCCATATCTCATTCAGGCATCCTCAGTGCTCATAGCACCCTGACACTGCATACTGGGATGATAATGGATTTGGAGCAGAGCTGCAAAGGCATGTGGGAGCCCAGAAGGGAAATTAAGAAATGTGGGATAAGTGAAGTCAGAATAACAGTGTAAGCAATGAGACAGCTCCACAGAAAGATCAAGAACTTCAGTTCTTACAGCTTTGTGGCATAAGAATAGCAATTAAAAGATGCTAAAAAAAAAAAGATTAAAAGAAGTGCTTTCCTCCCATGCATAATAGTGCTTCTCACAGACACAGGATAATGCTGGAAAAAAAATAGAAAGATGGAAATGGACCTGGTGTTTATAGTAAACACACAATGATGTACAAGTTAATAACACCAGCGTTAGAGCAGACAAGTTTTGTTGTAGACTCTATCAGAGATCGTCATGAGACCTACATGGGGCACACACACACTTTGTGGGAAAGTAACAGAAGATTCAGGAGGAGGATTGTTGTAAAAACGCTCAAGTGACTCACACCTGGGGTGCTGGGAAACACATATATCACACTAATTGTTATTCAGACTTATGTGCTTGCAAGTAGAACATCTGCCCTTAGATAACATAAGTCTGCAATGGGCTCAGGGACACCTTATCTAGCCGCTTGAGAATCCTGCCCTGTTGTTGAAGAAGATCAAAGCACAGTGGGAAAACTAGGCCTGTTTGAACCCTTGAAATACCAGCAAGAACAGGGAGTCTGCGCACTCTCGCTCTCTCACTCTTTTGCTAACAAGGAGTCTCTCGCTAATAAGGACTCTCTTGCTCTGTGGTGCCTGCATCCCCTGCTTGCATGCCTCTACCCAGGTGCTGCTTCAGAGATTCCCCAATCCATGAGGTATCAAGACTAAATTTGTTCTTTGCCTTTCATCTGTGGTTTTGTGGTTGTTCCTGTGCCCTGCCTGCATCAGCTCACACACCCTCATACCTGCTTCTGCTGGGATGTTTCACCCAGGATTAGGCTCTGAAGTAGAGAGGCCACCTGGTCCACTTGGACCACATCCAGCTGGACGATCATGTGACCCTAAACTCTCCCCCAACCTATAGTCTCCCTAATGCCTTGTCCTGGTTCCAGCGGGGATAGGGTTAATTTTCCGCAGGCTCCGGCCCAGTCTGAGCTGCCGGGGAGGGGGCAGGAAGTCGTGGCTTGGTGTGGGCTGGGGCATCCTGGGTCTGGTCTGTGAGCAGTGGTTCCCTAATCATGTTTGTATATTGCTCTATCTGTGTTATTGTTGTTGTTGTCTTGTTCCCTTTGCTGTTCTGTTAAACTGCCTTTGTCTCAACCCAAGAGTTTTGCCTTTTTCTTCTGATTCTTCCCCGTATTGGGGAAGCTCGAGAGAGCGGCACGTGATTCTTTGTTGCTGTCTGAGGCCAAACCACAACAGTCCTATATCATCTTCACTCCACTTTCAGTGACTCCTTTGTCTTCCAAGCCTTTGTCTTCTTTCCCACAGTCTCTGCTGCAGAGGCTGAAAGGAATGAGTCTGTCCTCAGCCCAGTTCCTGGGAGAAGATCCTTTACATCAGGGATTCCCAAGATCACATTGTTCAAGAATCACCGTGGATAACAGCAGCTCTGTGCCTGGCACACACTGTTCTGGTTTGAGGTAAAACAGAAACAATTTTCTGTTCAGTAATTTTACTGAATTTTACACACACATGCTGAAAGTGGTGTTCAACAGCTGGGGCAGTGTCCATGTCCCATTTTGAACCTTGCGCACCACTGATGGTACACATAGGAGTAGGAGCTCCTATTTATCCTGTCTCATCCACCCCCCAGGACTATGGGAAAAAAAAAACTGGCCCTGGCCCCCCAGTGCCTATCTACTCATTCAGACTTCCCCTGCCTTTCTTACTGCCTCTGTAGTTGATTGTAACACTTAATCACGTCTTTCCATAAGGCTTTGCTATACTTTGAGTGTCACCGCAACACAACTGCTTGAAAAGCATCATTTTGAGAATACAGACCATGACACACGGTGTGCACGTTGATGATCTGTTAAGTCAGTGTCATGGTTTGGTCACGTCAGGTGGCTGGGAATAGCCTCACGATCACAGGTCCTGGTTCTCATGGGGGACTTCAACTACCCTGACATTTGCTGGAAAGGCAACACAGCCAGGCATGCACAGTCCAGGAGGTTTCTGCAGAGCATTGATGATAACTTCTTGACACAGGTGGTAAAGGAACCAACGAGGAGAGGTGCATGGCTGGACCTTGTGCTGACAAACAAAGAAGGTCTGGTTGGGGATGTGAAGGTTGGGGGTAGCCTTGGCTGCAGTGACCATGAGATGGTGGAGTTCAGGATCCTGCGTGGAAGAAGAAGGGCAAAAAGTAGAATTACAACCCTGGACTTCAGGAGAGCTGACTTTGGCCTCTTCAAAGACCTACTTGGAGGAATCCCATGGGCTAAGGCTCTAGAAGGTAGGGGGCTCCAAGAGAGCTGGTTAATATCCAAGCATCACCTCCTTCAAGATCAAGATCGGTGCATCCCTATGAGTAAGAAATCAAGCAAAGGAGACCTGGATGGATGAGCAAGGAGCTTCTGGAAAAACTCAGATGGAACAAGGAAGTTTACAGAATGTGGAAAAAGAGACTGGCCACTTGGGAGAAGTATAGGAACGTTGTCAGAGGATGCAAGGATGCAACGAGAAAGGCTAAGGCCCACTTGGAATTAAACCTGGCAAGGGATGTCAAGGACAATAAGAAGGGCTTCTTCAAGTACATCAGCAGTAAAAGGAAGACTAGGGAAACTGCGGGCCCGCTGATGAATGAGGTGGGTGCCCTGGTGACGGAGGATGCAGAGAAGGTGGAGTTACTGAATGCCTTCTTTGCTTCAGTCTTTACTGCTAAGGCCGGTCCCCAGGAATCCCAGACCCTGGAGGTAAGAGAAAAAGTCTGGAGAAAGGAAGACTCTCCCTTGGTTGAGGAGGATCAGGTTAGAGATCATTTAGGCAAACTCAACACCCGCAAATCCACAGGCTCCGATGGGAAACACCCACGAGTGCTGAGGGAGCTGGTGGATGTTATTGTGAAGCCACTCTCCATCAGCTTTGAAAGGTCCTGGAGAACAGGCAAGGTGCCTGGGGACTGGAGGAAAGCCAATGTCACTCCAGTCTTCAAAACCAAGACCAGCAGGTCGAGGGAGATCATCCTCCCCCTCTACTCTGCCCTGGAGAGGCCACATCTGGAGTACTGTGTCCATTTCTGGGTCCCCCAGTTCAAGAAGGACAGGGAACTGCTGGAGACGGTACAGCAGAAGGCTAGGAAGATGATCAAGGGAATGGAGCATCTCTCTTATGAGGGAAGGCTGAGAGACCTGGGTCTGTTTAGCCTGGAGAAGAGAAGACTGAGAGGGGACCTCATCAATGCTTATAAATATCTAAAGGGCGGGTGTCAAGAGGATGGGGCCAGACTCTTCTCAGTGGTGCCTGGTGACAGGACAAGGGGCAACGGGCACAAACTGTAACACAGGAAATTCAATCTCAACATGAGGAAAAACTTCTTTACTTTGAGGGTAACAGAGGACTGGAACAGGCTGCCCAGAGAGGTGGTGGAGTCTCCTTCTCTGGAGATCTTCAAAACCTGCCTGTCCAACCTGCTCTAGGTGAACCTGCTCCCTCCGGCAGGTAGGTTGGACTAGATGATCTCTGAAGGTTCCTTACAACCCCTACCATTCTGTGATTCTGTGATGACAGCACGCTTCACTGCTGAAGCACCTGGTCTACGCTGCCTCTGGGAAATGGCTGCTTGGAGCCAGCTTCCAGCACCGATCTGATGACAAACCCTGCTGAGCAACATGCACTTCACATTGGTGCAGATGCTGCTGTGGGACGACAAGCTTTGCACAGGCACACTTTTACATTTGACAGTAAAATGTCAAGAGAGCTGACACGCCGCCATTTCCCAGTTGTCTCTCTAGAGCTCTGGCTGCAACATGCAACTCTGCCCAGCTATTTGGTTTCAGTGGCAGCACAGGCTCCCCGGGTGGACTGTGATTCGCTGGCTATCACAGATGCTGCAGCAGACCCATGCCTACTTTGCCTGCACCCACAGCCTGCTCCCAGCATAAGGCTCTGAGTTCCAATATCACAGGAAGCACGCAGCCAGCTTCTGCCAGGAGCCATTCTTACAGCTTCCCTGGGAATATGCATGACACTTTTTCTGCCTTAGATGCATCTTTCTCCCTTGGGACACCTCTCCTGGCTTCCTCCTGTCTCAGGGATGCAGAGACGTTAGGCAGTGGCACTGTCAACATAGGGATTATTCAGTTCCCAACACCAGAGCACCCTCCGTGGCCATACTGTCCCTTGGCTCTCCCTCCCTGATTCTAGAAGACTGTAGAAGGATCGTCCCTCTTCTATTTAGGGTCTGGTAGGCTGGGATTGATGCTGGCACATAAAACCCATCAAGCAGAGTAGTTTCAGATTCTGATGGCTTTGATCAACTCCTTGTAAAGCCCTCACACTCCTCTGCAAGAGGAAGCTTCCAGATGTGGAGATAGGAAGTCTGTACCTAAATATTTTTTGCCAAATCAGTTCATTCTTCTTATTTATCATTTGCAATAGCGCAAGCCCACAGTGTGCTGAATACTGCTCAACCCTATACACACATCAGCAAACATAGCATCTAGCAATGATCCCTGCCCAGAAAAACGTGTTGTGGCAGTGCAAGGCAGGGAGGCACGCAGTGAGCACAATGACTCTAGACACATCAGTACAACAGCCATTTTGATTGCAAATGTCAAAATTCTCTTTCCTCTTTCCTGCCCTCAAAGACTGTGGATGTGCTGATTTAAGGGTGGTTGGTGCAGCTCCATGGCTTCTGGAGTACAGCTTCCTGCCTCTGCAACATTGCTGAGAAGATGCAGAAGCTATCAGAGGCAGCTCCAAACTGGCCTGCAAGGCTCTGCTTCAATTAAGAGGGGGCTGGTGCAAACACCAGCCTTGCCTCCAAGTGCTGATGCGTTAGGTGTGTCAGTCACATACCACCAGGGATACCCTGCTATCTGTTACCGCTCTGGCCACGCTTTTGGAGGTCCATCGCTGATTGCTTAATATCCTGCTCTGTTCAGCACTCTCAGCTGCACACGTGGGACAACTGGGTTCAACACGCAATGACACAAGTTTCCTCATAAAATGTAATGCAACAGTGGGGGAGGCATGCAGAGATTTAAGAAATAAACATGATTTAAATACAAAAAAGATTGCACATATAGCACAGAGAATGAAGAGGCAGGAGCAAGATCATCAGAACTGCCAGCTGGAGGCAATGCTAGCTTTTTGGAGGGTGGCTTTTCTGAACAAATTACTGTTCCTACAAATCTCAGACACTTCATCTATGAAATTGAATGCCCAATGTAAACCTTTAATTGTGAGGATTCTTGCTGCCTCTTTCTGAATGGCTATGGTTTCACTGTCATCATCATCTTCCTCAGATGGACCAAGATCCATCAAGTCACTCAAGAGTGAAAGATGGAAAAACAGAGTTAAAATCTGGGCATTCAGTTTCATAGATGAATCAGCAAAAATCCTTTTGTATTGGAGCTGCTTGTTCTTTGAGGGTTGTTCCATGTAAATCCCTGAGCCCTACAGAGCATTTGCATTAACATGCTTAAAGAAACCAACACAGCTCTACAAAACAAGCATGAGCAGAAATGCTGCAAAAAGCAATGGTTTGTGTGAGCTTGCAGACATGGGCACAATACAGACATCTCCTCTTTTCTCCACAGGGAGAGATACATTCAGTTTACTCCCTGTAAGTCTACCTCCATGCAAAAGGGCTGGGAGAAGAGTCCAAACTGAAAGCCGCTCTTCTGACATTCAACAGGACAGGTGGTGTGAGGGATCTCAGGGCTCACTGGTTCCAGCACCAGTTTCCAGGATTCTAGTAATGCAGTTCATCCCTGCCCCAGATTTGCCACTCCAAAAGCTTCCAGAAAGTACTGAATGGTTTTTAAAAAACTCAACAGGAAAATTCCAGCAAGCTGGAGGACATTCAGGGAGCAGCGTGAGTGAATAGGATGGGTTGAAGGGCACAGGATGAGTGTACTGGGGATGGGACTGAACCATCTGGGTGAGTAAGAAGAGGATGGATGTGAGGATGCAGGAAGCCTGTAAGTTGTTGTAGGGTGGGACTAGCTAGTGGTATTTGTTTGGACATTCATTCCTCACCATCTAATACATCTCTGCCAAATTCACACCTTCATTAAATGCTTTATTAAATCATCCAGCACGTTTAATGAAAGAAAAGGTGTAAAAAGAAATACTAGTTGTTTGACACATCCTAAACCTCTAGTTCCCCTCCCCTGCCTCAGAGAACGGGGAGCATAGTGAGGGTGGTCTGTCTGGTCCCAGGGTAAATATTCCAGCACCCAGTGTTTAAAGGGGGCTGCCACAAGACAGAAAGGCTAAATACTTCCTAAATTTCTGCCTCAGCTCAGGCTAGTTCCTCTTGTGGTCCTGAGAAAACAGTGATTCCTGAAAAGATCGCTTCCCTTTTCTCTCCACAGCGAGATGCTGCCTGGGCCATTGCTTTTTACAGTGGTTTCCGGGACAGCCTGACTAAGCCCATTCATTATTAATGTATCATTACATCCCAGAACTATATAGGATTATGATGCGTTCAAAATGGAATCTGCAGCATGTGATGATCAATAACAGCCCTTGCACACATGACAGCAAGGAGCTACTAAGGTCAGGGATGAGGGGCTTGCCAGCAGAGATGATAGGCTGAGTGAGATGGAAATCTCACAGGTAGGAATTAAGGCTTCTCACAACAAAACAGGGGCAGAAACAATAGCCCAACTGAAGTGCTTCAAACAAACAGGAAGAGCTGGAAGCCATTGTGCAGCAGGAAAGCTATGATATAGTTGCCATCACGGAAACGTGGTGGGATCGCTCGCACGACTGGAGTGCTGCATTAGATGGCTACAAACTCTTCAGAAGGGACAGGCAAGGAAGGAGAGGAGGTGAGGTGGCCCTGTATGTTAGGGGGTGTTATGAATGTCAAGAGTTTAATGATGGTGACAATAGGGTTGAGTGTTTATGGGTAAGAATCAGGGGGAGGGCCAACAAGGCAGATATCATGGTGGGACTCTGTTATAGACTGCCCAACCAGGATGTAGAGGCAGATGAAATATTCTACAAGCAGCTGGGAGAAGCCTCAAGATCACTGGCCCTTGTACTCATGGGGGACTTCAACCTACCAGATATCAGCTGGGAACACAATAGAGCTGAGAGGGAACAGTCTAGGAGGTTCCTGGAGTGTGTTGGGGATAACTTCCTGACACAGCTGGTGAGGGAGCCAACTAGGGAAGGAGCCCTGCTGGACCTGCTGTTTGTGAACAGAGAAGGACTTGTGGGGGATGTGAGGGTTGGAGGCCGTCTTGGGCATGGTGACCATGAAATGATAGTTTTCAATTCTCAGAGAAGCAAGGAGGGGTGTCAGCAGAACTGCCACCATGGACTTCCGGAGGGCAGACTGTGGTCTTTTCAGGAGCCTGCTTGACAGAGTCCCTTGGGAGGCAGTCCTGAAGGGCAAAGGAGTCCAGGAAGGCTGGAAGTTTTTCAAGAAGGAAGTCTTAAAGGCACAGGAGCAGGCTGTCCCCATGTGCTGAAAAATGAGCCGTCGGGGAAAAAGACTGGCCTGGCTGAACAGAGAGATATGGTTACAACTCAGGGAAAAAAGGAGAGTTTATGGCCTTTGGAAGAAGGGGCAGGTCACTCAGGAAGGCTACAAAGAGGTAGTGAGGCTATGTAGGGAGAAAATTAGAAGGGCCGAAGCCCAACTAGAACTTAACCTGGCTTTGGATGTTAAGAACAATAAAAAGAGCTTCTATAAATATATTAGTAATAAAAGGAGGACTGAGGAGAATCTCCCTCCTTTATCAGATGAGGGCGGTAACATGGTGACAAAGGATGAGGAAAAGGCTGGGGTACTTAATGCCGTCTTTGCCTCAGTCTTTAGTAGTAGAGTCGGTTGTTCCCTGAGTCCCCAGCCCCCTGAGCTAGTAGATAGGGACGGGGAGCAGAATGAAGCCCCCGTAATCCAAAGGGAGATGGTGAGGGACCTGCTCCAACACGTAGACATACCCAAGTCTATGGGGCCGGATGGGATCCACCCGAGGGTACTGAGGGAGCTGGCGGAAGTGCTCACCGAGCCACTTTCCATCATTTACCAGCAGTCCTGGCTAAGTGGGGAGGTCCCAGTTGACTGGCGTCTAGCCAATGTGACGCCCATCCACAAGAAGGGCCACAAGGAGGATCCGGGGAACTACAGGCCTGTCAGCCTGACCTCGGTGCCTGGGAAGGTCATGGAACAAGTAATCCTGAGTGCCATTATGTGGCACATGCAGGTCAAACAGGCAATCAGGCCCAGTCAGCGTGGGTTCATGAAAGGCAGGTCCTGCTTGACAAACCTGATCTCCTTCTATGACTGGGTGACCTGCTTAGTGGATGAGGGAAAGGCCGTGGATGTTGTTTACCTGGACTTTAGTAAAGCCTTTGATACGGTTCCCCACAGCATCCTCCTGGAGAAACTGGCTCCCCATGGCTTGGATGGGAGTACTCTTTGCTGGATTTTTTAATCTGGCTGGAGGGCCGGGCCCAGAGAGTGGTGGTGAATGGAGTTCAATCCAGTTGGTGGCTGGTCTCGAGTGGTGTTCCCCAGGGCTCGGTATTGGGGCCAGTTCTCTTTAATGTCTTTATCAATGATCTGGACGAGGGGAGACCTCATCGCTCTCTACAACTACCTGAAAGGAGGCTGTAGAGAGGTGGGGGTCAGTCTCTCCTCCCAAGTAACAGGCCATAGGACAAGAGGAAACGGCCTCAAGTTGTGCCAGGGGAGGCTTAGACTGGATATTAGGAAAAATTTTTACACTGAAAGGGTTATCAAGCATTGGAACAGGCTGCCCAGGGAAGTGGTTGAGGCACCATCCCTGGAGGCATTTAAAAGCCGGGTAGACATAGTGCTTAGAGATATGGTTTAGTGACGTTTTTTGTCAGAGTTGTGTTGATGGTTGGACTAGATGATCTGAAAGGTCCCTTCCAACCTAGGCAATTCTATGATTCTATGAGTAGTCGCATGATCGCAGCTGGCAACAGGGCTTTTGATAAAAATATCCATGAAGAAAGAGAGAGGAAGGAGGGGAAGATGTGTGGGTGACAAATAATAAAGGTAAACCTGTACCTGTTGTGAAAGAGGAAGGGAAGTGACCCACATTAGATCTGTTCACCTGCCCTTAATACTACATATAATACAAAACATTGGAAAAGAATAAGTTGACTGGGAAATAAATGAAAAATAGGGAAAAACATAGCATGGGGTTGCTAAAGGTGGGTTACTGTCTGGCTGTCAGGAATACCAGAGTGAGTTCTTGACTCACCAGGATCATTAGACTGGAAGAAGATTAGGGTCTCTGGGACAGAGAACTCATTTTTTGTTTGCTATTACAGCCTCAGACACCTGAGAGGTGGTAATGGAGCCATGGGCAGGCCATTTCTGAGTCAATGGCATATTCTCCTGGGCCACCTGCACTTTCTGCAATGCAGGTCCAGAGTCCCTTGGATCCAGAGATCCAGCTGCACTTTATCCCCTGCATTCTGCATTGATTCAGCGAAGACGACACATGGCAGCAATTTTATCTCCTTCCTGTGAATCATTTCGGTCAGCTCCAGTTGCCAGAAGCTCTTGCCCATCTTTTAAGCATCTCAGGGCAGAGATTATCTGTGCACTCTCACTGCTTAATAGATGGTCTTGTAAGAGTTGACACCTACTAGCTAGGCACAGCCTGGGGAGTGTTCCCATCTCATGCAGTGAAGCAGGCTGCATCATGTTTTTATTCCTTTAGGTAAGCATTGTACAGACAAACTATATGCAATTTTTCTTCCACACCCCAATACAAGTATGTGTACGCTGCATAGATATGTACTGTTGTATGCCCTGTCCTCCAGACCATGATGCACCTACAAACACACATGTGTTGTTGTTACTCCCCACCAACCTCCTGAAGGAGCCTGTTCTGCAGCAGCACCACAAAATGCAGTCTGGTAGCATGTGTCTCACTGTACAGTCCCCACTTCTCACACCTACAGGAGCATATCCTGCTACCTGCTCCCATTGGGCTGAATAGGACAAAGACCTGGAGACAGAGAGGGTTCCCAGGTCCCAGAGTGAGATAGGGATGAGAAGAAGCTGCAGTTCAGGAAGCCCTATGGTGCTTCCAGGACATTGTCACAGAGCTGTGAGCAGAATGCACTCTGATCTGTGGTTTTGCTGGAAGCCCTGTCCTTCCCACCTGGCACCCTGCACTGAAACTCTGGGTTTATCTTCTTCACCAGGTGTAAAGGCTGGAGAGCCTTGCCACTGCATAGGGATGTAGAAGGAGCAACCGTCTGAGAATCTGAAGCAGCAAAATGGTTCCTTCAGAAAACTGCTGCAGAAAAGTCTGTGCTGAGGATCACTCCCACATCAGCAAACCTCTTGGGGCTGCACAGAGCACTGACCATCCCAGGGAACACAGCGAGAAGCTGGAGAATGACAGTAAAAATGATACATTTACATTCCCTGACAATGACAACCCTGATTTTACTCCCCTGTGCCGTCTACTGCTGGTCTCTGACCCACAACCCCCTGTTCCTCTAGCTCTTCAATGCCCCTCACACCTGCCTCCTGCTCCAACGTTACTCTTCAGCTCTGCCAAACATTTACCATTTTAATCTATATTTTTCCTACCATCCTGTTGCTCCTGACAGGCCTAAAAATGCTTTATCTGAATTATTCTTGGGTCACTGGCAAACTACAGAAAGCTTTTGTGACTAGGTTAGACCTGCCAAGCTCGCTCATTAATACCACCAGTATACAAGGCTCTAGATGTCTGGAGGTAAAAAAGTAGATCTCTATTTCCCCCATACTCCATACACCTTTACAATACCCATCAATCCAGTCCCTGTATGATCTGTTCCTCAACAGCCAATGTTAATATAGCTCCCATTAACACCACATTCCCCCCAGACACCTGCAATTGTAACCTCACATGCTCAGCATTTTCCATAACCCAAAAGATTGCATCTGCTATTTGACTATCTCCTTTTGTTACTACATTCCCATGTGTACATTCCCCTACAGCTACATCACTGTATCACACATAGAAAAATCTCATTCTTTTATCTTTGCCTTATTGTTCTCACTGACTGCCATCCTGAACATTGCCTCTCCAGCATCTATATCCGTATTCCACATATATCCTTCTCTTTGTTCAAGCCCTTCTCCCTTTGTGTTTGCAGATGCAATTTGATGGAAGGATTTGTGCAGAGGGTGGGGGAGAGAAGGAGGAAGGCGGGGAGGGTAAAGAGGGATTTGGCTATAAAAAGAACATGTAATTAAGCTCTAGTAACTGGTAACCAGCCTGGAACACTCATCTCAGTAATTAAAAGTAGTAATTCCTCCATTCCTAGATAACCTTTCTCATCTGATCTGTGAAAAAGAGGCAAGGAGAAAGCATTAATTTACACAGTCAGCACAGACATGCCCTGGGCAACACAAAGGACTCCAGGCTGCACAGAGCTCAGTGTATCTCTTAGCAGAAGAGCAGGGTTTTACCTGCCACACTATTTTATCCTAACACTTTTTGAGCAATTGATTTACCAGTATTTAAAAAAAA
Organism: Sterna hirundo; assembly: GCA_009819605.1. NCBI lineage: Eukaryota > Metazoa > Chordata > Aves > Charadriiformes > Laridae > Sterna > Sterna hirundo. The sequence continues at coordinate 12,304,763 of CM020463.1, forward strand.
AAAGGAAAAAAAAAGCTACAAGCCACACTGACAGCAGCCTTTCCTCTGTGTCTTGTTTCTGACTTTTCATGGAAGTGCTGTCTGTCAAAACAGCTTTTGAACTGCACAGCAGCATCACTACCAGGGATGCACAGAGAGCATAGGTAGTTTGTAGGACCAAAACAATCCGTGTAGGCTCAGCTGTCATGGCAGACACAATGGAGAGCTGTGCGACTGCATTGTCAAAGCGAAGCACAGCTTGCCTCTGCACAACCAGCCCCAGACATGACAACCACTATTTCATAGCTACAATGGACAAACACACATTCTGCACAGTAATACCAGCCTCCTCATTCTCTTCCATCAATTTTAATCACAGCAGTTCCAAAGCAACGCAACCTCTGAAGAAACAAAGCAATCCTAAAATCTTTAAGCTTCATTGGGTATCTGGCAATCTCTACAAAAACAAACCATCCACTTTGCAGGACAATGAATGTCCTGAAAACCATCAGTATGACTAATGCCCACCCCGATCATTTCTCCATCTCACCTTTCCACAGATCCTCTGTTCCCTGTCTCCTTTCACTGAACACGCTCTGCTCCAGCACTGCTGAGCACTCAGATTCCAGTGGGCTCCATGGGAAACACAGAGTCAATTTTTTATTTTATTCTTTTTCACAGCTGCATCCCTGGCAATGCAGAGGGTCTGCGCAATCACATCTCCAATGCTCCTGCTGCTGCTGCTGTTGTGACGTTGCTGCATGTGAAGGAGCAAGCATGCCCACAGCATTGCCACTCCGGCTTGCAATCAGTCCCTGCAGTACCTCAGATAAGGCAGGGGATGGGAGGGAGCAGAGAAGGAGAGGAGGGGAGAGAACAAGTCGAGCTGGAAGATGGAGGATTGATTCTTACAGGAACTGGGAAATCAGGAAGGTAGCATGAGGAGAAATATACAGACTAAAGCCTATGCTGTAAAATAGAGCTGCAGCATCTTATTCTGTGATGAGCTTTGGTTTCAGATGCTGCGTGATTGCAAGCTGTCTGATCTCTTCTTCTGGCTTTGCAAAGGAAAGCAAAAGTAACTGAAGTGCTATGTTCCTACAGTTGATAATGGCAGCCAGAGCCCTTGGAGATAAAATTATAGTCTGCAAAGCAATGCACAGGAGGAGGAGGAGGATGGGAGGACTTATTACTAAGAGATCAGGAAGACTACAAGAAGCTTCTTGAAGCTTCTTTTACATTTCTGTAGTGCCTTGTCCTAAAGAGCTTCACCAACAGAATCTACACAGCATCCCTGAAACGCAGCCACCCCCAGAATGAGATGCAGCCACCAGCACTTCCCCCAGTGCTGAACACACCTAGCAGGGATAGGATGTCTGAAGTCCATGCTGTCAAAGGGATTCTCAAAGCAAGATCCCAGCAACTATTAACTACAGCTTGTAATTAAAGTGCTGCCCATAACCTGGGCATCTCTGCAAAGCAATCCATGGCAGATCTTCCTTCCTGAAACAAGGGATCACCACCTGCAAAAGCCCAGGCTCTCTTGCTATCCTGGGGCCATGTGAAAGGATTTTTCCATAACCCCCTTTTCACCAAAGGCAGCTGCAACCTGCTCCATAGGCAAGTCAGTGCAGTTCCTCACAGGGCACAGGTAGCTTCGCCAAGGAACACATGTGGCTAGTTTTGTTTTTCTGTCACAAGTCTGGGCATGACCACACACCCCAGAAACTCAACTGTGCTCCAGGCTGTGCCAGGGGAGATGTTCCTAGCACTAGAGCAGCTCCCTTGAGACAACCATCCTGGAGGAACCATTCACATTATTGTACTTTGCCTTCTAACCCCTCTGGGAGGGCTGAGGTGCCATCGCTGCTCCTACAGCCACTGCCCTGCTCTGAGCTAAGAAGAGCTCAGAAAATGGAGTGTCAACATTGGAAAAAGGTCTATGCTGGCAATCCCTACAAGCCCAAACCAAACTCCATCTCCTAAACTGAGGCTCTGTGGGGAGCGGGCAAGTCAGAGAATATGTAGAAATGTCACACAGACACACAGTTCAAAGAAATTAAGAACATACCTGAGTACTTTTTGCTCTATGACATGATGCACTCAAAGCAGCAACCAAATAAAACAAATACAATATCCTGGACAATACAACACTTTGCAGAAGCTTCTGCCTCTGGAGAGACCAACATAACAAGCTGTGACAGAAAAATGTTAGATTCATTACTGGAAGTGGCTGCCAATTGTCTCGGATCCCAGACCACTAGAAATCTTTAAAACATCTCTTTGGGTAATGTTCAAATCAGATTTCTGACTGAAAAATCCAGTGACTGGTAGATAGCTCCCACCAAGAGCTACCAAGGGCTCCGGAGGCAGGAGTCCAGGACTCCCCCCAGCACATAGAGACCCTTACAGCAAGAAAAGAGAAAGGGCCTTGGGCTGTCTGTGGGCTGTGCAACCCATTAGCAACGTACTGGAGCCAGCATCAAAGACACAAAGACTTCTCACCTCCCAAACACTGGAAATGATCCATCAGCCTGTCGCAAAGCTCAACCTCTGCAGGTCCTTCCCAGGAAGCCAATGCACATGCCCCATCTGTCATATTTCACACTTCTCAGGCCACTGCTTGCCTTTCCTTGGATGCTTGGGACCCACACCAACCCTTGTCCCATTCAAGCAGCAAGGACAAGCTCCAGAGATGACACAGGAGCGAGAGATGTACCTCCATGCCTGGACATTACAGCAAGCAGAACTAGTCCTGGCAGGCTCTGTTCCACCCGAGCTGCAGTAAATGAAACTATTAGCAGTCACAACAACATACTCCTGCCATGGGCAGAGTGATTAACTTCACTTGTAAGAGAGCAGCAGTGAAATATTTATTGATATAAAACAGTGATTTAACAAAGTCAGTAGGGAATGCGACAGTGTTTTACGAGATTCGATGCCAGGGCACACTTGATTATTTACTGCACAGAGGCCAGGGTCAGACAAGCTGTCAGGGAGACCCTCCCGTTGAGTCACGAGGTTCAGAAAGGACCCCCTGGCTTTCTAAACTCCTTCTCAGAGAGGAGTCTAGGGGCGGCTGGATCCAATCCCAGTCCCAGACTTGGTCGACGGTTTGTGTCTAAAGGATTCTATATGCGCAATCAATCCTTATCTCACTTAGCTAAGACTTCAAAGTTTAGCATGCTATCAGTCACTTACCGAGAATCTGCTGCGGCAAGGAATCTCTCAGCCTCGAGGAGCAGAACCTTAAGCGAGCGTCCCCGCTCAAGGGGAGATCCTGGCGTGCAGCCGCTGCCGTGCAGGAGAGCTCAAAGGGCTCTTGGGCTGTCCGCTATTTATGGAGGAAGATAATTGACCTATAGTCATATTCGCATGGGAACAAGATGTCTAGGCCCCCACTCCAGACAGTGTTTTGACTGTGTTGCCAGCCATCCCCCAAAGTCCAGGTGCAACTCATCACACTTCCCACTGATGGTTATGGCTTGAGCAGGAGCCGTGGGGGGTGGGGGAAGGGGGAGAGCACACTGCCACAACTCCCATTAGAGTGCAGACCCCCATATGGCCAGTCCCATTGTATTGTCAGCATTAATTAAGGCAGGCTCAAGCAGATGTCTCCAGCCCATTCAGCTGTGACAGTTGGGGAGCAGCAGCGAGGAAGAAGACAGTCTCAGCTGCAGAGCTCTGTGCAGAACAAGGAGTGTTTGTTACCCAGAAGACTCGTTCCCACAGCAGAGAGAATGGAAACTATTTTGGTGCCCTCCCCAGTCCTCCACAAGCATTGCCAATGCTGATGCCAGGAGGTATAAATGCTGGCAGCCTGAGTGCTTGCCTGCATCCTTGTCCCTGCCACTGGTATTAACCAATTCACTGACAGCAATGCCTCCCTTGTGTAGTAGATGTGCACACCAGAGCATATGGAGTCAGGGGGCTGTTTTGTTAAGAAACAGAGCAATGCAGCAGACAAGGGGCTCCCTCAGAAACATTCCTATTTACATACCTGTTCCCAACATAAACATTTGTATCTTCCTCCCCAAAACAGTTATTCAGTACATTCCTCCTACCCCAAGCTCACGTGGCCTTCCACCTCTGCAGCAAGCACCCCTTTGCTGCATGTCCCTCCCAGGATCTTCCCTCTCAGCAACAGTGGTAAAAACTGATTACAGGTGCTAATGAGGAAGAAGAAAGCTCTTTCTTGGAGACTGTCTTCTAGGAGATGACTTCTCTTTGATCACAGAGATGAATCAGTGTGAGAAGGAGAGTGCGGCTGACTCCACAGTCTCATGCAAGGAGGGGAGCAGGGATACTGCAGGCTGGTGACTGCACTCCTTAGAGAAGTAAGGTGAGGGAGATGCAGGTGCCAGAACATGCCTGCCCCTACAGTAATAGGGGTCCCTTTCCTGCTTGGCTTGGAGAGGTAGGGATAGGTGCTTCCCACGCACCCCAGCATTCTGGGGTGCAGCTTGCCAGGAGAAAACTGCTTATCAAGCAACATTAGTCTCATTACTCACAGGCATCCCAGGTGTAGGGCAGAGTTTTTCCATCTCGCCTCCTTCCCTCTTGCTCCAAGGGTGTGAGAACTCAATGCACATGTTCTCCCACCTGTGAATTCCAGTTCAGGAGGTGCATCCCATTCCCAGCACTGGGCTGCAGCAGAGCTCATCATTTCGGGGGAGCCTCATGTGCTGCACTCACACTGGACATGAGCTGTGTGCGTACCTGGAGCGCCCGCTGACAACCACCAGGACACAAACAGATCATCTAGGTGGAAGAAAACCCAACACACTTCTGCCTTGGCCTTGGTCACCTTCCTTCACCTGCCTACATGTACCATGCAGGAATTGGCCACTAAGGTCAGCACACCCCCACATACAAGAAGGAAGAAACCTTTCCACTTTTACTGCAATTGTACAGCAAAATCATCCACCAGCAGCCCAAGCCTCCCACCTATTTGCTGCAAATCTGTTCTGGTGAGCCGTGAACTGGAAACAGCTCATCCCCAAATCCCAGCTGGCACCAAGCACTGGGCAGGAACAGGTCTTTAATCATGCCTCACTGTCAGGCATGGTGCACAATTTGCCTGCTCTCGCAACAGCCTGACAGCCTCAAGGCTGCTGCCTCTCCATTGCAGCTCACAGCTATAACCCAGCACAGGGAGCTGCCTGCTGCCCCCTCCTAAAGGATGGATATTTTGATCTAGTCCTCATTACCTTCCGTGTGTCCATGCCTCTCAAGAAAATAGAAAGTGATACGAGCAATAGCAAGCTCATTGCCACAGCGGACAATCTGTGTCTTGCTATCTGTGGGTGAAACAGCAAGAACATGCCTAGGCTACAGCTTCTGGTTCATCATGGCCACAGGAGGGAGAGACATCATCACTCTTTCCCACATGCTAGACCACTCAGGAGCAAGGTGGGAGCAGCTCAGTGCCTTTCCACCTTGCTCACTGATTGCTTGTGGCAGAAATCTGAATTCCCAAGACATGGCAATCCCATCCATCACTACTGAGGCCATTTCAGGAATGCCAGAGAGGAATGTTGGTCAGAGCTGAACTAATAGCATGGTTCTGCTTAACTGGAGCAAGGGGGACCAGAACACAGAGGCCATCAGGAAAGCAGGAAGTGCTGAAAACTTTATAAAAATCCTCAGAAAGGAAAAGAGGAGAAAGGAAAAGAGGAGAAAAAAAACAACATTCCCCATCCCTGCAAGCCCTGCCCCTCAAGGTCAAACAACATCTCTCTCTAAAACACACAGAGATCAATACAGGGTGATCATTACCAATATGCGCTTGACAACTTTTCTGTTCAGTGTAAGGTGGGAACAAATATGGGAGTTTTTGAGTGAGGGGTCAAAAGTCCAAGCAGATTGAGAAAAGCACACGTTAGAGTAGTGCCAATGACTGCCCCTCAGTCTTCACATTTCACCAGGGGGTCACTAACCAATCCCCACTGAGCCTGCCTTCTGAGAGTATCTGAGGACAGCACCACAGGAATCTGTGGGGTTATGCCAGTCACAGTGACACATTCACAACAGGAGGATTCACCAGCCCCCAGTGATCCCCCAGCCCCCATGATGATCCTTCCCCAGTGAGCCCTGCCCACTGCCCGGAACAGCAGTACTGATTTCTTCAGGTCTAGCAACCCAAGTCAGGAGTCATACCTCCAGAATAAGAAAATTACTTGAAAAGAGAAAGTTGTTGCTGGGCAGGTTTTTTTTCAAAAAATGGACATTTCTTGTTGTTTGCTAATCATTTTCTAACAGAATTAATTCCCCAAATTCATTCCTCTGATGTTTAAGAACATTCTCTAAATTTCCAGCTTATCTTTATCCATGCACAGCTCACCCCTATTCATTCATGTTCCAAAAATGTGATTTAACGTCAATGTTTATCCAGTCTGTGTTTAAATTTATATCATCTGAGTTCTTTAATCACTTCAAATTAGGTAGGCTCTCCATTTCTTTGATCATACCAGTATCCTTTCTCTGGACCTGACCCAGTCTGCATACAGCCTTCAGAGAGTGACCGGAAATGTACACAGTCTTCTAAGCAAGATTTTATCATGCCTTAAATATACTAAAATTTCCCCATCTCTGCTACAAATATTTTGTTCAACATGTCAAATTGGATGACATTTATATTTTTCGTGGCTGCATCATGCTAGCTGCTTAGTTATCCTGCATGTCACTGATAGACCTTGAGTTTTCCCCCATCTCTCTCACTTTCTCCAATGAGCTCCCAGCTGGAACTGAACTTTTTGCTTATTTCTCATGCACACAACCATGAAATTCTGAACTATCCAGTTCTCATTTGTATTATTCCTTAAGGACATCCAAGTTCTTCCTGCTGAATAACATCATTAACAAAATCTTACTTTTTAATGCTCAGAGCATTATTTGACATATTAAATAGCTTCCATTTCAAGTCTACTCTCTACTAACAACTTCCCTTCAGACCAGTAGTTCCTCTTTTTGCTGTTTGCTGTTCCTTACTTCTCAAATGGTATTATGGATGGAAGAAGTCCACAGGGGTTCAAGGGGAGACAGGGCAAGCACTTGAGAGATCCATTTCAGGTTACAAAACAGTTAAAATATAATAGACTTAGCGAATCCCCTGGAAAAAAAAAATTATTAAGATATGATATCTGCTTGCCATGCTCCCACTCTTCCCTAGCTTACCACCTGCAACCACTTTTGGAAAAATAATACTGGGCAAGGTGGATCCTTCATCCCAATCACTATCTTGATTTCCATCTTCCTGTATTAAGGTCAAATCCTTCCTATTGGAGCAGCTGATGCCTCACTGCCCAGGAACAGAGGTTTTATAAGCTCCATAAAATGTCACAAGTACCAGATAGGTCTAGTTCTGGCAAGGCTCCCCACAGGGCTGGGCTGAGTTTCACATATCTCTACTGAGACGTCTATAGGAAAACTAAACCCAGCCCATCAACCATCTGTCTGTCTCCATTCCCTTACAGCCCAGGATTCCAGTATGTTCATACCGTTTTTCTAGGGCAGTACTGCTATCAACATTTTACATGCAGGAGTCTGGATCAACAAGGAGATATGAACCACTTAGAAGTCTGTGGGAAAGGGAGAACCTATCCTAGAACCCCAGTACCCATCTTTTAGCCTTAATACTTAATGCTCCCCAAGCAGGAGCACAAAGAAACAGCTGAACACATTTAGGCAGAGGAAAATCAGGACAGAAACAACAGAGCAGCTCCTCAATCATACCTAAGTCTCAGCTCCAATCTGATAAACAAAGCTCATAAAGCTGTACAGAAAACCTTGAATTAAAGCAAAGCCCGGATGTAACTGATGCAGCCTGAGATTTCAGAGTCTGAAGCAGGAGCTCAGCTGTAATAGCAATCCTGTTTCTTCCAGCACTCACTCAAACATTGATGATACACTGAATGGGAATACAAACTCTTTTATCAATCAAAGCCTTGGCAAAAGGAGCAGAAAGGGTATTATTACAAAAATGATATGCCTTCTAACCTGGAAATCAATTGTCCTGAGCAGCCCATGGAAAAAATGGATATTAAGGTGTTACTGGCTTCACTCATATTAAAATTAGTTTTCAAAATGGGATAAATTCTTACTCTATAACACAATTTACCTAAACCATTAGTACATTTTCACCATAACTTAATAGTTCTCCTCTGCCACGAGGAAAGCCTGAAGTTGCCACATTAGGTACTTTATTGAAGCTGGTGAATTTGGCAGCTGCAGTTGTGCTGTATTCACCATTTTGTATTCTGACCTCAAATAAAAATTACATATCATAGAATCATACAATCATAGAATGGTTTGGGTTGGAAAGGACCTTAAAGATCCTCTAGTTCCAACCCCCCTGCCATGGGCAGGGACACCTCCCAATAGACCAGGTTGCTCAAAGCCCCATCCAACCTGATCTTGAACACTTCCAGGGATGGGGCATCCACAACTTCCCTGGGCAACCTGTTCCAGTGCCTCACCACCCTCACAGTAAAGAATTTCTTCCTGATATCTAATCTAAATCTCCCCTCTTTCAGTTTAAAACTGTTACCCCTCATCCTATCCTTCCACTCCCTGAGAAGGAGTCCCTCCCCATCTTTCCTGTAGGCCCCCTTCAGGTACTGGAAGGCTGCTATAAGGTCTCCTTGGAGCCTTCTCTTCTCCAGGCTGAACAACCCCAACTCTCTCAGCCTGTCCTCATCGGAGAGGTGCTCCAGCCCTCTGATCATCTTTGTGGACCTCCGCTGGACCCGTTCCAACAGGTCCATGTCCTTCTTGTGTTGAGGACTCCAGAGCTGGACGCAGTACTCCAGGGGATGAGTACAGACATGACTGAAACAACCCAGCGCTTCACAACAAGCTAGTAATTGTGTAACTCAATACAACCAAGGAGCCGTATCAGCTCACAGATGACATGAATTTCTACTTTGCTGCTGATGTGACATACTGGACAGGAATGGGATGAATTCCTCATATTTACCAACAGAAAAGAGAGTCTCAGAGCGCAACTTCCCAACCCCTAACTCTGAGCATAGCTATTCACCCCTCCGCCAGCAGTAAGAGCTGTCCTTTGCAGTTTGACATCACAAACTTTTCACAAATGATCTCTGTGAATTACACAGCAAGGATTCCCTCTGCAGTCAGTAGCAAAGCTGCCTGAAGAGTTAGGTCCAATGATAAACTATACAAGACTAGTCAGTCTACACCCCAACCTCAAGGTTTTGAAAGCATCATGGACACGCTGCATATCCTTTACCCCTGCTTACCTATCTCCAATATCCAACACAGTACTACATTCTCTAGGAAGCAATGGCATTCCCCCTGCTCATACAGCACCAAGCACTATGGATCCTCAACCTGATTACAGCTACTTACCCGGCAATCCACTCCTCACATGAGCCATACAGCTGCCTTGAAGAACATGCCATTCACTTTGTTTGGTGGGCAGTGCAAGGCTTCCAGTCTTACTCCTATGGCATCCGCCACCTACATCTCCCCTTTAACTGCAAAATCATCCTCTCCTCTTCCAGGGCTCACTGCTGTCTCAGCTCTAAACCTGACAAAGACCTCCAAAGGCAACAGAAAGAAGAAAAGCATCACTGTGATGTAGTTACCCAACAAAGTGATTTTAGGACCTATCAAATAAAGTATGGACACAGGGAGAAGAGGAAAGGGTCCGACAGAAGAAGAAAATGAGGTTTTAGCCCTCTGTCCTTTTAAAACCATGTGGGTCTTATTCTGACTAGTCAAGACCCACAAAGAAAGCAGGGGCTATTAGATGTCTTCACTAGATGGCAACAGCATAGAGAGCTGGCCTTGGCTGTGTGCAATCACCCACAATGGGGTTGCATTTGTGTCCAGGGAAAATGCTGCTCCCAGCTAAGGCAAAAGCTAAAACTCTCCTAAGATGAAACATGAAAGGAGGTTCTGACACATATCTGACATAGAGCGAAATTGTCACCACTGTGTTTAGAATGATCACATATGACCAGAACACAAGGAAGCCAGAGTAGGAGGGAGAGTTGACACCTTCTGCCCAGGGCAGATAGACCTGGAAGTAGTAGCCTTTATCATACTCCCAGATGGCATTGCCAACAGCTAGGATAAGACACATCAGTGCTAAAAAATGCAAAGATCTGCAAAAAAAACCCCAAAGATATTGCATTTTAGAAACAACATATTTATTATGTACAGGTTAATCAGAAGACCCTAGTCAGATTGGGTTGGACAGCCTGAATCTCAGGGAAAGGTTCCAAGGGGTGAAGGAGGAAAACCAGAAAAGTCATGACACTTTTACCTCAAGGACAAAATTACACAGTGCAGAGTCTGGCAATTTGGAATCACAAGACCTCAAACAGCTGTAGATTTAAGTCCCAAGTAGACACCTAAACCAGGGTGCTCATGGGCAGCTGGCTGCAGAACATCAAATATCATTAGAGGTGAGCTGAGCTGCTGCTCCTCAAACATCTGGCTGCACAGTTGGGAATAGAACCCCCCTGGAGATTTTTTTCTGGCCATTTGCTGGATGCATCATAGTTTTCCTCACTATTTCTAAAAAAATGACTAAAGATAATTTGTAATACAGAAAATCCAGCACTGTGCAGGCTTGAATACAGCAATGGATATCATTCTGATGGTTAAAGGAGAGTTAATCACTGACTCAGAACTAATGGTTGCCTTGGTACCTGCCATCACAGTCTGATTACATTTCCTTTGAGCAAACAGAAAGCAACAACAACCAGTGACGTGTATCATAGAATGGTTTGGGTTGGAAGGGACCTTAAAGATCATCTAGTTCCAGCCTCCCTGCCCTGGGCAGGGACACCTCCCACTAGACCAGGTTGCTCAAAGCCCCGTCCAGCCTGGTCTTGAACACCTCCAGGGATGGGGCATCCATAACTTCCCTGGGCAACCTGGGCCAGGGGCTCACCACCCTCACAGGAAAGAATTTCTTCCTAATATCTCATCTAAATCTCCCCTCTTTCAGTTTAAAATCGTTACCCCTTGTCCTATCATTACACTCCCTCATACAGAGTCCCTCCCCACCTTTCCTGTAGGCCCCCTTCAGGTACTGGAAGGCTGCTATAAGATCTCCCCCGCACCTTCTCTTCTCCAGGCTGAACATCCCCAACTCTCTCAGCCTGTCCTCATAGGAGAGGTGCTCCAGCCCTCTGATCATCTTCGTGGACCTCCGCTGGACCCGTTCCAACAGGTCCCTGTCCTTGTGCTGAGGGCTCCAGAGCTGGACGCAGTACTCCAGGTGGGGTCTCACCAGAGCAGAGTAGAGGGGGAGAATCACCTCCCTCGACCTGCTGGCCACGCTTCTGATACAGCCCAGGATGCTGTTTGCTTTCTGGGCTGCGAGCATGCATTGCCTGCTCATGTTGAGCTTCTCGTCCACCAGCACCCCCAAGTTCTTCTCCTCAGGGCTGTTCTCAATCCATTCTCTGTCCAGCCTGTATTTGTGCTCGGGATTGCCCTGACCCAGGTGCAGGACCTTGCACTTGGCCTGGTTGAACTTCATGAGGTTTGCACGGGCCCAACTCTCAAGCCTGTCCAGGTCCCTCTGGATGGCATGATTTATTCTTATACACAAAAGTTTAAGTCCATTTAGTTCATAAGTGCAGAGTCTCATCTATCCTAGCAGACTCAGGACTGAGTATTCTCACACAGGGTCAAATTTCCTTGAGGCACACATTGAACTTCTCCATTCTCCAGCATCACCCACCAAGTACATCCAGGTCCTTGAGCAAAAAAATCCCACGAATGGGTTTGCCTTTGCCTGAGGCAGGAGAAACCCAAACAGCTTTCCCCAACATATCCCTTTCATGCACCACAGGGACCTTATCCCCTTCTATATTATGTAAAAGGTCTGACTGAGCAGGACCAGCTCGATTGATGGATCCCCTGGTGTTAACTAACCAGGTAGCTTGTGCTAAATGCTTGTCCCAATTTTTGAAGTATCCACCCCCCATTGCCTTCAGGGTGGTTTTCAATAGTCCATTGTATTGCTCAATTTTCCCAGAAATTTTCCCACTCAATTTTCCCGCTCAATACCATGTTCTTTTGCCCGAGTACTTATAAGATGGTTTTTGAAATGAGTTCCATTGTCTGACTCAATTCTTTCTGGAGTACCATGTCGCCACAAGATTTGCCTTTCAAGGCCCAGGATGGTATTCCGGGCAGTAGCATGGGGCACGGCATAGGTTTCCAACCATCTAGTGCTTCCTTCCACCTCTGTAAGCATGTAAGGCTTCCCCTGGTGGGTTTGAGGGAGTGTGATATAGTCAATTTGCCAGGCGTCCCCATACTTATATATTAACCATCGTCCCCCATACCACAAAGGTTTTAACCTTTCAGCTTGCTTGATTTCGGTGCATGTTTCACAATCATGGATAACTGTGCGATGGTGCCCATCGTTAAATCCACCCCTCAGTCACAGGCCCATTTATATGTTGCATCTCTTCCTTGATGACCTGACGTGTCATGGGCCCACTGAGCTAAAACCAGTTCACCTTTATGTTCCCAGTCCAAATCTGCCTGCAAAGTCTTAGCAGCCTGATCCGCCTGCTGATTGTTTCAATGTTCCTCAGTGGTCCGACTCATGGGTACGTGGGATCTACATGACGCGCCTTTATGACTAGTTTCCCTAGGCAGTCAGCAATATCTTGCCGCAATTCAGCAGCCCAGATGGGTTTACCTTTGTGCTGCCAGTTGCTCTGCTTCCACTGCTTTCCTACACTACAACAAGACCCATCAGTGAACAGGGCATACTGTTTCTCATTAGCTGAGAGTTCATTATATGGTGGGATTTCGTCAGCGCGAGTCACGATCTCCTCTGGTGGCATTCCAAAGTCTTTGCCTTTGGGCCAGTTTGTTATCACTTCTACAATTCCTGGATGATTTGGGTTTCCTATTCGAGCTCACTGTGTGATCAAGGCAACCCACTTACTCCAGGTAGCATCGGTGGCATGATGAGCAGAAGGAACTTCCTTCTCAGTTGGGGTATAGTTGGCCTCAGAGCCTTTGTATCCTCAACTCCAGAATCCTAGGGGTCGACCTCGAGTCTCCCCCTGGTGCTTTCTGTCAGAGGCTCCAGGTAGGGCCATTGTCCCTGGTTGCAGTGTAGAGCACATATTTAATGTTCCATCCTGTTCGGACTGGTCCAAGGGCTACTGCATGCACAATCTCTTGTTTAATTTGCTCAAAGGCCTGTCATTGCTCAGAAACCCACGTAAACTCATTTTTCTTTCGAGTCACTTCATAAAGAGGTTTTACAATCTGACTATAGCCTGGAATATGCAGTCTCCAGAAACCTACAACGCCTAAGAAGGCTTGTGTTTCCTTTTTATTAGTAGGTGGGGACATAGCTGTTATTTTGTTAATCACATCCATTGGGATCTGACGACGACCATCTTGCCACTTAATTCCCAAGATCTGGATGTCTCATGCAGGTCCCTTGACCTTACCTCTTTTTACAGCAAAACTTGCTCTCAGAAGAATCTTGATTATCTTCTTACCTTTCTTGAAAACTTCTTGTGCTGTACTACCCCACACAATGATGTCATCAGTGTATTGCAGGTGTTCTGGAGCTCCAGCCTTCTCCAGTGCAGTCTGGACCAGTCCATGGCAAATGGTGGGGCTGTGTTTCCACCCCTGGGGCAGTCGATTCCAGGTGTACTGGACACCCCTCCAGGTGAAAGCAAACTGTGGCCTGCACTCTGCTGCTAAAGGAACAGAGAAAAAGGCATGAGCCATGTCAATTGTAGCACACCACTTGGCTGCCTTGGACTCCAGTTCGTACTGCAGTTCTAGCATGTCCGGCACAGCAGCACTCAGTGGTGGTGTGACTTCATTCAGGCCACGATAGTCTACTGTTAATCTCCAGTCTCTGTTAGGCTTTCGCACTGGCCATATCGGGCTGTTAAAGGGTGAGCGAGTCTTGCTGATCACTCCTTGAGCCTCTAGCTGATGAATCAGGTTCTGGATGGGAATCAGGGAGTCTCGGTTGGTGCGATGCACCATGGCAGTAGCAATTGGCACCTCTGTTCTTTAACCTTCAGCAGTCCCACCACAGAAGGGTCATCTGAAAGGCCAGGTAAGGCAGACAGCTGTGTGATATCCTCAGTCTCTACAGCTGCTATACCAAAAGCCCACTGATACCCTTTTGGGTCTTTGAAATATCCTTTCTTGCGGAAGTCCATGCCAAGGATGCTCGGAGCATCTGGGCCAGTCACAATTGGGTGCTTCTCCCATTTATTCCCATTCAGGCTCACTTCGGCCTCCAATACAGTCAGTTCTTGAGACCCACCTGTCACTCCAGAAATAGTGACAGATTCTGTCCCTTTATGATTCGATGGCAATAGGGTACACTGTGCACCAGTGTCCACCAGGGCTTTATACTTTTGTGGCTCTAATGTGCCAGGCCGTCGAATCCACACAGTCCAATAAACTCTGTTGTCCCTCTCCTCCTCCTGGTTGGAGGCAGGGCCCCTCTAGTCTTGAGCATAGTGCCTACCATTAGCAGATGACTTTCTACCCAGACCGGAGGATTGCTCAGCATAGGTCGGAGCAGCCATTCTCCTGGAAGAATTCTTTCTTCTATCTTTTTTGCCTTGCAAATCAAGCACCCATGCCTGTAGGGCTGAGTTAGGTTGTCCATCCCACATCCTTATGTCCTCTGCATATTTGCAGAAATAGATACAGTATATACAAAACCATATTAAGCTCCCAGGATGATGTCACCGGCAGGCACTGGGGAAGTCCCAGGCTGGACTCAGCGACGGATGGGAACCAGGTTCCAGAGTTGGAGTCAGGAACACACCAATCGGGATCAAAGGCAGATGAACAGACAGGGTCCTCCTCAGACGTTTGCCATTGAAGAAAGAGAGCTGACCCTTTGATCCCTCAGCTTTTATACTGAGCATGGGGCAGATGGGATGGAATACCCTGTCGGTCAATTTTGGTCACCTGTTCTGTCCGCTCCTCCCTGCAGGTGGGACCCCTCTATGCTTTTCCGCTTCTGACCCTCTAACGGGGCAAATAACAAAATTAGCTGACCTTGGTTGTTATAGCAATAAGTCTAAGCAAGAGCCTCTCTGCGTACCATTCCTTGGCACAAACTGTCTTATCACTCTGAATGAACTGTTTCAGACACAACATGCTGTTAATTTCAGAGAGTTAGAAGAGGCCTAGCTAAGAAGTAAAATTACTGAACAGAAAGTTGGTTCTGTTTTACCTCAAACCAGGACAGCATGGCATTTCATCAGGGTCTACATTCACTTGCCAGTCACTATAAATCACCTCTTGCACAGCCAGTTCCCTCAGGTACTTAATACCTTTTTCCATGCTGGTCCATTTGCTTGGACAGTATTCGATATCATCCTGGTTCTGGCAGGGATAGGGTTAATTTTCTCTGGTATTCCATACCACGTGATCCATGCCAACTTTGAAATGCTGGGGGGAAGGGGGCAGGAAGCTCTCTCGGAGCGGGCTGAGGCTTCTCGGGTCCGGTCGGTGAGCGGCAGTTTCGTAACCACGTTTGTGTATTCCTTTGTCTGTGTTGTTGTTGTTGTTATTTTGATTGTTCCCTTCGCTATTCGGTTAAAATGCCCTTGTCTCAACCCTAGAGTCTTGCGGTTTTTTTTTTTTCCTTCTGATTCTTCCTGTATTGGGAAGAGCCGAGCGAGCGGCACGTGGTTCTTTGTTGCCGTCTGAGGCCAAACCACGACAGTCCTTTTTGGCGCCCAACGTGGGGCTCGAGGGTTGAGATAACAACAGAATCTAACCAGAGCTTGGAGAAAACGAATTTTTGTAGGTATTTTTTTAGGTAAATAGTCACTGGTCACCATGTTGCTTGGTTTGTTTTCATGGCTGTGTTATATAAATTCCTATATGGTTTATGTACTCCCTGTGATACTGTTTATCATGTCTGGAACAGGGATCAGGATTATCATTCTGCTGTCCTGTGCGATATCTGTTTATGATACGATAACATCACTGTTCAGACAGCTATTGTGGGGTGTTTATGCGGTTCTGCTGTCCTGTCCGTACATTGGGCACTGTCTCTCTGAGTTTGTTAATAATTACAGCCAGCCTGTGGAGGAAACAGGGGGGGACACTTTCCCCAGCTCTTTTGCCTCCCTTTTCTCCTTCGGGCCAGGTATGACAGCTTTTGAGAATTTTGAATATCCTTGGGATACTCAGACCAGCATGTTCCTAGTGTTATGTCTCCTGAGTACGTTCCAGGTTTTGTTTAGGGTTAAGCGACTATTTAAGACTCCCACAAGGAGATGTGCTCCGAGGCTGGATAGTCAGGGGTGGCATGGCATGTGGGAGAACATGGGCAGGTACCTAGAGAACTTCTCACCTCCAATGGTCTGGGACTTCACCCCTGAACAGTTACAGGACCCTGATAAAGTGGTAGAATATTTGAAGGGAAAATGCTGTGGCTATTCTAGAGAGGCCCAACTCACCGCACTGTGCTGGGCCCTGGCCAGTATCTACCAGGCACTGCTCAGTGTTACGCAGCACCCTCAGGGGGAAGAGATGGAAACTAGACCGGCGGCCCCTGCGGCGGCTCCTGTAACCCCTGCGGCGGCTCCTGCGGCGGCTCCTGTGGCCCCTGCGGCAGCCCCTGCGGCGGCCCCTGCGGCGGCTCCTGCGGCGGCCCCTGCGGCAGCCCCTGCGGCGGCTCCTGTGGCCCCTGCGGCGGCCCCTGCGACAGCCCCTGCGGCAGCCCCTGCAACTGAACAAGGGAATCAACCCGTGCCAGTATCAGTTGCCCCCATACAGAAGAGGAAGTACACAAAGAAGAAATCAGTTCGCTTAGTAAAAGATGACGATGAACCAGGGCCATCACGAGAGCAGGAGGAAGAGGCAGAGCCAGAGATAATTACTCGATCCCTATCCTTGAGTGAGCTGCGGGATATGCGAAAAGATTTTAGCCGACTTTCAGGCGAGCACATTGTTACCTGGCTGCTCCGGTGCTGGGATAACGGGGCCAGTAGCCTGGAATTAGAGGGTAGGGAGGCCAGGCAGCTGGGATCCCTGTCCAGGGAAGGCGGCATTGACAAGGCAATTGGGAAGAAGACCCAAGCCCTCAGCCTCTGGAAACGACTCCTGTCAGGCGTGAGGGAGAGGTACCCCTTCAGTGAAGATGTTGTATGTCAACCAAGCAAGTGGACTACCATGGAAAAAGGTATCCAGTACCTGAGAGAATTAGCTGTGCGGGAGATGATTTATTATGACTTGGACAATGCAGACTTACCCACAGACCCCGATGAGGTGCAATGCACAAGGCCCATGTGGCGGAAGTTTGTACGGAGCGCACCATCGTCATATGCCAACTCATTGGCAGTAATGGAATGGAAAGGTGAAGAGGGACCAACGGTGGATGAGGTGGCTGGCCGTCTCCGGCGATATGAAGAAAGTCTCTCTTCCCCCATCGTCTCAGCTGTGGAGAAACTGTCGCGGAAGGTCCAGCAACTTGAAGAGAATATGTCCTACTCCCCACCTGTACGGGCCAGCATCTCAGCTATTAGGAGCAGGCGTTTCCCCACTCGAGAGAGAGAGTACAGAGGGTACACACCACGAGGCACCCTGTGGTTCTACCTGCGTGACCACGGGGAGGACATGAGGAGGTGGGATGGACGACCTACTTCGATCCTGCGGACACGGGTACAGGAGTTGCAAGGAAGGACAACCACAAAAGGGGATCCCTCCAGGAAAAGTGCCGCCCCAGTTTCCAGTGAGCAGTTCCCCAGGCAGAGCAGAAGGCCTGATCTTGATTCTGATCCACTTGAAGGAACTTCCAAGTCATTTATGCAAGAAGTGAGTAATGGATACTATTGTAGGAGGATTTTTGGAACAGGGGGGTCACCCGGTGAACACTCCAAGCACTGAACACCTGTTGTTGGCACAACTATAAAGATGACCACTGGACAGTCATCTTAAAGAGGAGGCAAGAACTGCGGATGTGGCAGAGTTGATAAGCAAGCTGAAGGAATAATAAGAAGAAATACAGCTGCAGTAATTATCTGCTGGCTCTGGTGAAGGTTACCTGGCAAGCCAGAACTAGGGGCGCGTGAACAGTAAGGCTAAACCAATCATAATAGAGCTTGCGGCGCGTGCATATGCACAGGAACCAATTATGTTGCTTGTAGAAGTGTGTACTGCTATGCTAAGAAGGCATATTAACTGAGCTATCTGAGCAATAAAGGGGCATTAACCTGATCATATTGGTCGTCGTGTTATTGTCTGAAGCTTCCGCGTCAACATACTATGACCAGTAATAGAGGGGCCCTGCCTCCGGCCGGGTGGAGGAAAGGGACAACCGGGTTCATTGGACGGTGTGGATTCGATGGCCTGGCACATCAGACCCACAGGAGTAGAAGGCTCTAGTGGACACGGGTGCACAGTGTACTTTAATACCATCAAGCTATAGAGGGGCAGAACCCATTTGTATTTCTGGGGTGACAGGGGGATCCCAAGAGTTGACTGTACTGGAGACGGAAGTGAGCCTAACTGGGAATGAGTGGCAAAAACATCCCATTGTGACTGGCCCACAGGCTCCATGCATCCTTGGCATAGGTTACCTCAGGAGAGGGTATTTGAAGGACCCAAAAGGGTCCCGTTGGGCCTTTGGCATAGCTGCCTTGGAGACGGAGGAAGTTAAACAGTTGTCTACCTTGCCTGGTCTCTCGGAGGACCCTTCTGTTGTGGGGTTGTTGAGGGTCGAAGAACAACAGGTGCCGATCGCTACCACGACGGTGCATCGACGGCAATATCGCACTAACCGAGACTCTCTGATTCCCATCCATAAGCTGATTCGTCAACTAGAGGTTCAAGGAGTGATCAGCAAGACCCGCTCACCCTTTAACAGTCCCATATGGCCGGTGCGAAAATCTAATGGAGAGTGGAGGCTAACTATAGACTATCGTGGCCTGAATGAAGGCACGCCACCGCTGAGCGCTGCTGTGCCGGACATGCTAGAACTGCAGTACGAACTGGAGTCCAAGGCAGCCAAGTGGTACGCCACAATTGATGTAGCGAATGCATTCTTCTCAGTCCCTTTGGCAGTAGAGTGCAGGCCACAGTTTGCTTTCACTTGGAGGGGCGTCCAGTACACCTGGAATTGACTGCCCCAGGGGTGGAAACACAGCCCCACCATTTGCCATGGACTGGTCCAGACTGCCCTGGAACAGGGTGAGGCTCCAGAACATCTGCAATACATTGATGACATCATTGTATGGGGAAACACAGCAGAAGAAGTTTTTGAGAAAGGGAGTAAAATAGCCCGAACCCTTCTGAAAGCTGGTTTTGCCATAAAACGAAGTAAGGTCAAGGGACCTGCGCAGGAGATCCAGTTTTTAGGAATAAAATGGCAAGATGGACGCCGTCAGATTCCAATGGATGTGATCAACAAACTAGCAGCTATGTCTCCACCAACTAGTAAAAAGGAAACACAAGCTTTCTTAGGCATTGTGGGTTTTTGGAGAATGCATATCCCAGATTACAGTCTAATCGTAAGCCCTCTGTATCAAGTAACCCGGAAGAAGAATGACTTTAAATGGGGTCCTGAGCAATGACAAGCTTTTGAATAAATCAAACAGGAAATAGTCCACGCAGTGGCCCTGGGGCCAGTCCGGGCAGGACAAGATGTTAAAAATGTGCTCTACACCACAGCCGGGGAGAACGGGCCTACCTGGAGCCTCTGGCAGAAAGCACCAGGGGAGACTCGAGGTCGACCCCTAGGGTTTTGGAGTCGGGGATACAGAGGATCTGAAGCCCGTTACACTCCAACAGAAAAAGAGATATTGGCAGCGTATGAAGGGGTTCGAGCTGCTTCAGAAGTGGTTGGCACAGAAGCACAGCTCCTCTTAGCACCTCGACTGCCGGTGCTGGGCTGGATGTTCAAAGAAAGGGTCCCCACCACACATCATGCAACTGATGCCACGTGGAGGAAGTGGGTTGCACTGATCACACAGCGAACTCGAATGGGAAACCCCAGTCGCCCAGGAATTCTGGAAGTGATCATGGACTGGCCAGAAGGCAAGGATTTCAGAATGTCACCAGAGGAGGAGGTGACGCGTGCGGAAGAGGCCCCACCATATAATAAACTGCCAGAAAATGAGAAGAAATATGCCCTGTTCACTGATGGGTCCTGCCGCATTGTGGGAAAGCATCGAAAGTGGAAAGCTGCTGTGTGGAGTCCTACACGACAAGTTGCAGAAGCCAGGGAAGGACAAGGTGAATCGAGCCAGTTTGCAGAGGTGAAAGCCATTCAGCTGGCCTTGGACATTGCTGAGCGAGAAAAATGGCCAGGACTTTACCTCTACACTGACTCATGGATGGTGGCAAATGCCCTGTGGGGGTGGCTACAGCAGTGGAAGCAGGGCAACTGGCAGCGCAGAGGCAAACCCATCTGGGCTGCTGACCTATGGCAAGATATTGCTGCCCGGATAGAGAATCTGGTTGTGAAAGTACGCCATGTAGAGGCCCATGTACCCAAGAATCGGGCCACGGAGGAACATCAGAACAACCAGCAGGTGGATCGGGCTGCTAGGATTGAAGTGGCTCAGGTGGATCTGGACTGGCAACATAAGGGCGAACTATTCATAGCTCGGTGGGCCCATGACTCTTCAGGCCATCAAGGAAGAGATGCGACATATAGATGGGCTCGTGACCGAGGGGTGGACTCGACCACGGACACTATTGCACAGGTCATCCATGAATGTGAGACATGCGCTGCAATCAAGCAAGCCAAGCGTTTGAAGCCTCTTTGGTATGGAGGACGATGGCTGAAATACAAATCTGGGGAGGCCTGGCAGATTGATTAGATCACACTGCCACAAACCCGTCAAGGCAAGCGCTATGTGCTCACCATGGTGGAAGCAACCACCGGATGGCTGGAAACATACCCTGTGCCCCATGCCACTGCCCAGAACACTATCCCGGGCCTTGAAAAGCAAGTCCTGTGGCGACACGGTACCCCAGAGAGAATTGAGTCAGACAACGGGACTCATTTCCGAAACAGCCTCATAGACACCTGGGCCAAAGAGCATGGCATTGAGTGGGTGTATCACATCCCCTGTCACGCACCAGCCTCTGGGAAGATTGAACGATACAATGGACTGTTCAAAACTACACTGAGAGCAATGGGTGGTGGGACTTTAAAACATTGGGATACACATCTAGCAAAAGCTACCTGGCTAGTTAACCCCAGGGGATCTACCAATCGGGCTGGCCCTGCCCAATCAAAACTTCCACGTACCGTAGAAGGGGATAAAGTCCCCGTAGTGCACATGAAGAATATGCTAGGGAAGACAGTCTGGGTTAGTCCCGCCTCAGGCAAAGGCAAACCCATCCGTGGGATTGCTTTTGCCCAAGGACCTGGGTGCACTTGGTGGGTGATGCGGGAGGATGGGGAAGTCCGATGTATACCTCATGGGGATCTGATTTTGGGTGAGAATAGCCAATGAGTCAAATTGTGTGTTGTTAGTTGCTAGGTAGCACTGTCACTGTATGTCCTCATCACTATAATTGCTATCAGTTTTATTACGAGTAAGGCACAGGGGTGATGGGATAAGAACTGACCTCAGCAGCTGGCGCCCAGCAATTTCCTCAAGGTCTACATCTTCAGCCCACGGACTGAGTCACACCGGGTGCACCAGTCACAACCTCCGAAAAATACAGCTTGCAGCAGTCCAGCACCACACAGCATCTCACCTGCCCTGAGAGACTGTTCTAATAGATGGAGCTCAAGGCCATGGATTAAAAGAACTCAATGGACACTTTGGAGGGATGGCCCATAAACTAAGAGCATTATTTTGCACAAATATGTATGTGTATATATATATGACAGGGAAAGGGGTGGCAATTCATTGGGACTTGTAAGATCTGGGCATGGCATAGATGGTATGGAATAAGGGGTGGATAATGTCCTGGTTCCGGCAGGGATAGGGTTAATTTTATCTGGTATTCCATACCACGTGATCCATGCCAACCTTGAAATGCCGGGGGGAAGGGGGCAGGAAGCTCTCTCGGAGCGGGCTGAGGCTTCTCGGGTCGGGTCGGTGAGCCGCGGTTTCGTAACCACGTTTGTGTATTCCTTTGTCTGTGTTGTTGTTGTTGTTATTTTGATTGTTCCCTTCGCTATTCGGTTAAAATGCCCTTGTCTCAACCCTAGAGTCTTGCGGTTTTTTTTTTTTTTTCTTCTGATTCTTCCTGTATTGGGAAGAGCCGAGCGAGCGGCACGTGGTTCTTTGTTGCCGTCTGAGGCAAAACCACGACAAAAGGGATATCTGCCCTTTATGGCTGATACCAGTCGCCTCCAGAGGCTGAGAGTGTTTCCCTTTCTCCCAATCACTTTATCGATACCTCCATCTCTGGCCAGGTTTCCCAACTGCCTAGCTTCTCTACTGTCTAAGTCTATGATATCAGCATTGGAGCAATCACGTCTCCCCTTCATGATGACTGAAGTCCTTCCTCACATTTCTCAAGTCTCTATCTCTCTCCTTCCTCTTCTTGGAGCAAGAGGTGGGGGAGAGCATCTGTCGTCCATCATTGGCCAATCCGGCCTAAACCACGACACATTTGTATTTCTCCACCCCTCCTTACATCCTCTTGTGTTTGAACACCTCAAAAGCAAAACAGGGAGTAGCATGTGTTGTACCACTTCCAGCTTTGCAAGTGGGAAACATAGAAAGCGAGCTGCAGAACGGGCAACTGAAATGTGTGTTTTTAATCCCAGAATAACATTGCTTCGGGGCTGAAATTTGATTTTCCTGAATTCAATCTGGAATAAGTTTAAGAAACTATAAATGGTCACTCTTGCCATCAGGATTTACAAAATTCAGCTATTTTATGGTACTGTTCCAAGCTATACATACAGAAACCCATGAAATTTTGTGCAGACCAAAATGCTCCTATCTTCTACACTCAAATGTTCCAATACAATTCACTATAATTGCTGCGAAACAGACTCAGTCTGTTATCTGCCGCATTTTAAAGTAATGATCCAATATCCTCCATCTGTCTTCATTAAAAACTCTTTAAACTGACACCAGAATAGCAGTCAAAATTTGCATTCAGCTCTTTTGGGTAAATTAGTTGCAATGCTCAAGTTACCAATCAATAGCTGAGGAAGAGAGAGCTCACAAACAGAAATGCAAGCTGCAGTCTGCTCCCTCCAAAACAATTCAAATGATAGCAGCTTTCCTGGGGAACTGTTGCTGCTTGAAATCATGCACAGCTCAGCTCACTCCACCCAAAAGTCTATCAGCTCGCTCACATTAAAACCTCAACCCAAAGCACTTTGATTAAGCTTTGCAAAGCTCTTGGGTCTAAAAGAAAATAAATACAAGTTGTCTGCCCCAAAAATTGACAGAGAAAACAAACAAATGGAAGGAAAGCATTAAATCTTACCCTTGAAGGCTTGTAAAAGTCACGGCAACAAAGTTGCTGCCCTCCATAGCACTCTGGTACACTCCTCTCTTCTCATTTACACGCAGCTTTATCCCCTCCCAAGATCAACATCTTCACTCATAATCGCAGCAAGAGGACATTCATCTAAGAAAGCAAAACTTTTTGCACTGTGAAATAGGCATTGTGTACTTGTCTCCAAGTCCCTTAAAATCCACTGCAGATCCGCTCTGCCATGTAATGTCCTGGTAGCTAAACTTACTCCAAGTTTCCTGTTTCTTACTTCAGTCATTGGGTTTGGCTCCTTGCTTAGATTCTGTTTCCTGTACATAGGGAGAGTGTAGCAGCTTCCTTAAAAATAAAATGCTCAGCGCAACAAGCTGTGAAAGACTAAAGCAGAAAAACAGAGCACCTAGGGTTGGGGCACCCTGCTTAATTCCAGAGGCAACCGTTGCTCTCCTTACATACCTCCTGCCAACGTGGAAGCTTTCAAAAGGAAACCAGGAGAGTAAGAGAGTCCAACATATCAAATTGCTTTAAAAAAGGATGAACTTGTTAAGGGATCCATTTCCCTGCAGTAGCCACTCTCTCTGCGTCCATAATGCCAAAGTCGCCAGGGTTCCTTAAACCCAGAGACACTGTCCTACAAGCTGATCCCAAGGTTCCACCTTGTCTACTTTCAAACAGTTGTGAGTAGCAAAAAATCTGCAGAGAAAAACCTCATAAAGTACAATTGCACAGAGCTTCCTCCAGACAGCCAGAGGATCACTTCGGTGCTGAAATGTCAGGGCTTGCTCATCCCTGACAGTATGACCTCCCCTTAGCCTCTGGGGCACCTGTGCAGCCTCACTGCTGTCGAGGGGACCCTCCTCACCAAACCCCCTCAGCATTCTCATGAGCCTCCCAATCTTCCTACTTGTTCTCCCACCTTCAGTGAACCACACATTCACTTTTTTTTTTTTTGCAAATTTTGGGACCCTTTTCAATACAGTGCCTTCCTATATGTCAGTCTCCTGGCATTTTACCTACCAGGTATGCTAAAAGACTGAAACTGCGCCAACTACAACTTTAATCCACCTTCCCAATTCCCTATACCTCTGAATTGCATTTATTCTAAGATCACCATGTTCTTTCCCTAAATTGTGTTGATATTAATGCCTGCCAGAAACGTGACGATTTATTGCAGACAGCAAGAGAAAGTTTAACATAGAAGATTTCTATGTATATTTATCTCTCTGGATTTTCCTTCATCTGCTGCATTTTCACAACAGATTTATGTGAACACCATTAGAATTTATTTCAAACCTACCCACAAACACTTGAATGCATTAATCAGCTGATTAATTATAGTAACATGAGAGTCAAGGCTTTGCCAAAGAGTATTTTCTGAACATGAAATTTTCTGAAGTCCTGTCAAGAGAAAAGCTATGGAATACCCTGGATGCTGCAATGGTAGTACTCCAGTGGTTATGAAGTTTAAAATGCAGAGTGGCAATTTCTGAAGGAAGAACAAGAGCCTATGCCCCTTTGTGATGACTCCAGGGTTATTCTTCCAAGCTACACATATTTGAGACAACATTCATTTAATTGGATTCCTAATTCCAACACAAAGGATCCATACAAACAGCCAACACAAGACATGGCATGTAGGACTGATCTCAAGACCCAGGTAATTTTGAATAAAAATTTGATAATTTTGAACTAAAACGCATCTAACTTGAGAAGAAATTTTCCCTGCACTAGCCAGTTCTCATGTTCTCACCACCCACACTCTATCGCAACAGCAACAGCCACAAGTATCACGTTTTTTTCCTGCAACCGAAAGTACAAAGATCTGGATTAATTTTGGTCCTTCTACATGCTTAGAACTTTCTTCTGCTTTTTTTCCCCCCATTTTAATATGTTAGCTAATGATTCATTCCACAGTACTCTGTCTCAGGAGAAGTTCCTCCAGTCAGAATGTCATCTATATATCCATAGAATCACAGAATCTTCATGGTTGGAAAGGACCTTTGAGATCATCGAGTCCAACCAAACAACCTACAGACTCTGCCACTAGAGCATGCCCTGAAGTGCCACATCTAGACGTTTCTTAAACACCTCTAGGGATGGGGACTCAACCCCCTCCCTGGGCAGGCTGTTCCAGTGCCTGACCACTCCTTCAGTAAAGGAATTCTTCCTAATATCTAATCTAAACCTGCCCTGCCGCAGCTTCAGGCCATTTCCTCTGGTCCTGTCATTATTCACTTGGGAGAAGAGGCCAACCCCCACCTCTCTACAACCTCCTTTCAGGTAGTTGTAGAGGGCAATGAGGTCTCCCCTCAGCCTCCTCTTCTCCAAGCTAAACATGCCCAGCTCCCTCAGCCTCTCCTCATATGCCCTGGTCTCCAGACCCCTCACCAGCCTGGTAGCTCTCCTCTGGACACACTCCAGCACCTCAATGTCTTTCCTGTAGTGAGGGGCCCAGAACTGAACACAGTACTCAAGGTGAGGCCTCACCAGTGCCGAGTACAGAGGCACCATCACTTCCCTACTCCTGCTGGCCACGCTATTCCTGATACAAGCCAGAATGCTGTTGGCCTTCTTGGCCACCTGGGCACACTGCTGGCTCATGTTAAGCTGGCCGTCCACCAGCACCCCCAGGTCCTTTTCTGCCGGGCAGCTCTCCAGCCACTCTTCCCCAAGCCTGTAGCGTTGCTTGGGGTTGTTGGGACCGAAATGCAGGACCCGGCACTTGGCCTTATTAAACCTCATACAGTTGGCCTTGGCCCATCGATCCAGCCTGTCCAGGTCCCTCTGTAGAGCCTTCCTACCCTCAAGCAGATCAACACTCCCACCTAGTTTGGTGTCATCTGCAAACTTACTGAGGGTGCACTCAATCCCCTCATCCAGATCATTGATAAAGATATTAAACAAAACCGGCCCCAAAACTGAGCCCCGAGGGACACCACTGGTGACCGGCCGCCAAGAGGATTTCACCCCATTGATCACAACCCTCTGGGCACGGCCATCCAGCCAGTTTTTAACCCAGCGAAGAGTACACTTGTCTATGCCATGATTCGCCAGCTTCTCCAGGAGAATGCTGTGGGGGACGGTGTCAAAGGCCTTACCAAAGTCCAGATAGACAATGTCCACAGTGTTCCCCGCATCCAGAAGGCGGGTCACATGGTCATAGAAGGAGATCAGGTTGGTTAAGCAGGACCTCCCTTTCCTAAACCCATGCTGGCTGGTGTGGAATAATTACTAAATTGGCCAAAGAATAGCATTGTTCACACATTAAGGAAAATCATAAAATCAAGAGGCTTCTGAGGTAGAATACAGCCGCAGCTGGCATGCGAAGAATGCAACATCTACGATTCCCTGTACCAGGCGAAACTACACGAGGGATGGAATGTTGCAATTGCGTCATGGCCTTTCCTTATGGTGTACAGCAGGTATGGGAACGAGATGGTACTACAGAAGAGATAAGCGGCCTATATGCTACTCGGAGCCAACATTTTGTCAAACTTTGATGAAATGGTGTCCTTTGTGCGAACTTTGCTCATTATAATGTCATTATAATACCAAAACACACCTCCATCCCGAAGGCTACCCGCCTCCAAGGTGCGACCACTCCTCCTTGAGTCTGCGCCCTGAATTTCTCGTGAACTATACCTTTAATTACGAAGCGAGGAAAATTTACACCAATCATGATAAAGTTACGTATGACTAAAGTCACTCAAACTCCACCTCGAAGAGATCAAAGAGTATAAAAATAGCCCAAGAGAGGGGGGATACCCAGGGAAGACACCATCACAAAGAATTACATCATCACTGACTTCTGGGATCAGTCGACGGGCTGAGCCTCTCTTCCCCCTATAGGGATGCCTTTGGGTAAGATTTAGCTCGGGAACTTAGAGAGACTCTCTTTCCTACATTTATAGCCAGGCTGTATTGTTTATAACTTTGTCGCGCGTTTTGTATATGTAACAATACTTTCATTTGCACGTGCTTTGCAGACAGTGTATTTATCACCGGCAATCCTAAGAACCTGTATATCTGTTGCTTAAATAAACTGCACTGTTTAAGTAGCTGGTCGTTTTAGTTTCTCACTGAATGTGACCAAAGACTCGAGAGTGGCCGTGCTAGTTCAGGAGCACGACTAGACTGAAGGTGCAGTCCACTATTAGTGTATCCAAATCGTAATAGTTTAATACATATTAAACGCGATTGGACTGATAGTGCTGAATTGGGCATCACTCAGAATTTAAACCTAGCCACGCCTGGCCTCCCACCTCGGTGAGGAGTGTTAGAATGCAAGGGGGTTTATTTTCTGCCAAAACCGTTTAGCCCCTCCTCCCATGCAACAGCTGGCCCTGATCCCTTGGCTGCCCTGCACTTGCCGTGAGAGCCCACTCAAGATGATCCTCTCCATGATTTTTCCTGGTACCGAGGTCAGGCTGACAGGCCTGTAGTTCCCCGGATCCTCCTTCCGACCCTTCTTGTAGATGGGCGTCACATTAGCCACCCTCCAGTCATCTGGTACCTGCCTCGTTGACCAGGATTGTTGATAAATGATGGAGAGGGGTTTGGTGAGCTCTCCCACCAGCTCCCTGAGTATTCTCGGGTGAATCCCATCCGGCCCCATAGACTTATGTGCGTCTAGGTGCAGAAGCAGATCATTGACTACTTCCTCCGCAATTACGGGTGGGTTGTACTGCTCTCCGTCCTTATCTTCCAGCTCAGGAGGCTGAACCCCCTGGGGACAGCTGGTCTGACTATTGAAGATGGAGGCAAAGAAGGCGTTAAGTATCTCAGCCTTCTCCTCGTCCTTGGTTGCAACTTTCCCCCCAGCATCCAGTAAGGGATGGAGATTCTCCCTGGCTCTCTTTTTGTTGATGTATTTATAAAAGCTTTTTTTGTTGTCCTTAATGGTAGTGGCCAAGTTGAGCTCCAGCTGGGCTTTTGCCTTCCTAACTTTCTCTCTGTATAACCTAACGAGATCTCTGTACTCCCCCTGAGATGCCTGTCCCTTCTGCCACAGGTGGTAAACCCTCCTTTTATTCCTAAGTCCCATCAGAAGTTCCTTGTTCATCCAGACTGGCCATTTTCCCCGCCCTTTAGACTTGCGACACTTGGGGACAGCCTGCTCCTGGGCCTTTAAGATTTCCTTCTTGAAGGGCATCCAGCCTTCCTGGACCCCTTTGCCCTTCAGGACTGTCTCCCAAGGGACTCTCTCAACCAGTGTCCTGAACAAGCCAAAGCTTGACCATTTCATGATCACTAAACCCAAGACGACCTCCGACCACCACATCTCCCACTAGTCCTTCTCTGTTTGTCAACAGTAGGTCTGGCAAGGCACCTCCCCTGGTAGGCTCCTCTACCAGTTGTGTCAGGAAGTTATCTTCCATGCACTCGAGGAACCTCCTAGCCTGCCTGCTCTCTGCTGTGTTGTATTTCCAGCAGATACCCGGCAGGTTGAAGTCCCCAACCAGAACAAGGGCTGGCGATTGCGAGACTTCAGCCAGCCCCTTATAGAATCCTTCGTCTGTCTCCTCATCCTGGCCGGGTGGTCTGTAGCATACTCCCAGCACAACATCTCCCTTATTTGCCTTCCCCTTCATCCTTACCCAGAAACACTCGACTTTATCATCACTGGAATCTAGCTCTATACAATCAAAACACTCCCTAATGTACAGAGCCACACCCCCGCCCCTCCTTCCTTGCCTATCCCTTCTGAAGAGCTTGTAGCCATTCATCGCAGCATTCCAGTCCTGACAGTCATCCCACCACGTCTCCGTGATGGCGACTACATCATAGCTGTCCTGCTGCACAATGGCTTCCAGCTCATCCCGTTTGTTGCCCAGGCTACGTGCATTCGTGTAGATGCACTTGAGCTGGGCTACCGATTTCGTCCCCACCCTTGGCCCTTTATCCCTAGGCTCATTACTAGTGGGCCTGGTTTTATCCCCTTCTCCCTTCGATACTAGTTTAAAGCCCTGTCCATGAGCCTTGCTAACTCTTGGCCTAGTACCCTTTTCCCCTTTTGGGATAGGGTTTTTCCATTCTTAGTGAGCAGGCCTGGTGCCCTGCAGATCAAACTATGATCACAGAACCCAAAGCCCTGCTCGTAGCACCAGTTTCGGAGCCAGGTACTGTATATTGGTACAGTTTCACACCTTGGGGGAGCGAGACTCTCTGCAAAAGTTCGGCAAGTGCGGCAGGAGGAATTGTGGGTGAATGTTTATACCCCTGTGGGAGTCTGTTAAAGGTATATTGTATGCCCTCCCAAGTGAAAGCAAACTTCTCTTTATCCTCCTCCTTCAAGGGAACCATAAAGAACATATCCTTTACATCTAATGCCGCCATCCATGGGTGGGCAGCTGCTTGCAGAGTAGCTGTTAAGTTTGCAATGTTTGGTACAGCGGCCGTTAGCGGGGCTGTATTAGCATTTAGACGGCGGTAATTGACTGTTAAACGCCACCTCCCATCAGGTTTCCGAACCGGCCAGACAGGTGAGTTATATGGGGAGTGGGTTCTGGAGATAATTTGTCTTTTCTCCAAATCAGCTATGACTTCAGAAATGCTCTTCGTGCCTCAGCAGAGAGCGGGTACTGCGGTACGTTTGTAATCTTTGACTCGGGGAGTGCAGGGGCTGAGCGGAGCACCCGCACTGCGGCTTCCCGGTTTCTGCACGGGTTAAGGTCGGTGTTTGAGACAAAGGACCACACGCTGCCGTCCAGCAGATGCCAGGTTCAGCCGTTTAAAATATCAAAACCTAAAATATTTTCAGGATGAACTTTAATTGCAAAGCGAGTAGGCGACATGCGCTTCTCGCCCGGGAGCCATAAACTAACCTTAGCAGTTTGACATAGATCAGTTCCCCCGTTCACACCTGTAATTCTAACTCTTTGCCATCTGGATCGCACACCCAGCTTCTCGGCATCTTGTTGTGTTAATATCGAAATTTCACAGAATCACAGAATCTTAGTGGTTGGAAGGGACCTTTGAGATCATCGAGTCCAACCACATTAAAAAAAAAAAAAAAAAAAAGCAGTACCCACCAACTAAACTCCACACCCACACCCCCACACACAACACCCTACCACAAACCAATAATCTTGGGCACTAGAGCATGCCCTGAAGTGCCACATCTAGACGTTTCTTAAACACCTCCAGGGATGGGGACTCAACCACCTCCCTGGGCAGGCTGTTCCAGTGCCTGACCACTCTTTCAGTAAAGTAATTCTTCCTAATATCTAATCTAAATCTCCCTTGCCGCAGCTTCATACCATTTCCTCTGGTCCTGTTGTTATTCCCTTGGGAGAAGAGGCCAACCCCTGCCTCTCTACAGTTTCCTTTCAGGTAGTTGTAGAGGGCAATGAGGTCTCCCCTCAGCCTCCTCTTCTCCAAGCTAAACATGCCCAGCTCCCTCAGCCTCTCCTCATAGGACTTGTTCTCCAGACCCCTCACCAGCTTGGTGGCTCTCCTCTGGACACACTCCAGCACCTCAATGTCTTTCCTGTAGTGAGGGGCCCAGAACTGAACACAGTACTCGAGGTGAGGCCTCACCAGTGCCGAGTACAGAGGCACAATGACTTCCCTTCTCCTGCTGGCCACGCTATTCCTGATACAAGCCAGGATGCTGTTGGCCTTCTTGGCCACCTGGGCACACTGCTGGCTCATGTTAAGCCGGCCATCCACTAACACTCCCAGGTCCTTTTCTGCGGGGCAGCTTTCCAGCCACTCTTCCCCAAGCCTGTAGCATTGCTTGGGGTTGTTGGGACCGAAATGCAGGACCCGGCACTTGGCCTTATTAAACCTCATACAGTTGGCCTTGGCCCATCAATCCAGCCTGTCCAGGTCCCTCTGTAGGGCCTTCCTACCCTCGAGCAGATCAACACTCCCACCTAGTTTGGTGTCATCCGCAAACTTACTGAGGGTGCATTCAATCCCCTTGTCTAGATCATCAATAAAGATATTGAACAAGACTGGCCCTAAAACTGAGCCCTGAGGGACACCACTGGTGACCGGCCGCCAATCAGATTTTGCTCCATTAATCACAACCCTCTGGGCACGGCCATCCAGCCAGTTTTTTATCCAGCGGAGGGTACACTTGTCTATGCCATGCTTCTCCAGTTTCTCCAGGAGAATGCCGTGGGGGACGGTGTCAAAGGCCTTACCAAAGTCCAGGTAGACAACATCCACAGCCTTCCCCTCATCGAGAAAGCGGGTCACATGGTCATAGAAAGAGATCAAGTTGGTCAGGCAGGACCTCCCTTTCCTAAACCCATGCTGGCTGGCCCTGATCCCTTGGCTGCCCTTCCCTTGCCTTGAGAGCTCACTCAGGATGATCCTCTCCATGATCTTTCCCGGTACCGAGGTCAGGCTGACAGGCCTGTAGTTTCCGGGATCCTCCTTCCGACCCTTCTTGTAGATGGGCGTCACATTGGCCACCCTCCAGTCATCTGGTACCTCCCCTGTTGACCAGGACTGTTAATAGATAATGGAGAGAGGCTTGGTGAGCTCTCCTGCCAGCTCCCTGAGAACCTTTGGGTGAAGCCCATCCGGCCCCATAGACTTATGCGTGTCCAGGTGCATAAGTAAATCATTAACTACTTCCTCCTGGATTACAGGGGAGCTGTTCTGTTCTCCATTCTTATCTTCCAGCCCAAGAAGCTGAACACCCTGGGGGTAGCTGGTCTGATTATTAAAGACAGAGGCAAAGAAGGCATTAAGTATCTCAGCCTTCTCCTCGTCCTTGGTTGCAAGGTTTCCCCCCGCATCCAGTAAGGGATGGACATTCTCTGTCGCTTTTTGTTGATGTATTTATAGAAACTTTTTTTGTTGTCCCTTATATTAATTGCCAGGTTGAGTTCCAGCTGGGCTTTTGCCTTCCTGATTTTTTCTCTGTATGACCTAACAAGATCTCTGTACTCCTCCTGAGTTGCCTGTCCCCTCTTCCAAAGGCGGTAAACCTTCCTTTTTTCCTTAAGTCCCATCAAGAGCTCTTTGTTCATCCAGGCCGGCCATTTTCCCCGCCCTTTAGTTGTGCGCCTCATGGGGACAGCCTGCTCCTGAGCCTTTAGGATTTCCCTCTTGAAGAGTGTCCAGCCTTCCTGGGCTCCTTTGTCTCTCAGGACTACCTCCCAAGGGACTCTCCCAACCAGGGTTCTGAACAGGCTAAAGTCTGCCCACCGGAAGTCCAAGATGGAGGTTTTGTTAACCCCCTTCCTTACCTCACTATGAATGGAAAACTTAACCATTTCATGGTCACTAAGCCCAAGACGACCTCCGACCTCCACGTCCCCCACTAGCCCTTCTTTGTTTGTGAACAGTAGGTCCAGCAAGGCACCTCCCCTGGTAGGCTCACCTACCACTTGTGTCAGGAAGTTATCCTCCATACACTCGAGGAACCTCCTAGCCTGCCTGCTCTCTGCTGTGTTATATTTCCAGCAGATGTCTGGTAGGTTGAAGTCCCCAACTAGAACAAGGGCTGGCGTTTGCGAGACTGCAGCCAGCCGCTTAGAGAATACCTCATCGACCTGCTCCTCCTGGTTGGGTGGTCTATAGCAGACTCCCAGCACAAAATCACCTCTGCTAGCCTTCCCTTTCACCCTTACCCATAAACACTCAACTTCTTCATCACTGGAGTCTATCTCTATAGAGTCAAACAGCTCCCTAATGTACAGAGCCACACATCCCCCCCTCCTTCCTTGCCTATTCCTTCTGAAGAGCTTATAGCCACTCATTGCAGCACTCCAGTCATGACCATCATCCCACCATGTTTCCGTGATGGCGACTATGTCGTAGTTGTCCTGCCGCACAATGGCTTCTAGCTCATCCTGTTTGTTGCCCATGCTACGCGCATTAGCGTAGATGCACTTGACCTGGGCTACTGATTTCACCCCCATCTTTGGCCCTTGACACTCAGGTTCATTACCAGCGGGCCTAGTTTTATCCCCTTCCCCCTTAACTTCCAGCTTAAAGCTCTGTCCATGAGCTTTGTTAACTCTTAGCCTAGTACCCTTTTCCCCTTCTAGGAAAGGGTTTTCCCATTGTTCTCTAGCAGTAATTTCTAAAAGTCTATCACCTTTCTCTGATGAAATGTCAGAGTGGGAGTCCTCACTAATGTGGTCTCCTTCAAACCATGTCATGCTTTCCTCAGGTTTAATCTTGACAGGCCCAGTTATCTCCCCTTCCCCCCTCATATCTAGTTTAAAGACCAGTCAATGAGCCCTGCTAACTCCTGCCCCAAAATTATTTTCCCCCTCTGGGACAGCTGTGTCCCACCTGACAATGGCATGCCAGGTGTCTCATATAGCCACCAATGTTCAAAAAACCCAAAGCCCTGCCTGTAACACCAGTCCCAGAGCCACAAGTTGATCTGTTGCCTCTTCCTATCAATTTCTTTATTCACAGTTGCCACTGGTGGGATAGAAGAGAAGACAACTTGTATCCCTGACCCCTTGAGCTGCTGCCCTAAGGCTCTAAAATCTCTTTTAATTGATTTCGG
Source organism: Sterna hirundo (assembly GCA_009819605.1). Taxonomy (NCBI): domain Eukaryota; kingdom Metazoa; phylum Chordata; class Aves; order Charadriiformes; family Laridae; genus Sterna; species Sterna hirundo. The sequence goes on from CM020463.1 coordinate 12,338,658, forward strand.
CCTCCTCCTACCCATTTCATCACTACCCACCTGAAATACTAACAGGGGGTAGTAATCAGTGGGGTTTACTAGGTCTGGGAGTTTGTTCGTCACATCCCTGACCCGTGCCCCAGGGAGGCAACAGACTTCCCTGTGTAGCGGGTCAGGGCGGCATATTGGTCCCTCTGTCCCCCTCAGCAGAGAGTCACCCACAACTATGACCTTTCTCCTTTTCCTTTTGGAGCTAGTAGTGAAGTTGGGTCCGCTGTGACGTGTACTTTCTGTCTTCTCTAGTCTTGGTGTGCCATCCTCCTCTCCATTGGCCAGTTCCTCCTGCAGGACTCCATACCTGTTCTGCAGGGGTAACTGGGAAGCTGGGAGAGGTTGGGAGGGGACTTGCCTGCTTCCTCGAGCAGGGACCTGTTTCCATTCCCCCTCTTTTCTGAGATCCTCTCCTGTTGCTTGGTGAGAAGAGGGGAGAGGGTCCTCCGATTTACACGGGGCCTCAACCTGTTCCCCTACTCTCAGGGAGCGGGCCCACCAGTCAATTTCTCTTTCACACTCCCTGATGCTCCTCAGTATCAGGGATAGTGCCCCCGTATCTATTAAAAACTTTACTAATTGTCTTCGAGGACCAACTGGAATTAATATGTATGGGCCATCATCACTTATCCACTGATAAGCCTCCACTTTCCGGACAGGCAGGCCCAATTGCCTTCCGGACATTACTCGTTTTTTGACTTGGTGTCCTGCAATTCCTCCTTAAGAGGGAGAAAGGGATTATCCCCCTTCAAAGAAGTTGAAATACCAAAGAAGTTGAAATACGGTCTCTGTTTCCACCGCTATCTCATTTCAGGAATGCTTCAATCAGACTCAAGATAATGCCAGTAGGCCGACCTTGAATCGCGGCTCTGGGAATGCCTAGTGCTAATGCTTTCCTCCACGATTCATTCCTCTTTTCTCGAGACTCTGTTTGCAAGTTTTTATTTCCCTTGGATTTAATTCCTGTTGCCTGTTTCACGGGTCTTACTTTGCGATCTCCTCCCTGGGATTTCTGGCTTTGTTTTTCAACTGCTGCACCGTCGTCCCAGCCCATTTCACAGCAGTAGTTAACAATGCTGTGCATTAATTCTGCCCAGGTAGGGAGTCGCCTGGAAGGACGATTGCCCTGCGTATTAAATTCGGTATCTCTTCTAATCTCATCCCGTTTTGCAGCTAGATGGGGTTTAAGAATTGCTGGGGCTCCTCTGATCAGTGGTTTTAACACTGCAAAATCTACTGCAGCAGATAATGGGACATCGTGGCGTCCTCCTTTGTGCATGGCTTGTATGCAAGTGGCTTTTGTGATGGCTGTGGATAGCTCCGTGGTGTCGATTCCTCCTGCCCAATAAGCTACTCGGCTGGTGATAGAATGGGGGGTATCTGCCGGATCAGGTCCTAAGTTTAAGAAAACTCCTGGACCCCAGTAGCCGCTGGCTTCATCCTGACTTAACATGATTTGGTTGCCGCCAGTTAAGCATACTCGCCACAAGTTTTCAGTTTCAGTTTCACCGGGGTTTCTGCTGTATCTCTCTTGCAAATTTGTCAATTGCAACGGATCCCAGGGACTGGTTCGCGTAGTATGCCACGGATTACCACCCCGAGGTCCCGCAGTTATTTCTGTTTTATCAATGGGTCTGGCTTCATATTCGGGAGGATTTGTGGGGAACAAAAGAATGTCTTCTTCTGACTCGCTATCATCGGGATCACCCCAAATGTTTCCATCCCAATCTTCAGGGGATACTATCAGTTTCCTAATCTGTACAATGTCAGGGGGGTGGGGAGCCTGCATAAGCATCATTTCGACCTTTTCTCCCAATTTCTGCATTTTCTCCTTTTCTTAACGCAATTGTTTTTGCAGCTGTTCCATTTTTAAAGATAGCAGTGACTCAGTTGCCTTCCCACTCTCTATTTCCTTCTCTCGGTCCTGCTCTCTCCTATTTCTATTCTCCTTGTCTTGGTACTCGGCTTCTAAACAGGTACCTAACATCTTGCAGATAACTCCCTTATCTTTTCCATCCTTTGTACAGCCCCTAATTGCTTTTAAGTGCTCTTCAACGACTTCCCAATTGTGCCAATTATCACGAGCCCATTCCTCTGAGACTTTGGGGCTGGAGTTCCATAAATAATCAGTGATAACGCATCCCATCCTGACGACTACGCCAGTTGTCCCGGTCAGAGTGATTAACTTCACTTGTAAGAGAGAAGCAGTGAAATATTTATTGATATAAAACAGTGATTTAACAAAGTCAGTAGTGAATGCGACAGTGTTTTACGAGATTCGATGCCAGGGCACACTTGATTATTTACTGCACAGAGGCCAGGGTCAGACAAGCTGTCAGGGAGACCCTCCCGTTGAGTCACGAGGTTCAGAAAGGAACCCCTGGCTTTCTAAACTCCTTCTCAGAGAGGAGTCTAGGGGCGGCTGGATCCACTCCTAGTCCCAGACTTGGTCGACGGTTTGTGTCTAAAGGATCCTATATGCGCAATCAATCCTTATCTCACTTAGCTAAGATTTCAAAGTTTAGCATGCTATCAGTCACTTACCGAGAATCTGCTGCGGCAAGGAATCTCTCAGCCTCGAGGAGCAGAACCTTAAGCGAGCGTCCCCGCTCAAGGGGAGATCCTGGCGTGCAGCCGCTGCCGTGCAGGAGAGCTCAAAGGGCTCTTGGGCTGTCCGCTATTTATGGAGTAAGATAATTGACCTATAGTCATATTTGCAAAGGAACAAGATGTCTAGGCCCCCACTCCAGACAGTGTTTTGACTGTGTTGCCAGCCATCCCCCAAAGTCCAGGTGCAACTCATCACACTTCCCACTGATGGTTATGGCTTGAGCAGGAGCCCGGGGACGGGCTGGTTGGGGAAGGGGAGAGCACATCGCCACAGGTGTCTCATCCTGAGAACCTTGATTCTTGTCAAGTCCAACTCCCTGTTCTTCAGAGGACTACCTAAAACTAAACCATATGACTAAGAGCATTGTTCAGATGCTCCTTCATCTCTGACAGGCTTGGTGCTGTGACCACTTCCCTGGGGAGCCTGTTCTAGTGACAGACCACCCTCTCAGTGAAGAACCTTTTCCTAAGGACCAATTCGAACTTGATGCAGCTTCATACCATGTCCACACGTCGTATCACAGGTCAACAGAGAGGAGATCAGCACCTCCACTTCCACTGGCCCCCTTGAGGAAGTTGTAGACTGCCATGAGGTCACCCCTCAGTCTTCTCTTCTCCAAGCTGAACAAACCAAGTGACCTCAGTCACTCCTCATAAGTCTTGCCCTCGAGACCTTTCACCATCTTGGTCTCCCTCCTCTGGACAAACGCAAATAGTTTGATGCCCTTCTTATATTGAGGCGCCCAAAACTGCACACAGTACTCGAAGTGGGGCTGCACCACTTCTGTGTAGAGTGGGACAATCACCTCCCCTGACCAGCTAGCTATGCTGTGCTTGATGCACCCCAGAACACAGTTGGTTCTTTTGGCTGCCAGGGCACACTGTTAACTCATATTCAACTTGCCATCAACCCAAACCCCCAGATCTCTCGCCATGGGGCTGCTCTCCAGCTTCTTGTCCCCCAATTTGTATGTATAACCAGGATCACCCCATCCCACGTGGAGAAACCTGCACTTGCACATTATCCACCCCTTATTCCATACCATCTATGTCATGCCCAGATCTTAGCATTTACAATTAATTGCCACCACTTTCCCTTGTCTCATATATATATATATATGTACATATATATTCATACAGAAATAATGTCCTTAGGCTATGGGGCATCCCTCGAAAATGTCCGTTGAGTTCATTTACTCCATGGCTTTGGGCTCCATAGAATCATAGAATGTGTTGGATTGGAAGGGACCTTTAAAGGTCATCTAGTCCAACCCCCCTGCAGTAAGCAGGGACATCTTCAACTAGATCAGGTTGCTCAGAGCCTCATCCAGCCTGGCCTTGAATGTCTCCAGGGATGGGGCCTCCACCACCTCTCTGGGCAACCTGTTCCAGTGCCTCACCACCCTCAGTGTAAACAACTTCTTCCCAATGTCTGATCTAAACCTGCCCTGCTCTAGTTTAAACCCATTGCCCCTCATCCTATCGCTACATGCCCTTGCAAACAGCCCCTCCCCAGCTTTCCTGTAGGCCCCCTTCAGGTACTGGAAGGCTGCTATAAGGTCTCCCCGGAGCCTTCTCTTCTCCAGGCTGAACATCCCCAACTCTCTCAGCCTGTCCTCATAGGAGAGGTGCTCCAGCCCTTGGATCATCTTCATGGACCTCCGCTGGACCCGTTCCAACAGGTTCATGTCCTTGTGCTGAGGACTCCAGAGCTGGACACAGTACTCCAGGTGGGGTCTCACGAGAGCAGAGCAGAGGGGCAGAATCACCTCTCTGGATCTGCTGGCCACGCTTCTTTTGATGCAGCCCAGGATGCAATTGGCCTTCTGGGCTGCAAGCACACATTGTTGGCTCATGTCCAGCTCTCTAGCTCGTCCAGGTCCCTCTGGATGACATCCCATCTCTCCGGCACGTCGACTGCACCACTAAGCTTGGTGTCGTCGGCAAACTTGCTGAGGGTGCACTTGATCCCACTGTCTATGTCATTGATGAAGATATTGAACAGCACCATCTGTTAGAACAGTCTCTCATGGCAGGCGAGATGGTGTGTGGTGCTGGACTGTTGCTTGCTGTATTTTCGGAGCTTGCGGCTGATGTATCCGGTGTGGCTCATGCCCACGGTCCAGGGGTTGAAGATGTCGATCTAAATTAAGTTGCTGGGTGCCAGCTGCTGAGGTCAGTTCTGATCCCATCACCACTGCACTTTACTCGGTTTTTCATCAAAGTCCATCTGTCATTAGTTTGGGTGATTCTTACTGTAGTACAGCTGATAGCAATTATAGTAACGAGGACATACATGTATCCCAATGTTTTAAAGTCCCACCACCCATTGCTCTCAGTGTAGTTTTGAACAGTCCATTGTATCGCTCAATCTTCCCAGAGCCTGGTGCGTGACAGGGGATGTGATACACCCACTCAATGCCATGCTCTTTGGCCCAGGTGTCTATGAGGCTGTTTCGGAAATGAGTCCCGGTGTCTGACTCAATTCTCTCTGGGGTGCCATGTCGCCACAGGACTTGCTTTTCAAGGCCCAGGATAGTGTTCCGGGCAGTGGCATGGGGCACAGGGTATGTTTCCAGCCATCCAGTGGTTGCTTCCACCATGGTGAGCACATAGCGCTTGCCTTGACGGGTTTGTGGCAGTGTGATCTAATCAATCTGCCAGGCCTCCCCAGATTTGTATTTCAGCCATCGCCCTCCATACCAGAGAGGCTTCAAACGCTTGGCTTGCTTGATTGCAGCGCACGTCTCACATTCATGGATGACCTGTGCAATAGTGTCCGTGGTCGAGTCCACCCCTCGGTCACGAGCCCATCTATATGTCGCATCTCTTCCTTGATGGCCTGAGGAGTCATGGGCCCACCGAGCTATGAATAGTTCGCCCTTATGTTGCCAGTCCAGATCCACCTGAGCCGCTCCGATCCTAGCAGCCCGATGCACCTGCTGGTTGATCTGCTGTTCCTCAGAGGCCCGATTCTTGGGTACATGGGCCTCTACGTGGTGTACCTTCACAACCAGATTCTCTATCTGGGCAGCAATATCTTGCCACAGTTCAGCAGCCCAGATGGGTTTGCCTCTGCGCTGCCAGTTGCCCTGCTTCCACTGCTGTAGCCACCCCCACAGGGCATTTGCCACCATCCATGAGTCAGTGTAGAGATAAAGTACTGGCCATTTTTCTCGCTCGGCAATGTCCAAGGCCAGCTGAATGGCTTTCACCTCTGCAAACTGGCTCGACTCCCCTTGTCCTTCCCTGGCTTCTTTAACTCATCATGTAGGCCTTCCACTTCTGATGCTTTCCCACAATCCGGCAGGACCCATCAGTGAACAGGGCATATTTCTTCTCATTTTCTGGCAGTTTATTATATGGTGGGGCCTCTTCCGCACGCGTCACCTCCTCCTCTGGTGACATTCTGAAATCCTTGCCTTCTGGCCAGTCCATGATCACTTCCAGAATTCCTGGGCGACTGGGGTTTCCCATTCGAGTTCGCTGTGTGATCAGTGCAACCCACTTCCTCCACGTGGCATCAGTTGCATGATGTGTGGTGGGGACCCTTTCTTTGAACATCCAGCCCAGCACCGGCAGTCGAGGTGCTAAGAGGAGCTGTGCTTCTGTGCCAACCACTTCTGAAGCAGCTCGAACCCCTTCATACGCTGCCAATAGCTCTTTTTCTGTTGGAGTGTAGCGGGCTTCGGATCCTCTGTATCCCCGACTCCAAAACCCTAGGGGTCGACCTCGGGTCTCCCCTGGTGCTTTCTGCCAGAGGCTCCAGGTAGGGCCGTTCTCCCCGGCTGCGGTGTAGAGCACGTTTTTAACATCTTGTCCTGCCCGGACTGGCCCCAGGTCCACCGCATGGACTGTTTCCTGTCTGATTTGTTCAAAAGCTTGTCGTTGCTCAGGACCCCATTTAAAGTCATTCTTCTTCCGGGTTACTTGATACAGAGGGCTTACGATTAGACTGTAATCTGGGATATGCATCCTCCAAAAACCCACAATGCCTAAGAAAGCTTGTGTTTCCTTTTTACTAGTTGGTGGAGACATAGCTGCTAGTTTGTTGATCACATCCATTGGAATCTGACGGCGTCCATCTTGCCATTTTATTCCTAAAAACTGGATCTCCTGTGCAGGTCCCTTGACCTTACTTCGTTTTATGGCAAAACCAGCTTTCAGAAGGGTTCGGACTATCTTACTCCCTTTCTCAAAAACTTCTTCTGCTGTGTTTCCCCATACAATGATGTCATCAATGTATTGCAGATGTTCTGGAGCCTCACCCTGTTCCAGGGCAGTCTGGACCAGTCCATGGCAAATGGTGGGGCTGTGTTTCCACCCCTGGGGCAGTCGATTCCAGGTGTTCTGGACGCCCCTCCAGGTGAAAGCAAACTGTGGCCTGCACTCTGCTGCCAAAGGGACTGAGAAGAATGCATTCGCTACATCAATTGTGGCATACCACTTGGCTGCCTTGGACTCCAGTTCGTACTGCAGTTCTAGCATGTCCGGCACAGCAGCGCTCAGCGGTGGCGTGACTTCATTCAGGCCACAACAGTCCACAGCTAGCCACCAGTCTTCATTAGATTTTCGCACTGGCCATATGGGACTGTTAAAGGGTGAGCGAGTCTTGCTGATCACTCCTTGAACCTCTAGTTGACGAATCAGTTTATGGATGGGCATCGGAGAGTCTCGGTTAGTGCGATATTGCCGCCGATGCACCGTCGTGGTAGCGATCGGCACCTGTTGTTCTTCGACCCTCAACAACCCCACAACAGAAGGGTCCTCCGAGAGACCGCTGGAAACTGTGGCGGCACTTTTCCTGGAGGGATCCCCTTTTGTGGTTGTCCTTCCTTGCAACTCCTGTACCCGTGTCCGCAGGATCGAAGTAGGTCGTCCATCCCACCTCCTCATGTCCTCCCCGTGGTCACGCAGGTAGAACCACAGGGTGCCTCGTGGTGTGTACCCTCTGTACTCTCTCTCTCGAGTGGGGAAACGCCTGCTCCTAATAGCTGAGATGCTGGCCCGTACAGGTGGGGAGTAGGACATATTCTCTTCAAGTTGCTGGACCTTCCGCGACAGTTTCTCCACAGCTGAGACGATGGGGGAAGAGAGACTTTCTTCATATCGCCGGAGACGGCCAGCCACCTCATCCACCGTTGGTCCCTCTTCACCTTTCCATTCCATTACTGCCAGTGAGTTGGCATATGACAATGGTGCGCTCCGTACAAACTTCCGCCACATGGGCCTTGTGCATTGCACCTCATCAGGGTCTGTGGGTAAGTCTGCATTGTCCAAGTCATAATAAATCATCTCCCGTACAGCTAATTCTCTCAGGTACTGGATACCTTTTTCCATGGTGGTCCACTTGCTTGGTTGACATACAACATCTTCACTGCAGAGGTACTTTTCCCTCACGCCTGACAGGAGTCGTTTCCAGAGGCTGAGGGCTTGGGTCTTCTTCCCAATTGCCTTGTCAATGCCGCCTTCCCTGGACAGGGATCCCAGCTGCCTGGCCTCCCTACCCTCAAATTCCGGGCTACTGGCCCCGTTATCCCAGCACCGGAGCAGTCAGGTGACAATGTGCTCGCCTGAAAGTCGGCTGAAATCTTTTTGCATATCCCGCAGCTCACTCAAGGATAGGGATCGAGTAATTATCTCTGGTTCTGCCTCTTCCTCCTGCTCTCGTGATGACCCTGGTTCATCATCATCCCTTACTAAGCGAACTGATTTCTTCTTTGTGTACTTCCTCTTCTGTATGGGGGCAACTGATACCGGCATGGGTTGATTCCCTGGTTCAGCGGCAGTGGCTGTCACCGGGGTTGGAGTAGCTGCAGTGGCTGCCGCAGGGGTTGCAGTAGCTGCAGTGGCTGCCGCAGGGGTTACAGTAGCCGCAGTGTCTGCCAGTCTATTTTCCATCTCTTCCCCCTGAGGGTGCTGCGTAACACTGAGCAGTGCCTGGTAGATACTGGCCAGGGCCCAGCACAGTGCGGTGAGTTGTGCCTCTCTGGAATAGCCACAGCATTTTCCCTTCAAATATTCTACCACTTTATCAGGGTCCTGTAACTGTTCAGGGGTGAAGTCCCAGACCATTGGAGGTGAGAAGTTCTCTAGGTACCTGCCCGTGTTCTTCCACATGCCATGCCACCCCTGACTATCCAGCCTCGGAGCACATCTCCTTGTGGGAGTCTTAAATAGTCGCTTAACCCTAAACAAAACCTGGAACGTACTCAGGAGACATAACACTAGGAACATGCTGGTTTGAGTATCCCAAGAATATTCAAAATTCTCAAAAGCTGTCATACCTGGCCCAAAGGAGAAAAGGGAGGCAAAAGAGCTGGGGAAAGTGTCCCCCCCTGTTTCCCCCACAGACTGGGTGTAATTATTAATAAATACTGAGAGATGGTGCCCAATATACGGACAGGACAGCAGAACCACATAAACACCCCATCATAGCTGTCTGAACAGTGATGTTATCATATCATAAACAGATATCGCACAGGACAGCAGAATGATAATCCTGATCCCTCTTCCAGACACGATAAACAGCATCACAGGGAGTACATAAACCACATAGGAATTCACATAACCCAGCCATGAGAACAAACCAAGCAACATGGTGACCAGCGACTACTTACCTGATAAAATAAATGCACACAACAAATTCGTTTTTTCCAAGCTCTAGTTGGATTCTGTCGTTATCTCAACCCTTCGAGCCCCACGTTGGGCACCAAAAAGGACTGTCGTGGTTTAGCCTCAGACGGCAACAAAGAACCACGTGCCGCTCGCTCGGGCCTTCCCAATACAGGAAGACTCAGAAGAAAAAGGCACGACTCTGGGGTTGAGACAAGGGCAGTTTAACAGAACAGCAAAGGGAACGAACAAACAACAACGATAACACGGACAGAGGAATATACAAACACGGTTACGGAACCGCCGCTCACCGACCGGAACCGGGAAGTCGGGGATACAGAGGATCCGAAGCCCGCTACACTCCAACAGAAAAAGAGCTATTGGCAGCATATGAAGGGGTTTGAGGTGGATCGGGCTGCTAGGATTGAAGTGGCTCAGGTGGATCTGGACTGGCAACATAAGGGCGAACTATTCATAGCTCGGTGGGCCCACGACTCCTCAGGCCATCAAGGAAGAGATGCGACATATAGATGGGCTCGTGACCGAGGGGTGGACTTGACCACGGACACTACTGCACAGGTCATCCATGAATGTGAGACATGCGCTGCAATCAAGCAAGCCAAGTGTTTGAAGCCTCTCTGGTATGGAGGACGATGGCTGAAATACAAATCTGGGGAGGCCTGTCAGATTGATTATATCACACTGCCACAAACCCGTCAAGGCAAGCGCTATGTGCTCACCATGGTGGAAGCAACCACCGGATGGCTGGAAACATACCCTGTGCCCCATGCCACTGCCCGGAACGCTATCCTGGGCCTTGAAAAACAAGTCCTGTGGTGACATGGCACCCCAGAGAGAATTGAGCCGGACAACGGGACTCATTTCCAAAACAGCCTCATAGACCCCTGGGCCAAAGAGCATGGCATTGAGTGGGTGTATCACATCCCCTGTCACGCACCGGCCTCTGGGAAGACTGAACGATACAATGGACTGTTAAAAACTACACTGAGAGCAATGGGTGGTGGGACTTTAAAACATTGGGATACACATCTAGCAAAAGCTACCTGGCTAGTTAACCCCAGGGGATCTACCAATCGGGCTGGCCCTGCCCAATCAAAACTTCCACGTACCGTAGAAGGGGATACAGTCCCCGTAGTGCACATGAAGAATATGTCAGGGAAGACAGTCTGGGTCAGTCCTGCCTCAGGCAAAGGCAAACCCATCTGTGGGATTGCTTTTGCCCAAGGACCTGGGTGCACTTGGTGGGTGATGCGGGAGGATGGGGAAGTCCGATGTGTATCTCATGGGGATCTGATTTTGGGTGAAAATAGCCAATAAATCAAACTGTATGATGTTAATTGCTAAATAACCCTGCCACTGTATGTCCTCGTTACTATAATTGCTATCAGCTGTACTACGAGTAAGGCACAGGGGTGATGGGATAAGAACTGACCTCAGTAGCTGGCGCCCAGCAATTTCCTCAAGGTCTACATCTTCAGCCCACGGACTGAGCCACACCGGGTGCACCAGTCACAACCTCCGAAAAATACAGCTTGCAGCAGTCCAGCACCACACAGCATCTCACCTGCCCTGAGAGACTGTTCTAACAGATGGAGTCCAAGGCCATGGATTAAATGAACTCAATGGACACTTTGGAGGGATGGCCCATAAACTAAGGGCATTATTTCTGCATGAATATATATGTATATATATACATGACAGGGAAAGGGGTGGCAATTCATTGGGACCTGTAAGATCTGGGCATGGCATAGATGGTATGGAATAAGGGGTGGATAATGTCCCGGTTCCGGCGGGGATAGGGTTAATTTTCTCTGGTATTCCATACCACGTGATCCATGCCCAACCTGTGCTGCCAGGGGAGGGGGCAGGGAGTCCCCGCTTGGAGCGGGCTGGGGCGTTCAGGGTCCGGTCGGTGAGCGGCGGTTCCGTAATCGCGTTTGTATATTCCTCTGTCCGTGTTATTGTTGTTGTTTTGCTTGTTCCCTTTGCTGTTCTGTTAAACTGCCCTTGTCTCAACCCCAGAGTCGTGCCTTTTTCTTCTGATTCTTCCTGTATTGGGAAGAGCCGAGTGAGCGGCACGTGGTTCTTTGTTGCCATCTGAGGCTAAACCACAACACTGGTTCAGCTGCAGTGGCTGTCGCAGGGCTTGGAGTATCCACAGTGTCTGTCAGTCTAGTTTCCATCTCTTCCCCCTGAGGGTGCTGCGTAACACTGAGCAGTGCCTGGTAGATACTGGCCAGGGCCCAGCACAGTGCGGTGAGTTGTGCCTCTCTGGAATAGCCACAGCATTTTCCCTTCAGGTATTCTACCACTTTATCAGGGTCCTGTAATTGTTCAAGGTTGCAGTCCCAAGCCATTGGAGGTGAGAAGTTTTCTGGATACCTTCCCATGTTCTTACACATGCCTTTCCACCCATGACTATCCATCCTTGGGGCAGATCTCTGCGTGGTAGTCTTAAAAAGTTGCTTAACCGTGAGCAAGAACTGAAACACATTCAGGAGAGCTAGCAATAGGACCAGGCTGGTTTGAATGTCCCAAGAGTATTCAAAATTCTCAAAAGCTGTCATACCTGGCCCGAAGGATAACAGGGAGGCGAAAGAGCTGGGGAAAGTATCCCCCCCTGTTCCCCCCATAGATTGAGTGTGATTATTAATAAATTCCAAGAGATGGTGCCCGAGGTATGGGCAGGACAGCAATGCCACAACATAATCGTCTGAACAGTTATGTTATCATAAGTTGATATTACACCAGACAGCAAAATTATGATCCTGATCCCTCTCCCAGAGGTGATAAACAGCATCATGGGGAGTACATAGAGCATATAAGAATTTACATAACAGAGCCATGAGAACAAACAAAGCAACATGGTGACTGGTGACTATTTAACTAATACAATAAATGCACACAACAAATTCATTTTAACACGCTCTGGTCAAATCTGTCATTATCTCAACCCTTCAAGCCCCACGTTGGGCACCAAAAAGGACTGTCGTCCAAGAACCACGTGGGTGCTCTCTCAACCCCCACTGCCGTGGGGAGAATCGGAAGAAAAAGGCACAACTCGTGGGTTGAGACAAAGGCAGTTTAACAGAACAGCAAAGGGAAGAGGAAAACAACAAATACTGAGAGAGAAATTTACAAGCATGATTACTGTACCACTGCTCACCGACCAGACCCAGGACACCCCAACCTGCTCCCAAGCAGCGACTTCCTGCCCCCTCCCCATGCAAACTCCCATTATGGAATGGGCATGGCATCACATGGTATGGAATACCTGTGTCCCTGCCAGAGCCTGGCGAAAATTAACCCTATCCCTACTGGAACCAGGACAAGACTCCCTCCCCATCTTTCCTGTAGGCCCCCTTCAGGTACCGGAAGGCTGCTGTAAGGTGTCCCTGGAGCCTTCTCCTCTCTAGGCTAAACAACTCCAACTCTCTCAGCCTGTCCTCATAGGAGAGGTATTCCAGCCCCCTGATCATCTTTGTGGCCCTCTGGACCTGCATGAGCATGTATGGGTCCTTCCCATGGGCTGCAATTCTTCAGGATAAGATTTCTCCAACGTGGGTCCTCCATGGGCTGCAGATCCTGTTAGGGAAACCTGCTTCTGCATGGGCTCCTCTCCACAGGCCACAGTTCCTGCCAGGAGCCTGCTCCAGCATAAGCTGTCTAAAGGCTGCAGCTTCCTTCAGGGCACATCTACCTGCTGTGGCATGGGATACTCCACAGGCTGCAGTGCAGATATCTGCTCCATCATGGTCCTCTCCACAAGCTGCAGTGAATCTATGCTCTGGCTCCTCAGCACCTCCTCTCCCTCCTTCTTGACTTACCTTGGTGTCCGCAGGATTATTTCTCACATTTTCTCCCCTGCTACCACTGCCCTTTCTCGCACATTCCTGCACAGTGTTTTTTCCTTTCTTAAATGTTTTCACAGAGGCACCACCAGCTTTGCTGATTGTTTCAGCTTTGGATGGTAGTGGGTCCATTAGGGGCCTACTGGAACCAGCTTTTTCCAGCACAGAGAGAGAGATGGGAAAGAGAAAAAAAATAACTAAACAGTGAGACAGAGAGGCAAAAAGGAAAAAGAAAGGAAAAGAGAAAAAGAGTAAGAAAGAAAGAATAAGAGGAGAGAGGAAAAAGAGAACACTAGAATCATAGAATATCTTGAGTTGGAAGGGATCCGTAAGGATCGTCAAGTCCAACTCCCTGCTCCTCGCAGGACTACCTAAAACTAAACCATATGACTAAGAGCTTGTTTAGATGCTCCTTGAACTCTGACAGGCTTGGTGCCATGACCACTTTTCTAGGGAGCCTGTTCCAGTGACAGACCACCCTCTCAGTGAAGAACCTTTTCCTAAGGTCCAATTTGGACTTCCCCTGATACAACTTCATACCATTTTCACATGTGTCGTGGTTTTGCCTCAGACGGCAACAAAGAACCACGTGCCACTCGCTCGGCTCTTCCCAATACAGGAATGTCAGTCACAATGGGATGTTTTTGCCACTCATTCCCAGTTAGGCTCACTTCCGCCTCCAGTACAGTCAACTCTTGGGGTCCCCCTGTCACCCCAGAAATACAAATGGGTTCTGCCCCTCTATAGCTTGATGGTATTAAAGTACACTGTGCACCCGTGTCCACTAGAGCCTTCTACTCCTGTGGGTCTGATGTGCCAGGCCGTCGAATCCACACCGTCCAATGAACCCGGTTGTCCCTTTCCTCCACCTGGCCGGAGGCAGGGCCCCTCTAATCCTGGTCAGAGTATTCGTTACTCACTTCTTGCAGAAATGACTTGGAAGTCCCTTCAAGAGGATCAGAAGCAAGATCAGGCCTTCTGCTCTGCCTGGGGAGCTGCCCGCTGGAAACTGGGGAGGCACTTTTCCTGGAGGGATCCCCTTTTGTGGCTGTCCTTCCTTGCAACTCCTGTACCCGTGTCCGCAGGATCGAAGTAGGTTGTCCATCCCACCTCCTCATGTCCTCCCCGTGGTCACGCAGGTAGAACCACAGGGTGCCTCGTGGTGTGTACCCTCTGTACTCTCTCTCTCGAGTGGGGAAACGCCTGCTCCTAATAGCTGAGATGCTGGCCCGTACAGGTGGGGAGTAGGACATATTCTCTTCAAGTTGCTGGACCTTCCGCGACAGTTTCTCCACAGCTGAGACGATGGGGGAAGAGAGACTTTCTTCATATCGCCGGAGACGGCCAGCCACCTCATCCACCGTTGGTCCCTCTTCACCTTTCCATTCCATCACTGCCAATGAGTTGGCATATGACGATGGTGCGCTCCGTACAAACTTCCGCCACATGGGCCTTGTGCATTGGACCTCATCAGGGTCTGTGGGTAAGTCTGCATTGTCCAAGTCATAATAAATCATCTCCCGCACAGCTAATTCTCTCAGGTACTGGATACCTTTCTCCATAGTAGTCCACTTGCTTGGGTGACATACAACATCTTCACTCAAGGGGTACCTCTCCCTCACGCCTGACAGGAGTCGTTTCCAGAGGCTGAGGGCTTGGGTCTTCTTCCCAATTGCCTTGTCAATGCCCCCTTCCCTGGACAGGGATCCCAGCTGCCTGGCCTCCCTACCCTCTAATTCCAGGCTACTGGCCCCGTTATCCCAGCACCGGAGCAGCCAGGTAACAATGTGCTCGCCTGAAAGTCGGCTAAAATCTTTTCGCATATCCCGCAGCTCACTCAAGGATAGGGATCGAGTAATTATCTCTGGTTCTGCCTCTTCCTCCTGCTCTCGTGATGGCCCTGGTTCATCATCATCTTTTACTAAGCGAACTGATTTCTTCTTTGTGTACTTCCTCTTCTGTATGGGGGCAACTGATACTGGCACAGGTTGATTCCCTTGTTCAGCTGCAGGGGCTGCCGCAGGGGTTGCCGCAGGGGCCGCAGGAGCCGCCGCAGGGGTTGCCGCAGGGGCCGCAGGAGCCGCCGCAGGGGCTGCCGCAGGGGCCACAGGAGCCGCCGCAGGGGCTGCCGCAGGGGCCACAGGAGCCGCCGCAGGAGCCGCCGCAGGGGCCACAGGAGCCGCCGCAGGGGCCGCAGGAGCCGCCGCAGGGGCTGCCGCAGGGGCCACAGGAGCCACCGCAGGGGCTGCCGCAGGGGCTGCCGCAGGGGCTGCTGCAGGGACCGCCGCAGGGGCCGCCGGTCTATTTTCCATCTCTTCCCCTTGAGGGTGCTGCGCAACACTGAGCAGTGCCTGGTAGATACTGGCCAGGGCCCAGCACAGTGCGGTGAGTTGTGCCTCTCTGGAATAGCCACAGCATTTTCCCTTCAAATATTCTACCACTTTATCAGGGTCCTGTAACTGTTCAGGGGTGAAGTCCCAGACCATTGGAGGCGAGAAGTTCTCTAGGTACCTGCCCATGTTCTCCCACATGCCATGCCACCCCTGACTATCCAGCCTCGGAGCACATCTCCTTGTGGGAGTCTTAAATAGCTGTTTAACCCTAAACAGGACCTGGAACGTACTCAGGAGACATAACACTAGGAACATGCTGGTTTGAGTATCCCAAGGATATTCAAAATTCTCAAAAGCTGTCATACCTGGCCCAAAGGAGAAAAGGGAGGCAAAAGAGCTGGGGAAAGTGTCCCCCCCTGTTTCCCCCACAGACTGGGTGTAATTATTAACAAACTCAGAGAGACAGTGCCCAATGTACGGACAGGACAGCAGAACCACATAAACACCCCACAATAGCTGTCTGAACAGTGACGTTATCATATCATAAACAGATACCGCACAGGACAGCAGAATGATAATCCTGATCCCTGTTCCAGACATGATAAACAGTATCACAGGGAGTACATAAACCATATAGGAATTTATATAACACAGCCATGAAAACAAACCAAGCAACATGGTGACCAGTGACTATTTACCTAAGAAATACCTACAAAAATTCGTTTTCTCCAAGCTCTGGTTAGATTCTGTTGTTATCTCAACCCTCGAGCCCCACGTTGGGCGCCAAAAAGGACTGTCGTGGTTTGGCCTCAGACGGCAACAAAGAACCACGTGTCGCTCGCTCGGCTCTTCCCAATACAGGAAGAATCAGGGAAAAAAAAAAAAAACCGCAAGACTCTAGGGTTGAGACAAGGGCATTTTAACCGAATAGCGAAGGGAACAAGCAAAATAACAACAACAACAACAACACAGACAAAGGAATACACAAACGTGGTTAGGAAACCGAAACCGCCGCTCACCGACCCGACCCGAGACGCCTCAGCCCGCTCCGAGAGAGCGTCCTGCCCCCTCCCCCCGGCATTTTCAAAGTTGGCATGGATCACGTGGTATGGAATACCAGAGAATTAACCCTATCCCTGCCGGAACCAGGACAACATGTCCTATCACTGATCACCAGAGAGAGGAGATCAGCACCTCCCCCTCTGCTGCCCCCTTGAGGAAGTTGTAGACAGCCATGAGCTCACCCCTCAGCCTTTTCTTCTCCAAGCTGAACAAGCCAAGTGATCTCAGACGCTCCTCATAAGTCTTGCCCTTGAGACCTTTCACCATCTTGGTCTCCCTCCTCTGGACAAACACTAATAGTTTGATGTCCTTCTTACAATTTATAGTGTATGGAATATATTTACTCTGTTTGAAACCCAAATCTCAGTTTCCTAATTATGTAAAATATCTTCCAGTTTTTTTCAAATTCCAGCTATGAAGGTAAAATATACTCATCCAAAAATCTTTGTGGCTTTGCACCAACAGTAAATTTCTAATTTCTGCAGCTCCATTCCCAGCTTCAAAGACTGGTATAAGTTAATTTCAAATAAATTCACATACCCAGTGTTTCCATTACTGTATTGTCCAGAAAACCACATCTTGTTGAGGGCTTCAATGAATGAACATCTGTCAAGCAATTAGTTAAATAAGGGATACAAGAGTTAGCAACGGCACAGGAAACAATAATAAGGAAAACAATAATGAAAACATATGATTATCTACATGAAAAACTTAAAAATAACTTAAACTGCTTGGGTTTGTTCATCTATTTTATCCTATTATCTAAGCATGAAAGTGAAAACTTGAACAGAGCGTGCTCCAAGATAGTTACTGTACTTGGAGGAAACAGTGATAGAGGCTTACATATGACTTCAGGCAGAGCTGCAACATTAGCAAAGCTAATAGCCTCAATGTTGAAGATAAATGCAGCATGCCCTCTTCCTCTACCTGACACAACAATTTGTAGTTACTGAAAAACACAGAATCAGAGAATGGTTCAGGTTATAGGTTATAAGGGACCTCTGGAGGTCATCTGGTCCAACACTCCTGGCTCAAGCAGGGCCAACTAGAGCTGTTTACCCAGGACCATGTTCAGATGGCTTTTGAATAGCTCCAAGGAGGGAGACTCCAAAACCTCTCTAGGTAACCTGTTCCATTTTTCAGTCACCCTCAGTAAAAAAGTGTTTCCTGATGTTCAAACAGAACCTCCTGTGTTTCAGATAGTGCCCATTGCCTCTTTTCCTGTCACTGGGCATTACTGAAAAGAGCCTGGCTCTTGTCGTCTTTGCACCCTCCCTTCAGGTATTTATATACATTGATGAGATCCCCCTGAGCCTTCTCTTCTCTAGGCTAAACAGTTCCAGCTCTCTCAACCTTTCCTCATAGGAGAGATGCTCTAGTCCCTTCATCATCTTTTCGGCCCTTCGTTGGATTCTTACCAGTATGTCCATGTCTCTCTTGTACTGCGAAGTCTAGAAACTGCACACAGGACTCCAGGTGTGGCTTCACCAGTGCTGAGTAGAGAGGAAGGATCACCTTCCCTCAGCTGCTGGCAATACTCCTTCTAAGGCAGCACAGGATAATATTAATAATCTTTGTGACAAGGGCACATTGCTGGCTGATGTTCAACTTGGTGTCCACCAGGACCTTCTCCGCAAAGCTGCTTTCCAATGGGCATATCCTGAGAAGATATGGCCTAGCACAATTCTCAAGGTTTGTACAGCAAGGCTGATTTCATCCAGACCTACTTATTGGTGATGCCTGAACCAAAGTACTGTTCACTCACTCAGAGTGGGTGCATCTGTCACAGGCCTCACCAGTGCTGACTACAGCAGAAGGATCGCCTCCCCAGACCTGTTGGCAAAAATCCTCTTAATGCAGCCAAGGACACCATTTGCCTTCTTTGCAAGAAGGGAACAGCGCTGGATCATGTTCAACTTGGTGTCCACCAGGACCCCCAGGTTCTTTTCTGCAAAGCTGCTTTCCAGCTGGTCAGACCCCAGCATATTGGTGCATAGGATTGTTCCTCCCCTGGTGCAGGACTTTGCACTTCCCCTTATTGGACTTCATAAGGTTTCTGTCAGCCCATTATTCCAGCGTGTCAAGGTCCCTCTGGATGGCAGCACAACCCTCTGGCCAATCAGCCGCTCCTCCCAGTTTTATGTCATCAGCAAACTTGCTGGGGATGCACTCTACCCCATCATCAAGATCATTAGTCAAGATGTTAAACAGGACTGGACCCAGTATTGACCCCTGGGGTACATACACCAGTTAATGGTCTCCAACTAGACTTTGGACTGATGACCACCACCCTCTGGGCCCAGCCATTCAGCCAGTTTTCAATCCACCTCACTGTCTGCTTATCCAGCCCATACTTCATCAGCTTCTCCATGAGGATCTTATGGGAGACAGTGTCAAAAACCTTCCTGAATTCCAGGTAGACAACATCCACTGCTCTCCCCTCATCTACCAGGCCAGTTATTGCATCACAAAAGGTTATCAAGTTGATCAAGCAAGAATTCCCCTTGGTGAAGCCATGCTGACTACTCGCCCTTCATGTGCCTGGAAATGATTTCCAGGATTAGCTGCTCCATCACCTTCCCAGGGACTGAGGTGAGGCTGACCAGCTTGTAGTTCCCTGTATCCTCCTTCTTGAAGATGGGGGTGACATTTGCTTTCTTCCCATCTTTGAACATGTCATGGTTTAACTCTGGTAGGCAGATAAGCACCACACAATTGCTTGCTCACTTTCTCCCCCAGCACAACACAGGAAGAGAAACAGAAAGGTAAAAGAGAAAACTCATCAGTTGAGATAAAGACAGTTTAATAGGTAAAGCAATCCACGCAAAACAAGGAATTCATCCACTACTTCCCATCAGCAGGCAGGAGTTTAGCCATCTCTGGGAAAGCAGGGCTCCATCACACATAACAGATGTTTGGGAAGACAGGTGCCATAACTCCAAATGACCCCCCTCCTCCTCCTTTATCTTAGCTTTTATTGCTGAGCATTAAGTCATATAGTATAGTATATCCTTTTGGTCAGTTGGGGTCAGCCGTCACAACTGTGTCCCATCCCAACTTCTTGTGCACCCCCAGCCTACTCACTGGGAGGGCAGCATGAGAAGCAGAAAAGACCTTGATGCTGTGTGAGTGCTGCTCAGCAATAACAAAAACATCAGTGTGTTACTGTGGCAATGTGCTCTCCCCCTTTCCCCTCCTGGCTCCTGCTCAAGCCATAACCATCAGTGGGAGGTATGATGAGTTGCACCTGGACTTTGGGGGATGGCTGGCAACACAGCCAAAACACTGTCTGGAGTGGGGGCCTAGATATCTTGTTCCCATGCGAATATGACTATAGGTCAATTATCTTACTCCATAAATAGCGGACAGCCCAAGAGCCCTTTGAGCTCTCCTGCACGGCAGCGGCTGCACGCCAGGATCTCCCCTTGAGCGGGGACGCTCGCTTAAGGTTCTGCTCCTCGAGGCTGAGAGATTCCTTGCCGCAGCAGATTCTCGGTAAGTGATTTGGGTTGGAAGGGACCTTAAAGATCATCTAGTTCCAAGCCCCCTGCCATGGGCAGGGACACCTCCCACTAGACCAGGTTGCTCAAAGCCCTGTCCAGCCTGGTCTTGAACACCTCCAGGGATAGAATCATAGAATCATAGAATCGCTGAGGTTGGAAGGGACCTTTAAGGTCATCAAGTCCAACCTTTAACCTACCCTGACGAAAGCCACCTCTAAACCATGTCCCTAAGTGCCCCATCTACCCTTTTTTTAAACACGTCCAGGGACGGTGAATCCACCACCTCCCTGGGCAGCCTATTCCAATGTTTAATAACCCTTTCAGTGAAAAAATGTTTCCTAATATCCAATCTAAACCTCCCCTGACATAACTTGAACCCATTTCCTCTCGTCCTATCACTTGTCACCAGGGAGAAGAGGTCAGCCCCCATCTCTCTACAACCTCCTTTCAGGTAGTTGTAGAGGGTGATAAGGCCTCCCCTCAGCCTTCTCTTCTCCAGGCTAAACAACCCCAGCTCCCTCAGTCGTTCTTCATAAGGTTTGTCCTCCAGACCCCTCACCAGCTTTGTAGCCCTTCTCTGGACATGCTCCAACACCTCAATGTCCTTCCAATGTACAGAGGGGCCCAAACCTGAACGCAGTACTCGAGGTGGGGCCTCACCAGTGCCGAGTACAGGGGGATGATCACTTCCCTAGTCCGGCTCACCACACTATTCCTGATACAGGCCAGGATGCTGTTGGCCTTCTTGGCCACCTGGGCACACTGCTGGCTCATATTCAGCCAGCTGTTGACCAACACCCCCAGGTCCTTTTCTGCTGGGCTGCTTTCGAGCCACTCTGCCCCAATCCTGTAGCGCTGCATGGGGTTGTTGTGACCCAAGTGCAGGACCCGGCACTTGGCCTTGTTGAACCTCATACCATTGGTCTCAGCCCATCAGTCCAGCCTGTCCAGATCCCTCTGCAGAGCCAACCTACCCTCAAGCAGATCAACACGCCCGCCTAGTTTAGTGTCATCTGCAAACTTACTGAGGGTGCATTCGATCCCCTCCTCCAGATCATTGACAAAGATACTAAAGAGAACCGGCCCCAGCACTGAGCCCTGGGGGACACCACTTGTGACCAGACACCAACTGGATTTAACTCCATTTACCACCACTCTCTGGGCACGGCCATCCAGCCAGTTTTTTACCCAGCGAAGAGTACACCTGTCCAGGCCATGAGCAGCCAGTTTCTCCAGGAGAATGCTGTGGGAAACGGTGTCAAAAGCTTTGCAAAAATCCAAGTAGATAACATCCACGGCTTTTCCCTCATCCACTAAGTGGGTCACCTTATCATAGAAGGAGATCAGGTTTGATAGGCATGACCTGCCCTTCACAAACCCATGCTGACTGGGCCTGATCACCCTGTTCTCCTGCAAGTGCCATGTAATGGCACTCAGGATGATCTGTTCCATGACCTTCCCAGGCACCGAGGTCAGACTGACAGGCCTGTAGTTCCCCGGATCCTCCTTCCGGCCCTTCTTGTGGATGGGCGTCACATTTGCTAACCTCCAGTCAGCTGGGACCTCCCCGGTTGTCCAGGACTGCTCATAAATGATGCAAAGTGGCCTGGTGAGCACTTCCGCCAGCTCCTTCTGTATCCTTGGGTGGATCCCATCCGGCCCCATAGATTTGTGCACCTCCAGGTGCTGAAGCAGGTCCCTCACCATTTCCCTTTGGACTACAGGGGCTTCATTCTGCTCCCCATCCCTGTCTTCTAGCTCAGGGGTCTGGGTACTCAGGGAACAACTGGTCCTACTGCCGAAGACTGAGGCAAAGACGGCATTAAGTACCTCAGCCTTTTCCTCATCCTTGGTCACTATGTTGCCGGCCCCATCTACTAGAGGACAGAGATTATCCTTAGTCCTCTTCTTATTGCTAATATATTTATAGAAACTTTTTTGTTGTCCTTGACAACAGAAGCCAGGTTTAGTTCTAGCTGGGCTTTGGCCCTCCTGATTTTTTCCCGACATAGCTTCACTACCTCTTTGTAGTCCTCTTGAGTGGCCTGTCCTTCCTTCCAAAGGCCATAGATCCTCTTTTTTTCCCTAAGTTGCAACACTAGCTCCCTGTTTAGCCAGGCCGGTCTTTTTCCCCGACGGCTTGTCTTCCGGCACATGGGGACAGCCTGCTCCTGCGCCTTTAAGACTTCCTTCTTGAAAATCATCCAGGCTTCCTGGGCTCCTTTGCCCTGGAGGACTGCTTCCCAGGGGACTCTGTCAACCAGGCTCCTGAAAAGCCCGAAGTCTGCCCTCCGGAAGTCCAAGGTAGCAGTTCTGCTGACCCCCCTCCTTGCTTCCCGCAGAATCGAAAACTCTATCATTTCATGATCACTGTTCCCAAGACAGCCTCCAACCTTCACATCCCCCACAAGACCTTCCCTGTTTACAAACAACAGATCCAGCAGGGCACCTTTCCTAGTTGGCTCTCTCACTGTCCAGTTTGCTTAAGTATTCCCTGACCTGATACTCTTCCACCAAGTGTACATATTCCTGTCTCCAGCTTTTCCCCCCTGGTCTCTGGGCCTGGGATTCCTGAAAGTTGGTTTTACTAGTAAAGACTGAGGAGTCAAAGAAGGCATTAAGTCCCTCAGCTCCTCCTATGTCCTGTGTAACCAGGTCCCACATCTCATTAAGCAATCAGCCCACATCTTCCCTAGTCTTCCTTTTGTCACCTATGATGCCTTTCATGTTGTCTTTGATGTCCCTGGCCAGATTCAATTCCAGTTGGGCTTTAACTTTCCTAATGTCATCCCTGGATGCTCAGACAGCATTATCTGTTCCTGCTTCTACCTTCTGTATGCTTCACAGAATCACAGAATAGTAGGGTTGGAAGGGACCTCTGGAGATCATCTAGTCCAACCCCCCTGCCAGAGCAGGGTCACACAGAGCAGGTTGCACAGGAACGCGTCCAGATGGGTTTCGAATGTCTCCAGAGAAGGAGACTCCACCACCCCTCTGGGCAGCCTGTGCCAGGGCTCTGCCACCCTCAAAGTAAAGAAGTTCCTCCTCATGTTTGGATGGAACTTCCTATGCTCAAATTTGTGCCCGTTACCTCTTGTCCTGTCCCCGGGCACCACTGAAAAGAGCCTGGCCCCATCCTCCTGACACCCACCCTTTAAGTATTTATAAGCATTGATAAGATCCCCCCTCAGTCGTCTTTTTTTCCAGACTGAAGAGACCCAAATCCCTCAGCCTTTCTTCATAAGAGAGGTGTTCCAGTCCCCTAATCATCTTTGTAGCCCTTTGCTGTCCCCTCTCCAGCAGTTCCCTGTCCTTCTTGGACCGGGGAGCCCAGAACTGGTCACAGTACTCCAGATGTGGCCTCACCAAGGCAGAGTAGAGGGAGAGGATGACCTCCCTCCTTCCTTCTTGTGTTTGAATTTTGCCAGGAGTTCCTTGTTCATCCATGCAGGCCTCCTGGCATTTTTGCCTGACTTCTTATTCGTTGGTGTCCTTGGCAGAATGATGATGGCACTAAGTTGTAGTTACAATTAAATCTTTTTTTCAACAGAATTTTATTGTTAGCATAGCATAGAGTTTTATGATCAGAGTAGCACAGGATTTCTAGAAGCAGAATCAGTGTAGCACAGTTTTATAAGTAGCATAGCACAGAATTCTATAGCACAGCTTAGTTTATGGTTTCTAATCACCTGGACCCTCTGCAGATCGGGTCAAATCTTAATACATGGTTTGCCATATCAATATAACAATCATAATATAGACTCAAAAATCATATAAAAGAATATGAGTCAGTCATTCAATCCTCAGAGGAAGCAGATGAAGCTGGAGGTATCCCTGGCCACCCAGGGGGGGTCTCAGTGTCCAGCAGCAGTTCTGGTCCAAGTCCCACTTAGTACCTGTAACTACTTGATTTTATAGACAGTGTTCTGTGTCCTGCTACGCTTCCCTGTTCTGTGACAGAGTCATCATCACCTGGTTGGCTAGGTGCCTGGGACCTTCAAGGCGGACAAGGAAAGTGTTGACGCGGAAGCTTCGGACAATAACACGACGACCAATATGATCAGGTTAATGCCCCTTTATTGCTCAGATAGCTCAGTTAATATACCTTCTTAGCATAGCAGTACACACTTCTACAAGCAACATAATTGGTTCCTGTGCATATGCACGCGCCGCAAGCTCTATTATGATTGGTTTAGCCTTACTGTTCACGCGCCCCTAGTTCTGGCTTGCCAGGTAACCTTCACCAGAGCCAGCAGATAATTACTGCAGCTGTATTTCTTCTTATTAGTCCTTCAGCTTGCTTATCAACTCTGCCACATCTGCAGTTCTTGCCTCCTCTTTAAGATGACCGTCCAGTGGTCATCTTTATAGTTGCGCCAACAACAGGTGTTCAGTGCTTGGAGTGTTCACCAGGTGACCCCCCTGTTCCAAAAATCCTCCTACAGGAAAGGAGTAGTCAGCCTGGCACCCAGGAACCCTGAGGCCAAGAGGGGAGGAAAAAAACTCAACTGTCTGGTGCGCAGAACCTTCAGGGCTTGATAATGAGGGGAAAGGGGACTGATACGTGACCACTTCAGTCACAGAGAATTAGAATCATAGAATTGTTAGGGTTGGAAGGGACCTTAAAGATCATCTAGTTCCAACCCCCCTGCCATGGGCAGGGACACCTCCCACCAGACCAGGTTGCTCAGAGCCCCATCCAGCCTGGCCTTAAAAACTTCCAGGGATGGGGCTTCCACCATCTCTCTGGGCAACCTGTTCCAGTGTCTCACCACCCTCATGGTGAAGAACTTTGTGGAAGCTGTTTACCTTATAAAATGATGTTAGTTATGCTAACCATATTACCAGCAGTCAGGAGCAAGGAGTACCATTCACAGTTAGGATGGACCACTCTTGAGCTTGGAGGAGGTGGTCATTGAATACTATCCAGCTTTCTTGGGCCCCTCTTACCTCCAGGGTCTTATCCCATGGGACTTTTCCAAGCAGATCTTTCAAGAGGCTAAAGTCTACTCTCCTGAAGTCTGGAGTTGTGAGACTGCTTTTCACCCTCCTCCCTGCCCTCGGGATCTTGAACTCCACCATCTCATGGTCACTGCATCCAAGGCTACACACCACACTCCCAACAAGCACCACCAGTAGGAGGTCCAGCAGAGCACCTCTCCTTGTTGGCTCCTCTATCACTTGGGTGAAGAAGCTGTCATCAATGCACTCCAGGAACCTCCTAGATTGCTTATGCCCTGTTGTCTCTCCCCTCCAGCAGATATCAGGGTGGTTGAAGTCCCCCGTGAGGACCAGGGCCTGTGAACACAAGGCTTCTCCTATCTGTAGAGGGCCTCAACTGCTTGTTCTTCCTGGTCAGGTGATTGATAGTAGACACCCACTACAATGCCACCCTTACCCGTCTTTTTTTTAATCCTTACCCTACTTTGGTAGTCCCTTCAGAATATCTCAGATCCTGACCCCCGGCAGGCAGAAAACCTCTTTAGATGATTGGTCAGGTCAATAGACACACACCTCTGTCCCCCACAGCAGAGTTACCCATTATGATGGCTCATCATTTCTTCCTGGTAGTCTTGCATGCTTTAGGGTTGGGTGGACCAGGTCCTTTGCTTGAAGACACATCTGGCTCCCCTTTCAACTTTGAGGGCAGTGAACCTATTTTGTATTTGTAAGCTCTTAGATGGGGCAGGAGCCTTCCTCTTGGTGCCAGAAGCCACCGGCTTCCACCCTTCCCCTTCTCCAGAGGTGTCACTTAGTGGGGGTAGACAGTGCCTGCTTCTCTACTACAGTTGGGGTGTGAGGCTTTTCAAGCTGCTGCATGTCTCAGGGTCGATATGACCCGAAAACCCAACCTAAGCCAGCGCTTGCTGGCTGAGAACACCCCATACCAATGACAAAACAATAGAAGATTTATCCTTCAGTGAAACCAGATATATAGAATCATAGAATCATTTGGGTTGGAAAAGACCCTTGGGATCATCGAGTCCAACCATCAACCCCACTCTACAAAGTTCTCCCCTACACCATATCCCCTAACACCACATCTAAACGAGTCTTGAACACATTCAGGGATGGTGACTCCACCACCTCCCTGGGCAGCCTATTCCAGTGTCTAACCACTCTTTCCGTGAAGAATTTTTTCCTAATGTCCAGCCTAAACCTCCCCTGTTGCAGCTTGAAGCCATTCCCTCTTGTTCTATCGCTAATTACCTGTGAGAAGAGACCAGCACCAACCTCTCTACAATGTCCTTTCAAGTAGTTGTAGAGAGTGATGAGGTCTCCCCTCAGACTTCTCTTCCTCAAACTAAACAGTCCCAGCTCCTTCAATCGCTCCTCATAAGATTTATTCTCCAGGCCCTTCACCAGCAGTCAGAACCGCAATCTACCATAATCCAGCATAAACCCCCCCACATCCGCACGGGACATTGGTTTAGAACAGTGAAGATTAACACACCACTGACCATATGTCTGTACCACTTGCACACGTCAAGTATGTACTGATCCTGCATGGGACAAGTACATACCAATTATGCGAGCAATAGTAACTGATTAGCCCACCCCTGAACATGAATAATTTGATTGGTCTACACAACTGTAATGTTGTAACATATATAAACCCTGCTTTCCTCTGTATTGGGGACCTCCATGCCTTAGGCTGGGGCACCACTATGCACATAGTTAAAATAAAAGAATAAATTCCCTTGGTAATTCTATGCTAAGCATCCTTGCTTCCCTCCTCAGCTGGCGAAGAATTGACTTTTACAAGGGCTGTAGTGCTGCCCAATGCAATTGTGACCTATCTGCTGCTGAACTCAGAAACAGCCAGATTTCTTTCTTAACTGCCTTGGTTACGAGACAAGGAAAACAGAAGATCTGATCTTCATTTCTAGATCCCTTTATGACTGTAGAAGAATTCTAAATTACTTTTTTATCACATCTCCTCTTTCATCATATAAGTAAACAAATTACAGTCTCTTTTGATTCTTATCTCACCAGAGGTTTTTCTGTGCCCTTGATCTTTCTCAGGCTTCAAGTTTGCTGTTTCCATTTGAGGCACAAAAGACTGCTGTGCCTGAATGTCTGACAGGTTTATTTCCGATGAACCAGCCACTTTATGAGAAAATATTATCTCTCTTTTCCAACTTTGCCTCACATGATCATCCATACTATTCTCCTAAAAATCCTCTTTGTTTCTGCAACTTTCTTTCTGAGGTGGAGCTTGCTCTCTCTCCCCATTGCTGAGTGCACACTGCTCTTTAATAGAACTACCAACTTTGAAGGTTGTTCTTCTACAAAAACTGGAAACTGCAGGGAAAGCGGGTAGACAGACACATGGTAGACTCAAATAATGCTGCAAGTGTTCTCACTGTCTCCCCAAGTGTAAGTTGGTAAGGTGATATAACTTTCTACACTGAAATTTGTTGTACAAAAATACCTTATCTGAGCTGTGGGATATAGTTACACCAGTGGTGGTCTGAAGCGCTGATGCTAGCTTAAACAGCTTGCTTTCATCTCAGTCACACTATGCAGTTGTCTCTAGGACTGCATTATGCGGCAGAAATGGCTTAACTTCAAAAATGCCACCTTTTTCCCTTTCTTCCCCCAAGGCAGATAACTGCAAAGATCAGTTAAAATAAAATTCTGATTTACAGCCCTTTCTTCCCTGGTATTTCATCAAAACATCTAGCAGGAATAAGAGAGGCAGAAAGGGGACTGTGGGCAGGAAATGTTTAGATTACCTTTGCTACGAGAGCAAATGTAATGTTTTTTGAATGAAAAGCTTGGATTTATTTCTGACCAAAGTTATAGAAAAAGAGAGAGAGACTAAATCTTGCTCCACTTAACATCATTCAGAAAAGGAAAGCTCCAGCAGGAAAGACTATTACCACCTCTGTACAGAATACAGAGACCTGTTGGTTGAGGTATCCCTCTGGGGTAAAGGAGAATGGTCCAGCAGGCAGTTAAACCTGGCTCTCCCACCACTCCAGTTTCTGTGAATCACTGGGCTGTTGACGCTTCTGTTGAAGGTTTCTCAGATTTTTCCACATTTGCACTCTGAAAGCATTTCAAATGGCCTTCAGTTTTGTCCTAATTCGGAATGTGATTCCCCCCCCATCTTAGTTTTTCTTTTCAGGGAAAAAAAATGAAGTTTTTCATGAGTTCTACATAAAAGTCTGTCTCCTTACTTACTGTTGGTGACCTATAGAAGTCAAAGAAACTGACAAGTTATCCAGGTGCTTGCTTGACATTTAGCATATTGTCAGCTTTTAATTCTGGCAGAGAATTTTATGTGCATTTTTCTGATTCATTCTATGCATATAAATTGTTACTAGTATATAAGGAGATTGGTAAGTGTGTGAACCGATGCAGGCAGGACGCAGGAACAACCACAAACCACGGATGGAAAGCAAAGAACAAATTTAATCTCGATACCTCACAGACTGGGGAACCTCTGAAGCAACACCCGGGCAGAGGCACGCAAGCAGGGACCGCGGGCACTGCAGCGAGAGAGAGAGTGTTCTTGTTAGGAAGAGTCCTTGGCAGCAAGAGAGTCCTTGTGAGCAAGAGCGGGTGCGGACTCCCTGTTCTTGCTGGTATTTAAAGGGCTCAAACAGGCATAGTTGCTTTTCCACACCGTGAACATAGCAACATAGGTTGCTTTCCCACTGTCGTGGTTTAGCCTCAGACAGCAACAAAGAACCACGTGCCACTCGCTCGGGCCTTCCCAATACAGGAGGAATCAGAAGAAAAAGGCACGACTCTGGGGTTGAGACAAAGGCAGTTTAACAGAACAGCAAAGGGAACAAGAAAACAACAACAATAACGTGGATAGAGGAATATACAAACACGATTAAGGAACCTCTGCTCACAGACCCGGGACGCCCCAAACCCGGGGCCTCTTCCACACACGCCGCCTCCTCCTCTGGCGACATTCCGAAATCCTTGCCTTCTGGCCAGTCCATGATCACTTCCAGAATTCCCAGGCGACTGGGGTTTCCCATTCGAGTTCGCTGTGTGATCAGTGCAACCCACTTCCTCCACGTGGCATCAGTTGCATGATGTGTGGTGGGGACCCTTTCTTTGAACATCCAGCCCAGCACCGGCAGTCGAGGTGCTAAGAGGAGCTGTGCTTCTGTGCCAACCACTTCTGAAGCAGCTCGAACCCCTTCATACGCTGCCAATAGCTCTTTTTCTGTTGGAGTGTAGCGGGCTTCGGATCCTCTGTATCCCCGACTCCAAAACCCTAGGGGTCGACCTCGGGTCTCCCCTGGTGCTTTCTGCCAGAGGCTCCAGGTAGGGCCGTTCTCCCCGGCTGCGGTGTAGAGCACGTTTTTAACATCTTGTCCTGCCCGGACTGGCCCCAGGGCCACCGCATGGACTGTTTCCTGTTTGATTTGTTCAAAAGCTTGTCGTTGCTCAGGACCCCATTTAAAGTCATTCTTCTTCCGGGTTACTTGATACAGAGGGCTTACGATTAGACTGTAATCTGGGATATGCATCCTCCAAAAACCCACAATGCCTAAGAAAGCTTGTGTTTCCTTTTTACTAGTTGGTGGAGACATAGCTGCTATTTTGTTGATCACATCCATTGGGATCTGACAGCATCCATCTTGCCATTTTATTCCTAAAAACTGGATCTCCTGTGCAGGTCCCTTGACCTTACTTCGTTTTATGGCAAAACCAGCTTTCAGAAGGGTTCGGACTATCTTACTCCCTTTCTCAAAAACTTCTTCTGCTGTGTTTCCCCATACGATGATGTCATCAATGTATTGCAGATGTTCTGGAGCCTCACCCTGTTCCAGGGCAGTCTGGACCAGTCCATGGCAAATGGTGGGGCTGTGTTTCCACCCCTGGGGCAGTCGATTCCAGGTGTTCTGGACGCCCCTCCAGGTGAAAGCAAACTGTGGCCTGCACTCTACTGCCAAAGGGACTGAGAAGAATGCATTCGCTACATCAATTGTGGCGTACCACTTGGCTGCCTTGGACTCCAGTTCATACTGCAGTTCTAGCATGTCCGGCACAGCAGCGCTCAGCGGTGGCGTGCCTTCATTCAGGCCACGATAGTCTACGGTTAGCCTCCACTCTCCATTAGATTTTTCGCACCGGCCATATGGGACTGTTAAAGGGTGAGCGAGTCTTGCTGATCACTCCTTGAGCCTCTAGTTGACGAATCAGCTTATGGATGGGAATCAGAGAGTCTCGGTTAGTGCGATATTGCCGCCGATGCACCGTCGTGGTAGCAATCGGCACCTGTTGTTCTTCGACCCTCAACAACCCCACAACAGAAGGGTCCTCCGAGAGACCAGGCAAGGTAGACAACTGTTTAACTTCCTCCGTCTCCAAGGCAGCTATGCCAAAGGCCCAACGGGACCCTTTTGGGTCCTTCAAATACCCTCTCCTGAGGTAATCTATACCAAGGATGCATGGAGCCTCTGGGCCAGTCACAATGGGATGTTTTTGCCACTCATTCCCAGTTAGGCTCACTTCCGCCTCCAGTACAGTCAACTCTTGGGGTCCCCCTGTCACCCCAGAAATACAAATGGGTTCCGCCCCTCTACAGCTTGATGGTATTAGGGTGCACTGTGCACCCGTGTCCACTAGAGCCTTCTACTCCTGTGGGTCTGATGTGCCAGGCCATTGAATCCACACCGTCCAATGAACCCGGTTGTCCCTTTCCTCCACCTGGCCGGAGGCAGGGCCCCTCTAATCCTGGTCAGAGTATCCGTTACTCACTTCTTGCAGAAATGACTTGGAAGTCCCTTCAAGAGGATCAGAAGCAAGATCAGGCCTTCTGCTCTGCCTGGGGAACTGCTCACTGGAAACTGGGGCGGCACTTTTCCTGGAGGGATCCCCTTTTGTGGCTGTCCTTCCTTGCAACTCCTGTACCCGTGTCCGCAGGATCGAAGTAGGTCGTCCATCCCACTTCCTCATGTCCTCTCTGTGGTCACGCAGGTAGAACCACAGGGTGCCTCGTGGTGTGTACCCTCTGTACTCTCTCTCTCGAGTGGGGAAACGCCTGCTCCTAATAGCTGAGATGCTGGCCCGTACAGGTGGGGAGTAGGACATATTCTCTTCAAGTTGCTGGACCTTCCGCGACAGTTTCTCCACAGCTGAGACGATGGGGGAAGAGAGACTTTCTTCATATCGCCGGAGACGGCCAGCCACCTCATCCACCGTTGGTCCCTCTTCACCTTTCCATTCCATTACTGCCAATGAGCTGGCATATGACGATGGTGTACAAAATTCCGCCACATGGGCCTTGTGCATTGCACCTCATCAGGGTCTGTGGGTAAGTCTGCATTGTCCAGGTCATAATAAATCATGTCTCGCACGGCTAATTCTCTCAGGTCCTGGATACCTCTTTCCATGGTAGTCCACTTGCTTGGATGACGTACAGCATCTTCACTGAAGGGGTACCTCTCCCTCACACCTGACAGGAGTCGTTTCCAGAGGCTGAGGGCTTGGGTCTTCTTCCCAATTGCCTTGTCAATGCCCCCTTCCCTAGACAGGGATCCCAGCTGCCTGGCTTCCCTACCTTCTAATTCCGGGCTACTGGCCCCGTTATCCCAGCACCAGAGCAGCCAGGTGACAACGTGCTCGCCTGAAAGTCGGCTGAAATCTTTTCGCATATCCCGCAGCTCACTCAAGGATAGGGACCGGGTAATTATCTCTGGTTCTGCCTCTTCCTCCTGCTCTCGTGATGACCCTGGTTCATCATCATCCCTTACTAAGTGAACTGATTTCTTCGTGTACTTCCTCTTCTGTATGGGGGCAACTGATACTGGCATGGGTTGGTTCCCTGGTTCAGCGGCAGTGGCTGCCACGGGGGTTGGAGTAGCTGCAGTGGCTGCCGCAGGGGTTGCAGTAGCTGCAGTGGCTGCCACAGGGGTTGGAGTACCCACAGTGTCTGTCGGTCTGGTCTCCATCTCTTCCCCTTGAGGGTGCTGCGCAACACTGAGCAGTGCCTGGTAGATACTGGCCAGGGCCCAGCACAGTGCGGTGAGTTGGGCCTCTCTGGAATAGCCACAGCATTTTCCCTTCAAATATTCTACCACTTTATCAGGGTCCTGTAACTGTTCAGGGGTGAAGTCCCAGACCATTGGAGGCGAGAAGTTCTCTAGGTACCTGCCCGTGTTCTTCCACATGCCATGCCACCCCTGACTATCCAGCCTCGGAGCAGATCTCCGGGTGGTAGTCTTAAATAGTCGCTTAACCCTAAACAAGACCTGGAACGTACTCAGGAGACATAACACTAGGAACATGCTGGTTTGAGTATCCCAAGGATATTCAAAATTCTCAAAAGCTGTCATACCTGGCCCAAAGGAGAAAAGGGAGGCAAAAGAGCTGGGGAAAGTGTCCCCCCCTGTTTCCCCCACAGACTGGGTGTAATTATTAATAAATACTGAGAGACGGTGCCCAATGTATGGACAGGACAGCAGAACCACATAAACACCCCATCATAGCTGTCTGAACAGTGATGTTATCATATCATAAACAGATATCGCACAGGACAGCAGAATGATAATCCTGATCCCTCTTCCAGACACGATAAACAGCATCACAGGGAGTACATAAACCACATAGGAATTCACATAACCCAGCCACGAGAACAAACCAAGCAACATGGTGACCAGCGACTATTTACTTTATACAATAAATGCATACAACAAATTCATTTTTTCCAAGCTCTAGTTGGATTCTGTCGTTATCTCAACCCTTCGAGCCCCATGTTGGGCACCAAAAAGGACTGTCTGTCATGGTTTGGCCTCAGACGGCAACAAAGAACCACGTGCCGCTCTCTCGGGCCTTCCCAATATGGGAAGAATCGGAAGAAAAAGGCACGACTCTGGGGTTGAGACAAGGGCAGTTTAACAGAACAGCAAAGGGAACAAGCAAAACAACAACAAGAACACGGATAGAGGAATATACAAACACGATTAAGGAACCTCTGCTCACGGACCCAGGATGCCCCAGCCCGCTCCAAGCAGCCACTCCCTGCCCCCTCCCCCGGCAGCTCAGGGTGGGCATGGCTCACAGGGCATGGAATACCTGTGTCCTGGGGAGAATTAACCCTATCCCAGCCGGAACCAGGACACCCACACAATAAAAAAAGCAACATCGGTTGCTTTCCCACACCATCACAGGCAAAACAGACTCAACTTGGGGAAATTAATTTAATATATTACTAATCAAATCAGAGTAGGATAGTGATAAGTAAAACCAAATCTTAAAACACCTTTCCCCCACCCCTCACTTCTTCCCAGGCTCAACTTCACTCACGAATTCTCTACCTCCTTTCCCCCTGTGGGAAAGCAATGGAAGATCGGTGAGGAGGATTGTAAATACACTCAAGGGACTCGCACCTGGGGTACTGGAAAACACATATATCACACTAATTGTTATTCAGTCTCGGGTGCTTGCACGGAAAACACTTGCACTTAGATAACAGAAGTCTGTGATGGGCTCAGGGACACCTTATCTATCCTCTTGAGAATCCTGGCCTGTTGTGGAAGAAGATCAAAGCACAGTGAGAAAGCTATGCCTGTTTGAACCTTATAAATACCAACAAGAACAGGGAGTCCGCGCCTGCTCTTGCTCACAAGGACTCTCTCGCTGCCAAGGACTCTTGCTAACAAGAACTCTCTCTCGCGCCGTGGTGCCCACAGTCCCTGCTTGCGTGCCTCTGCCTGGGTGTTGCTTTGAAGATACCCTGGTCTGTGAGGTATCGAGATTAAATTTGTTCTTTGCCTTTCATCCGTGGTGTGTGGTTGTTCCTGTGTCCTGCCTGCATCAGCTCACACACACACACCCACACCCCCCCACCCCCCTCCCCAAGCAGGGCAGGGGGACTGAGAATGGGGGTTGTTGTCAGTTCATCACATGTTGTCTCTGACGCTCCTTCCTCCTCACTCTCTTAGAATAGAATCTTAGAATACCAGGTTGGAAGGGACCCCAAGGATCATCTGGTCTAACCTTTCTTGGCAAAAGCACGGTTCTTCCCCTGCTCAAGCGTGGGGTCCCTCCCACAAGTGACAGTCCTCCACGAACTGCTCCAGTGTGAGTACCTTCCATGGGATGCAGTCCTTCAGGAACAGACTGCTCCAGTGTAGGTCCTTTCCACAGGGTCACAGGTCTTGCCAGGAGCCTGTTCCAGTGGGGGCTCTCCATGGAGTCACAGCCTCCTTCAGGCGCATCTACCTGCTCTGGCGTGGGGTCCTCCATGGGCTGCAGGTGGATATCTGCTCTACCGTTAATCTCCATGGGCTGCAGGGGGACGGCCTGCCTCACCATGGTCTTTTCCACGAGCTGCAGGGGAATCTGCTCCTGCGCCTGGAGCACCTCCTCCCCCTCCTCCTTCACTGACCTTGGTGTCTGAAGAGTTGTTGCTCTCATGTATTCTCACTCCTCTCTTCTGACTGCTGTTGCACAGGTTTTTTCCTCCTTCTTAAATATGCTATCACAGAGGCGCTACCACTGTTGCTGTTTGGGTCGGCCTTGGCCAGCAACGGGTCTGTCTTGGAGATGGCTGGCATTGGGTCTGTGGGACATAAGGGAAGCTTCTAGCAGCTTCTCACAGAAGCCACCTCTACCAAAACTCATGCAAACCCAATACAGACAGCTATTGCAAACGGGGAAAGGACAGAGGTGGCTTAATTGGCCTCCTGAGCTGTGGCCATGATGCTACTTGGGTTGAAATTACTAGTATGAGTGGTGCCCTTGAAGAGGTAGGAGAAGCTAAGCAAGGTGCCAAGAGGGATGAGCGCAAGCTAGCCCCCTTGGCCCAGCAGGCCCTCAAGGCCCAAAGCAATCGTCCCAGTACAACAGCCCAAGTTAGGGCAGCTATCTACCAGGATGATGATAAAGATGATAATTGGGATAAGGACATTTTTGGCCCCAGACCAGACCCTCACCCCCTTCATGACCCCACAAGGGAAAACACCCCTGCCTCTCCCCTGCCTGCCTTGAGCAATCAGTGGGTGCAAGCCTATAACAGGGAACAGTTCTGCAACATGGGTGACCAGTTTTGTAAAAAAACAGGGAAAGGTTGGGTGGAGTGGCTCAGTAGGATCTGGTGGGCACTGGGGCAGCTCCAACTCACCAAGTGAAGGTGACTGCAGGTGTGGGTGCTGTGTCAATGGCTCCTGTGCCCAGTGGTCAAGTGTTGAGGAATCCTCTCCTGGGCCAAGGACAGGGCACCTCCGCAGACCAAAGAGTGCCACTGGCAGCTCCTGCTGGAAAGGAGGTTTACTATTGTCCCCAACAAATTGATAAATGCCAGGAGCACACAGCCTCCCATGCTTCCTTGCATCCCCACATTAACCACCCCTCACCAGTCATCACCACTGCCCTTGGGTTTTAATGCAAACCTACACAGGTATTTCTCACCACCCTGGCTCTTCCTCTCCTCTGCTCTCTAGGCTGGAGCCTCCTTGCAAGGAAGCTTTGCCCTGCACAAATATTTTGAGATCACAACCAAAAATTGTCTCCTAAATTTGTACAGGGGAAGAGGCAGCAGTTTGACTTTTAGCTTCTTGCTTAAAAGCCAGTCTTTTGAACCTTAAAACCTTTTTCTAGGACCAACACGAGCCACTTCCATTCTGAGACCCCAATGAAAACAGGCCAGGAGTGGCCTCCCCAAGCCCAGGCAGAGGCAATCACCTCTCCCTGCTCACCCCACCAGAACTTCATGCTTTCCCA
Source organism: Sterna hirundo (assembly GCA_009819605.1). Classification (NCBI taxonomy): domain Eukaryota; kingdom Metazoa; phylum Chordata; class Aves; order Charadriiformes; family Laridae; genus Sterna; species Sterna hirundo. The sequence continues at coordinate 12,374,373 of CM020463.1, forward strand.
CATACATACTCATCTCGTCCCCAACCTGCCATGGCAGCTTTTCTAGCAGCCTTTATCTCCCATGCATGAGCCATGCTCTCCCTTCCCTGGTGCCCAGGCTCGCACCGAGGACGTCTCAGGTCAGACCAGCATGCTGTGCACCCCAAAGCAATCCGTTATCTGCCCCTTCGTCAGGCTTTGCATGAACAAGCTTTGCAAGCAGCAGCCTCCAAGGACGTCGAGCAGGGCCAAGGCACAGCTTCCTGCCCCAAATGCTTTTTCCCGGCCCTCAGAGGGAGGGCAGGAGCAGGAAAGGGCTAAGAAAATGGAGGCTGGAGATGCAAAGCAAGCACAAAGAAATAAATCATGCCACCATTGGTTTCAGCCTTCAGTCTGATGGGTATGCAAACACTGCCAGCACCCAGGCAAAGGTTTTAAAGGTTAAAATAACAGTTTCCCACAAGCATTTTTCCTGGTTACTTCCATCTCACCCTATGTAAGGGATGGCTTGTAAATTCCCTGAAACAAATGGTGAGAGACGAAAGGGAGGGGGAGGAGGTCCTCCTTTAATGTTTTGAAACACAAGGAGATAAATAATGCAGGCCTGACACTGAAAGAACTGATAAGGCTCACAGGCACCTGCAAAGCAGTGGGAGGACTGCCTTGTGAAGACAAGACAGTTCTACCACTTGTGTGATGAGCCTGTTAGTTCTCTATTCAAGGCCATCGTGTCTGAAAAGTGACCTTTTCCTCATTATCCGCGAAATGCATATGAAAGCGCACACCCCTGCATATGCTGATGAAGATTATAGAGATCATGCTAAGCATGTATGACTATGGCACTCGTCTCTCCACCCAAATCATGCTACACATCACCTGGGAGGGGGAGAAACCTGAGATGAGGCTGCCCCATAATAAGTGAGGCCTGGGCCTGGGGCGGGGACTGCAGGGGACATGCACTCCTGTGCGCCAAGCTGAGGTGGTCCCTGGCCCCTCTTGTGGGTGTTTATGTTTGTGTGTTTGCGGTCCGGGCCATCCCTGAGCCCTGGGCGGGGCGGGGGGGAGGTAGGGGTAGGGCTGTCCCTCACCCCCAGCAGTATGTCCTGATCCCCCCACGTATGTGTGGGGAAGGTGGGGGAGGCATATGTATGTGTATGGACAGCACTGTGCATGTTTCCCTTGTGCAGCTTCGGGGGGGCTGGGCTGGGGCTGTACATGTCTGTGTGCTGTGTCTAGAGCTGGGGCTCTCCCTGACCTCCCCATGTGTGTGCCCAGCCTGGCTGTTGCCGTTCCCCCACTGTTACAGTACTCATCTCTCTCTCCATGCCCACTGTTGTGGTGGTTTTTTTGGCAGATGTGCATTGGGGCTGTCCAAGCCAAGATCCAGGTGCTGGCCAAGCTGGGCCATGGGCCCATGTTCCTGGCAGGGGAGGTGCTGGAGTGCATGATCACTTTTACTAACCTGTTATCAGCCTCATCCACCTTCACCAGCAGGTACAGCAGCCTGTGCCAGTGGGTCCCTCTGCATGTGAAACCTTGTGGTGGCAGTGATGTCTGGTTCCCTCCAGAGGGAACAGACCTCCCTCCGAGCAGCCAGGTGTAGTCATGGTGGGGTTGTGGGTCAATGGTGCCAGCTCAGCCACTGGTGACTTCCCTGTCCAAGGTACTCCCTTAAGGGTCATCCCTTTGCGCCATCGCTATTTCAGGGCTGAAACTGAGATAATTATTCTGGTTTTCTGCCCCCAAGAAAGAGACAAGAAAAAAGTATGCAGTTAGACATGCTCTTAACTGTCCCTCAGGTGAGCCCTCAGTGACAGGGTTACTGGCAAAAAATGAAGCCAAACTGTCTGTCAGAGCAGGATATCTAGTTACACCAGGGTGACATCCAGACAACATAATTATTTCTTATGTTTATGGAAGGATCTCTCTCTGTTAGGCAGTGCGCTGACATATCAGTGTGATCCCTGCCTCCAGAGCTGGCAGTCAAAGAGGCAAGCAGTGCCTAGAGGGAGGAAGAGGCAGCCTTCCATGTCAGCATTTTCTGTGTCACAGCCTTTGCGCACTGCCTCTCCCCTTATTATTACTATGCCCAAAATAGGCGTTGAGGAAACGTGAGAAGATGGGAGCCTCCTATATTGGTTCACAGGGGGTGACTCCACATCATAAGAAGTCATCTGGAGCATCTGTGTCTGCTGACTGTGTGGCCTTGTCTGATATTCCTGGGAGTGGAGAGTGCTTTCTCATCTTGGGCCCTTCCTGGGAAGTGTCTGTTTCCAGCTCTGTCAGGTTCAGCATCTTTTCATCACCAGTACACATTTCACGGGCAATTGTTTTGATGGACCGACCTCCAGTGCTTGCAGTCTCAGCAGCAGCAAAGCAGTCTCTTGTACTACTGCTGTAGGGCTTCTTTTTTATTGCCTTCTCTAACTTTCCATCTTTTATTCCTGGTTCCTCTTCCCTGATGAATTAAACTTTCAAATTCATCTGTGCCATAAGCATCTAGTTTTACGGAGTTTTATCTTGTGTGGTGACAGTGCTATTTTTCCTGGTTCCGAAACATGTGGGACTGCAAAGGTACCAGGTGGAGCAGTTTTGGAGATTTATAGCATAGTTATGGGAGCTTCATTTGGGAACTTCAGGCATGTTGTGGTCTGTAGAAAACTGCCTCTTGAAAAAAGGAAAGTTTTTAAAATAAAAACAAACTGATGAGACCTAGCTAAGTCATACAAGTGGCAACTCCAAATAGATTGGTGGTTTGGAAAATGAACCTGTGGGTTGCGTAAAGGCAGTAGCCAGATCAAAGTGCAGTCACTGCAACAGGCAGATAGATCTGTCAGGGACTAGAAGCTTTCAGGGCTAGCAAAAGATGCAACGCAGGTGGAGGAACTGAGAGGCATGTATTTTAAGCATAGGAACAGAACTGAAGGACAATAAGTAAATGGCAGAAAGTTAATTTGATTGTGGTGTATGAGGTGTACAAGAAACAAAGCTGTTCTTCCCAAAGGCTGTGTGGAGTGCAGCACTTATGGGCTACGGCAGGAGTTGTAGGGGGAAGTGAGAGAAGAGGGAAGTGGACTCGGCACCAGTGCAGGATCCTTCTGTGCCCTGCCAGCTGGACAAGCCAGGTCTGCCAGTAGGAATTCACATGCAAATTTTGTTTGTGAGTCTGGTTAAAAAATGAATATTGTTTGGCAATACTGAAAATAAATAAATAGAAATTCAAAATACTGTGTTTGAAGTTACAGTAATCATGCTAAGCTTATATAAAATTAGTAAACATTGTCTCTTAAGTAAGAGCATTTCTCTGTTTCCATATAGCAGATACCTTATGACAGAAAACCTTATGGCAGACTTTATGGAAAAGCCATGTGGTACTTTTGAAGATACAGAATTACAATTGTAGTGTTAGAGGTAAAGGTAGAGTATCCAACGCGTGTTTGCGTGAAGGCAGCCAGCACATACAAAAGATCAAATAGCGCATAATTAGTCATCTGAAATGAATGCAGCATGCCTTTTTCTCTGGTTCATCTAGATGTTTAACTGCTCTGATGTGTCACATCAAGAGATACCCATGTGCCATAAAAACATCCCTGTGACACCTAAAACTCTGGTGTTTGCTAATCAAATCATGATGTTAGAAAATACCAGAGGAATGAGACACTGGCTAAATTAACAAGACTGCTATTGAGATAAAAATAGATAAGGGTTTTGGAAACCGAAAGGTGTCAGTAATGCCATTGGAAATACTCTGTGGAACAGCTGAGGTCATAGTGGAGTCCAAAATGCAAGACTATTTTTCATGTTGGATGCAACCAATTCTTGTGGCTGTACAGAGAGGAAGCAAAATGACACCTTCAACCTCCCCTATACCCTTCAGCAAATCCCTTGCATCATAAGGAGAAAATTAATACCGTGGGCAGGGAGAATGTCAAGTTTAGTAGTGTTTCAGGTACAAGAACCTTATGCCTATGGGGTGGCCTGCAGAGGACATGGGGAGGACTGCCCAGAGCCTGAGTTCAACCACTGCTTGAATAGGTGGGTGAGGGCAGGGGGTGCTTGAAGAAGCTGGCTGGCAGACAGAAGGGGAGAAATGGCAGGCACGTGCCAGGCTCAGGGTTCCCTGAGAGTAAGCAGAGGGTGGACACCAGGCTGGTGCTTGTGCCCTCCATGCAGGGCCTGGGCTGCCTGTCCTTCTCAACAGGAGTCATCTTCTGTAAGCAGCACATGGCCATTGTGCTTGTTTTCTGGTGGGATCTCCCCACTTTCCCAGCTGAACTGGGGGTTCAGCCCTGAACCCAGTGCTGCTGGTGCAGTTGTAGGTACCCCAGGAGTTTGCGACAGACGCTGAGAATGTCCTGGTCTCAGAGCAGGGCAGTAGATGTGGCCTTATTTTTGTCTCCTGGAGAGCTATGGGAGGAGTGGTGTAGCCCAGAGAGGTATCTCTGCAGCTGTGGCGCTGTATCATCTTGGCCCAGAAGTGTCCTCTTCTGGTCTGACATGACCAGAAGTTGATGTTCTTGAGGGGGACCATGCTGTGGGGAGGGAGCACGTCTGCACTCTGCCTGCCTTGGGGGTGTTGAACTTCGAGGAGCTAGGTGGTGCTGTGGGCAGGGGCAGCTGAGCCTAGGTTGCAGATATTTGTTGCTTTCGAATCCACCCACTTCCTTGTTGGTCAAGTTATTGCAGGAGATGCCTCAGAGTGCTGCTCTGCATGTCATTTCTGACTTGGGATTTAACTCTTCGTGGCTAAATGTCCTCTGCCAGGCCTGGCCCATGCGTGACAGCTAGAGCTGTCCTCTCAACAGTGCAATCTGTGGCCAGTCCCAAGCTGTGCCCTGCTGGACGGGTGTGATGAGAAAGGTGACCAAGTAAGTAAGGCTTTGGACTGGATCTTGGGACGCTTACCTCAGCATGTTTGTTGGAGGGTCTCTGTGGGTTTCACAGAATCACAGAATGATAGGGGTTAGAAGGGACCTCTGGAGATCATCTAGTCCAACCCCCCTGCCAGAGCAGGGTCACCTAGAGCAGGTTGCACAGGAACATGCCCAGGCAGAAACGCGTCCAGCACAGCCCACCTCATCTCTGTCACTGTGGATAGGGTGGCTGCTGATCTGTGCTGCTTGCTGTCTTCTGCCATGCATGTACAGTGGGCTTCTCAGGGCAGGGATGTCTCCTCGCTCTATGTCTGTGCTGTGCCCAAGGTGGTATGGCTCAGACTGCAAAAATTACTGCTAAACAAGAGTCCTCGGGCCACAGAGCCAGGCCTTGGGTGAAACTGCTGTCAGCAGCTGGGGTGGAAATGGCTTCGGGTCAGCACCCCAGCTTGAGCTTGCTCCAAAGGCTTCTTTGGAGAGGGGCTTTGAGAATGGCTTCAGTGACAGTGAAGCAAGGCTGCCTTCTTTCCAGAAAAACAGTCCCACATGGAGCTGAGCAGCAAGAGCTGCTCTTCTCCCAATTCATGCTTGCTATAATCCAGGTTTAAAGTGTAGACACGAACGTTGCTCTTCTTTGCTCTCAGTGAGATGCTGGCATGGGCCAGTGCCCAGATCCACTGCCAGTTTCACACCAGCGAGAACTAGGTAGCACTCCCTCCCTGTGATGGCAGCAAGCACGATGTGCAGGCAGAGAATGAGACAGTCTTCATCCCTAACAGAGGTGAGTTCTACTCCTGTTACCTTGGGTAGGGATGGTGAGAGCACAGTGAGCAGGAATCAAGCATACTATAACACGTGTCTAAGGACAGCACACATAGAGGTGAATGGGAAGTCCATATTGCTTTCCTTGTGTAATTCCCTGGTGATGGCTGCTGCAGGACCTCATTAATATTAGGTTCAAAGTGGTGCTAGCTTGGAGTGAAATGTGAGGGTTGTCAGTCCAGCTCTTCTGGGGATGTCTCATGATCTGACCGGGGCATGAGACCAGTCAGCCCCTCATACCCCTCAGCCCCTTCTCCTTTCCATTCCTCCCCATGAAGCTAAGGCCTGGTTGGCCTGGGTGCAGTGAGTGCTCCCCTTGGCCTGGGCCCCAAGGCTGGGCAGCTTTCACGTGGTTCTTCTCTTCCAGGAGGGCAGGATCAGTGTATCCTGTCCACTCCACCAAAGATTCTCTTCTGTGACTTGCGACTAGATCCTGGGAAGTCAAAGTCCTGTGAGTCCTGTCTTTTCCCCTGCTCAGAGAGATCACCTCTGGTGAGCTCCGCACTCAAGCTGGCTTTGCAGACCTGAGTGCGGCAAGTGGGAGACCCTGGCGCTTGTGGAAGGCGAGGTGCCTCGGTGGGATTGTGAGTGCTAAGGACCTGCTCCCTGCTGCATCATCCAGAGTGTGTTCTCCACCGTATGAGGGATGCGTACTGCAATGTGCCCCTCAGTCCTGCCCCTGGCCCATGTCCTTTGCCACAGGTCCATTGTGTAGCTGTGAGGCATAAAACATTTTGAAATACCTGTCTGCAGCTGAAGGAATGGATACACACACCTGCATTTCCCTGCCTTTATTTCTTCAGCCACACTGGAGTATTCTCAGGATTTAGGCTGGCGTCCTCTGAAGGTCCATGTGTCCTCTTCAGGTTGTGGCTGTCCTGAAGACCGCAGTGTCTTCTGCCTGTTCTAGTTTTCCTGACCTTTCTGCCGTAAAAATGAGCACTTCTCATCTTCTCTGGCTCAAAGCTCTCCATGTCTCCAAAGCCCTCAAACAGTGTCCTTCCAGCAGGCCCCCTTTAAAGCTCTTCTTCACTACTTTCCCTTTTGCTGTTTAGAGACATTTTCATCCTTTTCACAGGGAATTTGCAGCAACTCATTTTTCTAGTTCAGGCAGCTGCTTCTATAAGGGACTTCTACCTGAATAGACAGCCATGAAAATACAAATATGTGCTGTTGTCTCTTGGTCAGTGGCTACATGACTCAGCCTGACAGTTTGTGTCAGATCTCCTTTGTGTTCCAGCAGCCCATGGAGAAATCTCAGCTGGCCTGAGGCTCACCTGGATTCTCCTGCACTCCTCACTGCTGACAGATGTGGGGCTGAAGCATCTGTTCCCCAGGAGCAGGGGGAAGCCCCTTATCCTGGAGCATCTCAGGCAGGCTTGGCAGTCTCTGGGAGAGCAGATCAGTGACTGCAGTCCAACCTCCAGGTGGCTGGGATGGATCGAGAGGATTTCTTTGTGCTCTGGCTTTGCAGACAGGAGCTGTTCAACCCCCAGCTAAGTTAGCAATAGTCTGTCTATTGGAGTGTTGTATTGTGTATGTGTGTGTTCACTCTGCCACTGGGTGACACTGAGACCGTGTCTGCCTTGCACTTGGACCAGGCTCCATAAGAAGGACACAAACTCTTCTACGCTTTGAGGTTCCTTGGCCATATGTTACAGCCTTTCCCCTTGGTTGTGTGGTGCACACATCCCTTGCGTGTCATGCGCGATGCTGCTGTGTATGGTACTGGTCTTTTTAGCACTGAACCCCCCATTTCACAGCCCCAGCTCTGCCAGGCTGTTCACACCAATCCCATCGGTGTGTGGTGCTGCTCCTCTCATGAGAGACTGCAGCTGGCACGCTTGCAGATCATTCCTGGGGGCTCCTGCCAGCTCCGTGGAGACAGAGTTGAGGCTGTGTGGGTGTGTATCTTAATTCTTCATTTCCTGTTTTTCAGAAGTTTTGAGTTTGGATAGGTAAAAAAACCCCAAGAAATCTTAATTCTGCTTTGTCAAAGTACTATGTTATTAAACTGTAGCCAGAGCTGGCACGTATAGCTGAGTTTGTGTGAATCTGTCTCTTGATAAAATGCCTTGTTTTCAGTTGCCGACCAGCTTATTCCCCAATATCTTCCCCTTGTTATGGTGCCTATATGTTGAAGTTGACTCACTTCCCGTCCCTTTGACACACTGCCCAGACCGAGCTCTTTAAATTTGTCACCATAAAACATTTTCTCAAGCCCTCAAGTAATTTCTGTGGCTGTTTTTGCCTCCTCTCTGGTTTTGTAACATCTTTAAATATTTGGTAGATCACAGAGAGGGGAGGAAATGGAGGCAGCCTAGACATGGGCCGGGAGCCCAGCCAGAGGGTACAGCATGTGGGTAGAGGAAGGCATCTGTAGTGCCAGGAATGTGCTTCCTTCTGGGATCTGCACAGAAGCTGGGACTTCCCAAGTCTCAACATTCCTGTGCCAGGTAGCAAACCTCCCATCCTCCTCAGATGGCAGCGGTCTCTGCTCAAGTTATCCTCACTAGGCACAGAGGCCTTTATGAGCACTCTTGTTAAGCCTGGTACAGGGGGTTACAGCAGCCTGCTGCAGCGCTCCTGAACCTTCCTTGGAAATACTCGATTTTCCTCCCTGTCAGGACAGTTCTCAGCTTTATCTGCACTCAGCGGGAGTGCCTTGTGGTCCAGCAGGACAGCCTTGTTTTAAGGTGTGAGAGGGCACTATGCACTAGCATGGGCTTTTTACTTCCTTCCAGTCCTGTTTTTTAAATCTAGAAGTTATATTTAAAGTGTAACCCTAGCTTTTAATCTAAGTCTTAATGTTTAGGATGTGCCAGACATAGGGAAGAGTCTGTGGTTTCACAGCAGGATGCTGCCCTTCCTCTGGCAGGGTGTATCATCTGCGTCACGGTGGGCAAGCTAGAGAGGTGGAGACTTTCCACAGTTCACCTTTCTTATTATACAGAGTGCAGTTTGGGAAAGCTGCAGAGGTGTTTACAATGCCTTGAGAAGCATTAGGGTTTTTGTGGTGGCCAAGGGGCTTCGAGAAGACTTGAATGAGGTGTAAAGCCCGGCATCTCAGAGGTCTCAGAGTCAGAGGCTTTGTGATCTAAGTCATCAGTCTGTCAAGGGGGATACGCCACAGGTTGTGACAGTCTCTTAATTGTTTCTTGGCCATTTAGATCTGGTGCTTCAGAGAAAAGCACAGGAAGAAACTAATTTTTGTTGCTGAGTTTGCAATTTGGGTAAAGCAAATACCAAAAGAGGCATGAGGTATCAATCGACACCTCTCTGCCTTCAGTATTGTTTGTGTGTGAATGGGGCAGAACCCTGAGGAAACCACTGTGTGTGACTGCATCCTGAAAGCGGCATGTGAAGGAAATGTGCAGAGGCAAATTCAGGTTGATCTCATGATGAGTAAGTTGTGGAATAAATACTAAATTGGCCAAGAATACAAAAGTACAGCATTGTTCACACATTAAGGAAAAGTATAAAATCAAGAGGCTTCTGAGGTAGAATACAGCCGCAGCTGGCATGAAGAATACAACACCTGTGGTTCCCTGCTACATGAGGTACGGGGCGGGATGCAATTATTCCACAGCTTTACCTTATGATGTATAGCAGATATGGGAATGGGATGGTACCATGAACCAGATAAGCTGCCAATTAGCTGCCCGCTCGATACTCGGAGCCAACATTTTGTCAGATTTTGATGAAATGCTGTCCTTTGTGCGAACTTTGCTCATTATAATGTCATTATAATACCAAAACACACCTCCATCCCAAAGGCTACCCGCCTCCAAGGTATGACCACTCCTTCTTGAGTCTGCGCCCTGAATTTCTCATAAACTATACCTTTAATTGTGAAGCGAGAGAATTTTACACCAATCATAATAAAGGTATGTATGACTAAAGTCACTCAAACTCCACCTTGAAGATAACAAGTAGTATAAAAATAGCCCGAGAGAGGGGGGATACCCAGGGAAGACACCATCGCGAAGAATTCCATCACTGATTTCCGGGATCAGTCGACGGGCTGAGCCTCTCTTCCCCACCATAGGGATGCCTTTGGGTAAGACTTAGATTATACCGAGTGCTTTCTCGGGGACTTAGAAATCTCTCTAGAGACTCTCTATCCTACATTTATAGCCAGGCTGTATCGTTTATAACTTTGTTGCGTGTTTTGTATATGTAACAATACTTTCATTTGCATGTGCTTTGCAGACAGTGTATTTATCACCGGCAATCCTAAGAACCTGTATATCTGTTGTTTAAACAAACCGTCCTGTTTAAGTAGCTAGTCGTTTTGGTTTCTCACTGAACGCGACCAAAGACTCGAGAGTGGCCGTGCTAGTTCAGGAGCACGACTAGACTGAAGGTGCAGTCCACTATTAGTGTATCCAAATCATAATAGTTTAAGACATATTAAACGCGATTGGACTGATAGTGCTGAATTGGGCATCACTCAGAATTTAAACCTAGCTGCACCTGGCCTCCCACCTCGGTGAGGAGTGTTAGAACGCAAGGGGGTTTATCTTCTGCCAAAACCACTTTGCCCCTTTTCACTCAACATAAGTTTAGCTCTCATGTTTCTGTTCCTGGATTTTACATCTTTCATGTTCTTTTGAGGCAGAGTTTGTGTGTGTGGTTGTATGTGTTGGAAGCAATGTCTGGATGACAGTGCATGTGATGTAAGGAGCAGTGCACTGGTACAGGGAAGCCAGGGATGTGCTTGGCCTGCTGTGGGAAAGAGGAGATGGCAGAAAGCACCATGCATTGTCCCTAGCTCAGCCCCACTGCTGTTCGTAAACATCAGTGCAGGGAGCCTGTGAGCAACAGTTCCAGGAATTTCCTTTTGGCCTTGGAAAGCAAACCTTTCTGCACTTGTTGCAGATTCGTATTGTGAGATGCTGCCCATAGATGGCCCTCCCTCTTTCTGGAGACAGTGAAGTACATGTACAAGTTGACCATCAGTTGCCAGCGTGTCGACTCTCCCATCAAGCTCCTGCACATACCCTTCTGTGTCCTTCTGCTGTGCAGTAAGGCCACACACTGCCTTCCTTGCAGACACAGGCCTGGCTACACCCTGTCCTGATGACACTCTCGCCTTCTCCCTGGGGCTCAAGGATTACCAGTTCCCACAGGATGAGGCTGTGGCACCCTCAAACCCCTTTCTGGAGGAGGAGGGCTTGAAGAAAGACGGCGGACCTGGTGACAGAACTGCTCGTGGTGGCCACCTCCCAACGCAGCCTGTGTAGATCATTTTCCCTGCTTGAACCTGCTATCCTAACCTGGGCGTGAAGCACAGCTCAGTGCTTGCAGCAAAAATCTCTTGCTGTCAAAGTAAAGCTCTGACTGGAGTTCCATCAGGGCCCACTTGGATCAGAGTTTCCCATAGGCTTTCCCTGCCGGTCTCAAGCTCTTCCTAATTCAGCAAGAGAGACCTTCTCCCTAGTGTATCCAGCGTATGGTTTGCTCTTGCTCATTGCAGGTATTTACCAAAGGGAATGCTGCCTCCAGGGCCTGTGCTTCACACCCAAGCAGCAGGCATGGGGTCATTTCTGCTGGGATCTCTGATTAACCCAGTGCTGTATGGAGCAGAGCCTCATCCTGCTGCAACCCCGTCCCCCCCACCTTGTTCCACAGACCTGTATAACATCAGCAACACTCGTGGGAAGGTGGGGACATTCTGCATCTATATAAACTGTGTATAAGATCAGAGAGGATGTCATTGGGACCTTTAACTTCTTGGAAGGAGACATCCTGTGTCTGCAGGTCAGTGCTGGCTTCGGGGTCGCTGTGGGGAGGGGCAGGGGTTTCAGGTGGGAGAGCGGGAGAAGGGATTGAGGTGGTGCTGGGCTGCTGTGGGGCTTCTAGTGAGGGTTTCTAGTGGGACCCAGCTGAGGTCCCCTGGGGTATGAGGTGGGGAAGGACTCCAGTTCTGAGCTCATTTGGGAAACGGAGGCCCCAAGGCTTTGGGCCAGGGCTGTGCAAGTGTGTGAGAGTGAGCACCCTCCTGATTGCCCTGCAGTTCTCAGTACGCCTGCAGACAGAGGAGAGCATCCAGGAGGAGTTCCAGCACCAGCGGTGTCAGCTCATCTCCTTCAGCACACACACCTGCCATCAGGAGGCCTGCCTGCACATGGCCCAGAGCAGCTTCAGCCTGCCCATCCCACTCAGCTCTACCCCAGGATTCACCACCAATATTGGTTAGTGGCCACCAGGGAAGGGACCTGCCCCTGCTGGTCTCTGCAGGACTGCAATGTCCCCGGTCCTGCCTTTACTGCCCCACAGGGCCGTGTTGTGTGGGAGGGAGCTGGCCTGTGTGAGTGGCTTGTCCCCTTGCTAGGACAGCCAGTGCTGAGACAGATGCTGTCCCTGTTCCTTGTGGTGTTGGCTGCTGACCTTCCTCTTGCCCACAGCGTCCCTGAAGTGGAGGCTACGCTTTGAGTTTGTGACCTCTGGGGAGTCAGCGGAGACTTGCCTGGTTTGTGGGAGCCAGTCGGAGTCTGTCACCTGGACCAGGGTGGAGCAGGCTGAAGTGGACACTTTCAGCTGGGACTTGCCCATCAAAGTCCTTCCCACCAACCCCATCCAGGCTTCCTACGTATCTCGGTTCTCCAGCACCAACTCCATCACCATCTGAAGTGGGGAGAGCTGTTAGGGGCCTGCAGTGCTGCAGGTGTGTGCTGCCAGTGGGGATGGCAGGCAGGACTGTCACCAGCGTGCTGTGAGGTGCGCACCCCAATATCCCCCGGGTTCATCTGCGATGCCCAGGTGGGCACCAGATGAGTCTGTCCTACCTGTGGGTGCCACTACAGCAGAGACCCCTCAAGCAGAGGTCTGGCGTCCAGGTGAGGCATGCTGGCCACCTGGGCTGGTGTGGCATAATTACTAAATTGACCAAAGAGTGCAAAAAAGTACAGCATTGTTCACACATAAAGGAAAATCATAAAATCAAGAGGCTTCTGAGGTAGAATACAGCCGCAGCCAGCACACGAAGAATGCAACATCTACGATTCCCTGTACCAGGTGAAATTACCCGAGGAACGGGATGTCGCAATGGCGTCATGGCCTTTTCTTGCGGTGTACAGCAGGTACGGGAACGAGATGGTACTGAGAGATAAGCGGCCTATATGCTACTCGGAGCCAACATTTTGCCAAACTTTGATGAAATGCTGTCCTTTGTGTGAACTTTGCTCATTATAATGTCATTATAATACCAAAACACACCTCCATCCCGAAGGCTACCCGCCTCCAAGGTGCGACCACTCCTCCTTGAGTCTGCGCCCTGAATTTCTCGTGAACTATACCTTTAATTGTGAAGCGAGAAAAATTTACACCAATCATGGTAAAGTTACATATGACTAAAGTCACTCAAACTCCACCTCGAATGTCGGCGTGTGTCGGAGTGGGAGCCGGACCCGGAGTAACGATGAAATCTCAATATGAGTATGATCGTTCTCCCTTTATTCAAGTTTTCACAGCATATATATAGACAGACAGTGAAAGATACGCTGGCAAAAGTGATTGGCTTACAACCTATGTTTATGTAGCTAAAGACAGTTCATTGGCACACATTTGAAAGTTCGTTGGTACACATCTTGAAAGTCCGTTGGTACACTTCTCGAGAGTTCGTTAGTACACTTCTCGAGAGTTCGTTGGTACACTTCTCGAGAGTTTGTCGGCGCACTTCTTGTGCCCACCCATCGCTACACAAGACAGCTTCTCCCCCTCTCCATAGATGTGGTTCTGCTTATCTTTGTTTACGGTTTTGTTACTTCTACTTTTTACAGGACTTCAAGGAGAGCTCGCAGTCACATACAAGCCTGTAACTAAGGCTTCTCCTTGAGGCTCATATCAGAGGCTGGATTGTTCACCGCAATCAGATCATGTCCCTTCTCACTCAGCCATTCCTCCACAATTCCCCCTTCTTGTTTTTGAACAATCCAGGCTCGGTTTATGACTTTTAACATAGCTTTCTTAACACACGAAAGGGCTACACATAAACACAAACCTATGATTACAAGAATTACTATAATACGTAAGCCTTTGACAAACAATCCTAATAACCAATGCAGCAGCGTTCCAAACAAGTTAGTTAACCACTCATCCAAAAACCCATGACTTTGACGGATCTTGCTTGCATGTTCTTTTAACCACTGCAACTGTTTGTGAATTGATTCGCCGTGATCGGACAGGTTCCTACAGCACATCCCTTCAAAATCTTCGCAACCATGTCCTTGGGCTAATAACAAAAAGTCAACTGCTGCTCTGTTTTGCAAAATTGCATGGCGCAGGCTATTTTGATCTTCCAACAAATTCGCTATAATCTCCGTGGTGACCTTCGCTTGTTTCTCAGCCCAGCAAGCCAACCGTCCTATATCCTTCAAAGCCCTACCTGCCGCTGCTCCAGGCATAAATAGAGACAAGAACACTCTTTCAGTAGCACTAAGTAAGGTTACCTCATCATTACAATCTGGTGTGAGACCTGTAATGTCACACTTTGAGCGCCCGGGATGGGAATTCTTGGTCAGGTTCTTCCACCAATTTTTATTTGGGGCTAATAGTGTTAGTTTACCAAGATAGCATGGACCACCCACCACGTTTTTCGGAATTCCCTGCCATGCTCGATCACCACATATCAAGAACACATTTGATGGCAGAGCTTTTGCGGTGCCATTGTTCCAGAGGGGCATTGGGTGTCTCATTTCAGCCCCATAGGCTCCCAGGCCATCGTTGAGGCCGGTATCATTTGTACCGCAAAAGGAATTTGGGTTTTGATAGTCATAATAGTGTGCCTTAGATGTAACATTTGTCCATCCTGTCCAATCTAATGTTCAGTGAGCGTTCAATCCCTTAACACCAGGTCCTCCAAAAAATATACAAGTTTGAGTCCAATTTTTTGAAGTGTTGCCAATTCTCATAGACCCTAACAGATTCAACTCTTGGGGGTCCCAGGGCAGCGTAACATTCAAACCACTAATAAGTCTAGCACTACATCTACTAACACTCAGGGAGACACTACAATTTTTGGTACTATAGGAACGAAATTCTTCTACTCTAAAGCCGGGTACCCCTATCAAGCATGTTCTAAAAGGCTCTGCAGCAGAGGCACGCGATAAGCAAAAAACCTGTTGTCCTGTCCTATTCGCCCAGGTAACCCACATGTTTTCCCTGGGTTCAATCTTGTGAAGGGTCATTACCGCCGGGATCATCAACCCTAGGATCAGGATCTTGAGCATCTTGATTGTCAGGTGGCCCCTGTTGAGTCAGAGCAGGTTTCACGGACCGACTGGGCACCCACACTGGACCGTGATCTGTGGAAACACACATATATCCTCGACCATTAACTATAACTGGGACAGGTCCCATCCAAACTCCAGAAACTGGGTCTCTATACATTACTTTAAGTTGCGGAATTGCTGTTGTGCTGTTAAACTTAAGATTCTGGTGGTGGACTACCACTGGTGGCTCTTCCCTATCACCCATAAGACAGAGAAAGTTCAGTGTAAAGAGTACACGATGTAACCTTTGCTGAGCGTCTGTGTCCATTCCTCTTTGTCTAACTAAATAGTCTTTCAATACCTGATGTGTACGTTCCACCAACCCTTGTCCTGTAGGTGAGTGCGGGATTCCTGTTGTGTGCTCGACCCCCCACCTTTGCAAAAACGCCCTAACCTTCTGGCTAACATAAGCAGGTCCGTTGTCGGTCTTAATGCGTTCAGGCACACCCAATACTGCAAAGCAGGCAAGCAAATGTTTACATACGTGATGCGCCTTTTCTCCAGGTAATGCGGTTGCCCAAACCATTTTTGAGAAGGTATCAATGGTCACATGCACATACCTCAAACGACCAAATTCTGGTATATGCGTAACATCCATCTGCCACAACTCTAAGGCTTTCAGCCCTTTCGGATTCACTCCTATCCCTATCCCTGGACCATGATTCCCGCATTTTGGACAAGCTTGAATGATACCTCGAGCCTCATTGTCTGTTAACTTAAATTGTCTTTTTAACCCTTTAGCATTCTGGTGAAAATTCTCATGACTTTGCCTAGCTTGCTGGAACTTATCTGTTGGAGGCACATGGCAAGCTGAACTGACCAGGCTGTCAGCAAGTTGGTTGCCCTGGCCTAGTCCTAAGTTCAACTGATGGCTACGAATATGTATAACACAACAGGCGGCTGTCCGTTGGTCAAGGACAGATCTCATCTGAATAAATAAATTCCCCAGCCGATGATTAGTAGTTTCCCTAAGTAGAGCATCTTCCAGGCGTGGCACTACTCCTGCCACATATAGAGAATCTGTTACCACATTCAAGGGAACGTTCAGCCAATTGTTCAAGGCCCAAACTACTGCGGCCAGTTCCAATGTTTGAAGGGAATCTCGGGTGTCTCCATTGATGATATGCTGACACCATTGATCTTTTTCCTGCCAAACACAGGCTGCACGCCACAAGCGTTTACCAGCGTCTGTATATACAGTGATACCATCTGACAGTGGGTCTCCCTGTACTTTAGGTTTTTCTATCCACTGATTTCTTTTTAAAACTTGCCATAGTTTTCCCTGTGGCTGTTGTGAATGGACTCTCCCACTATACCCTAACAAAGCCTCTTGTATGGCAACGTCATTGCGCAGCCACCATTCTAAGTGTCCGACATTGACAGGTATACTAATATCCTCTGGTTCTTTACCACTGATTTCTACCATTCGGGATCGACCCTTCCGTATCAGCTCCCCTATTGCCTCAGTTCTCGTTTGAATACTCGTTTTTGGTTGTACCCCTAGAAATACCCATTCCAAAACATGAAACACATCCTCTTTTGTTCTCTTTCCTTCGCATTTGTCAGTGGCATCACCCACAGAGGCGCCGGGAGGAGCAATGTCCCCCTTTCTGTTTTGCCACTGACAAATGATGGCATATGGTGACTCTTTGGTATTACAAATAAGTAAAGATACGGCTAACAGCAAGAGGTGCCGAGATGACCATGTCGATTGCAGCTTCTGCGCGATGCGTTGTAGTGCTGCTTGCTGCACCGGCGTTAAAGTGACTCTATCCGCTGGATGATTGCCTCTCAGCAATTCTGTCAAGGGGGCAATGTCAGTGTTTGAGATGCCTACGCAGTTGCGCACCCA
This sequence comes from Sterna hirundo, assembly GCA_009819605.1. NCBI lineage: Eukaryota > Metazoa > Chordata > Aves > Charadriiformes > Laridae > Sterna > Sterna hirundo. The sequence goes on from CM020463.1 coordinate 12,391,175, forward strand.
TTGAACGTCTCCCAACAGTGTCTGGACATCAGTTAAAGTGCGCAACTGGGTAGCTATTTCCGGTTTTTGAGGTCGAATTTTGGAGTCTATAATAGACCAACCAAGATATCTCCAAGGAGGCATATGCTGCACTTTTTCAGGGGCAATGACAAGCCCTTTTTTTGACAATATGTTGGTGAGCTGTTGCAGAGATTCATCAGTAAAGGGCTCTTTTTGACAACAAAGCATGTCATCCATATAGTGATAGATGATTGTCTCTGGCCACTGACTCCGCAGTGGTTGCAATGCCCATGCCACATAAAGTTGACATAGCGTGGGTGAATTCTTCATCCCTTGTGGCAATACAGTCCATTCATAACGGTCTGCAGGTGACGCTTTATTAACTGCTGGTACTGAGAAGGCAAATCGCTGAGTGTCTTGAGGATGCAAGGGAATGGTGAAGAAACAGTCTTTTAAATATTCGGTCGACGAGGGCAACGGCGGATAGAAAGGGACCGGAGTCGGCAAAAGAGGTGGCGCCGCGGGCGGGGCTGACAGCAGTGGTGGGGGCGGCGCTGCGGGCGGAGCTGACGGAATTGGCAGGGGCGGTGCTGCAGGCGGAGCTGACGGAATTGGCAGGGGCGGCGCTGCGGGCGGAGCTGACGGAATTGGCAGGGGCGGTGCTGCGGGCGGAGCTGACGGAATTGGCAGGGGCGGCGCTGCGGTCGGAGCTGACGAGGTTGGCAGGGGCGGTGCCGCGGTCGGAGCTGACGAGATTGGCAGGGGCGGTGCTGCGGGCGGAGCTGACGAGATTGGCAGGGGCCGCGCCGCGGGCGGAGGTCTACACGCCGCTCCTCCCAGATCGATAAGGTCCGCTGTGGCTTTTGTCTCCTCCCCCCCTGGAGTTTTTGGCGGCGGCACTTCCGTATGTCGGTTGTTATCTGACTCTGACTTTGCCGCGGCCACTTCCGGTTTCCCCGCATTTTGCAGGGGATCAGGCGACAAGTCCTTTCCCCGGTCAAATTTATCTCGAATCTCAGACACCGACCGACAGACTGTCCCGGTCATGCCTTTAACAGCGGGCAGGCCAAAAAACCGCGCAACAGGTCCCGGCTTACTCGGAGGTGGTGAGGCAGCGGCTCCTGGGCTTAACATTTGAGCTGCTGCACAGGCTACTTCCCGCTCCGCTTTCATGGCTTTTAAAGTCTCTAACACCGTATTCCACAGCCCCCGGACGGCTTTTATTTCTTTTTCATCTTTTTCGTCTCCTTCAATTATTTTATACCACATTGTCTCTCCAAATTCCCGCCATTCCGAAACGGAAAACAAGAGATGTGTGTCAGAAAAATGACCCCATCTCTGTCCCAATTTAATCAGTTTAAGCAATAGTTTCGCTGGTGTTTCAGTCCCTCTCTTACAGAGGATTCCAGCAAGTAGCGTGGCTGCAGCTTCTGTTTCCAGAGCTGAGCCTGGGAGGTGAAGCAGTTTCGCTGGTGTTTCAGTCCCTCTCTTAGAGAGGATCCCAGCGAGTAGCCGTTGGCCGCAGCTTCTGTTTCCAGAGCTGCGCCTGGGAGGTGAGGAGCGACCTCACACCGTTGTCTGCTCCCGCTTATGCGGCCAAGCAGCACTTCTCCCAGCCGATGTTTCCCACTCCCCTCCTCTAGCTGCTTACCGCAGTCTCGGAGAAATCAGTCGCGCATCCTCTGCTACCAGATGTCGGCGTGTGTCGGAGTGGGAGCCGGACCCGGAGTAACGATGAAATCTCAATATGAGTATGATCGTTCTCCCTTTATTCAAGTTTTCACAGCATATTTATAGACAGACAGTGAAAGATACGCTGGCAAAAGTGATTGGTTTACAACCTATGTTTATGTAGCTAAAGACAGTTCATTGGCACACATTTGAAAGTTCGTTGGCACACATCTTGAAAGTCCGTTGGTACACTTCTCGAGAGTTCGTTAGTACACTTCTCGAGAGTTCGTTGGTACACTTCTCGAGAGTTTGTCGGCGCACTTCTTGTGCCCACCCATCGCTACACAAGACAGCTTCTCCCCCTCTCCATAGATGTGGTTCTGCTTATCTTTGTTTACGGTTTTGTTACTTCTACTTTTTACAGGACTTCAAGGAGAGCTCACAGTCACATACAAGCCTGTAACTAAGGCTTCTCCTTGAGGCTCATATCAGAGGCTGGATTGTTCACCGCAATCAGATCATGTCCCTTCTCACTCAGCCATTCCTCCACACTCAAAGAGATCAAAGAGTATAAAAATAGCCCAAGAGAGGGGGGATACCCAGGGAAGACACCATCATCACTGACTTCTGGGATCAGTCGACGGGCTGAACCTCTCTTCCCCCCCACAGGGACGCCTTTGGGTAAGATCTAGCTAGAGAACTTAGAGAGACTCTCTTTTCTACATTTATAGCCAGGCTGTATTTCTATAACTTTGTCGCGCACTTTGTATATGTAACAATACTTTCGTTTGCACGTGCTTTGCAGACAGTGTATTTATCACCGGCAGTCCTAAGAACCTGTATATCTGTTGCTTAAATAAACTGCACTGTTTAAGTAGCTGGTCGTTTTGGTTTCTCACTGAACGCGACCAAAGACTCGAGAGTGACCGTGCTAGTTCAGGAGCACGACTAGACTGAAGGTGCAGTCCACTATTAGTGTATCCAAATCGTAACAGTTTAATGCATATTAAACGCGATTGGACTGATAGTGCTGAATTGGGCATCACTCAGAATTTAAACCTAGCCGCACCTGGCCTCCCACCTCGGTGAGGAGTGTTAGAACGCAAGGGGGTTTATTTTCTGCCAAAACCGTTTTGCCCTCCCCCCTCACGCAACAGCTGGGTGGGAGCCTGCTCTGCTACCCTGGCACACGTCCTGCCTCTTGTGAAGGATGTCTCACGTGCACAGCCCAGCGCCGCTGCTACCCTTGCCTGGAGGAGGCAGGTCCTGGCAGGCCAAGCCTGCGCTGCCGGGACGTGCTGGTGTCCTGGATGTGTCCATGTGCTTTGGCAGCACGATAGTGATGATCCAAAACAGAAGCACTGAGTGCCTGGGCTGTTCTCTGCCTGCGCTCCTGGGCATGAAGGCATCCTGCTGGTCTTGGGATCCTTGGGGAGCTGGAGTGAATGCATGCTGTGCATTCAGGAGCTGGGATGGAGATCTCCCTGCTCAACAGCCAGCCTCCCATTTCTACCAAACCTTTCAAAGAGTTTTCCTCTTTGCATGGAAATCTAATAAACATCTGAACGTGCAAAACTCAGCTTTCCGAAGAGCCTTATTCCTACACCATTCCCTGTGCTGGACGCAGTCTGCCCTGTACGACATTCACAGGCTGGAGACCTCCTATTTGTTCAATATCTTTATTGCAAGAACAGAAACATCTACACAAGGCTCTGTACAACACAGGCATAGCACCATCTGGGGCAAGCTGCTAGGGTGTCTGGCTTCACCCTGGCACATGTGGATTGCTTCAGCTCCCTGAACCCTAGCAGGGCACCTGGCTCCCTGCCCTGTTCCCCTGCAGCTGGGATGGGGCAGATGGTATGGGGGAGGCTGAGTTCCTCCTGGGGACACCTTCTAGTGGTTCCCCCCACTCACCTGACACTCTGCTGCCTGCCCTGAGCTGGTCTGTAGTACCAGGGGCCCCCCTCAGCCCCAGGAGCTGTGGGAGCAGGGGTATTAGCAGTTCCAGAAGTGGGTTGTGCCCCTTGAGCTCCAGGTCAGAGAAGGGGTCAGCTGAGGTGCACAGGTCCTGCATGAAGGGCTATGGTGCTCCCTAGCAAGCTCCCAGCAGTTGCTGTGCAGGGGGACAGGGATCTCGGAGGGAGGATGGAGCTTCTGTCAGGATGTGGGAGTACAAGACTGCCACGATATAGGCTAATTTGGTCCCGTAGCCCTTTCTTTAATAGCTGGAGCTTTCCTGCCCACCTGGGAGGAGCTCCCGTAGGATCCACGTTCTCATGGTGCGTGTGGAGTTTCACAGGGAAGGGACCCTGGTTTGGTTCAGGAAGCCAAAGGTGGAAGCAAAGCCGTACTGTGGCAGCACTAGGGTGTAAATGTTAACTCAGTACCATAGTATGTGGATAGCGGTTTCCCTCAAAGGTGGCTGCAGCGTTGTCTCTATGGGATGGGGCAGGTCTAGAGCATGCAGGAGGTGTGCTCTGGAGGAGGGAGGCTGATGCTGGGGGGGCACAGGGCTCTGACAAGCCTCTGTCTGCTCAGCCCCATGCCCAGCACTTTGTTGCTCAGCAGCTCGGGGGTGCCAACTGAGCCCCACTCATGCTCCATGCTCTTCACACAGGGCAGGCTGGGGTTGGCCTTCTGCACCACTGAGATCTGGCAGGTCTGACAGTTGTAATGGGCCTTGCACCAGTTGGGGAAGTCAATGGGGTGCTGGGTGCTGTGTGAGAGGGCACGGCACCATCAGCTCCCCCTGTTTTGGGCCAGGGGGCTGCTGACAGGGCCAGGTGGCTTCCTCCACTGCCACTCCAACAGGCCGGGGTGTCTCCCAGGCCAGCTTGGGCAGGCTGGGCCACAGCTCCTGGCATGTCTGGTCATATCACTGTGCTGAGACACCCCTGCTGCCTGCTGTCCCTTGCTCCCCAACTCACCCCACCACTCTCAGCACCCCAGTGGGCTCCTGCTCACCTCTGCCCCTTGTCCCCCAGGGCCTGGCACCCCACAGCCACTCAGGGCTCTGACATTTTCTCTGCTGTGTGTGCAGCCGCCAGACCCACATGACCTCCTCCCCGCTGTAGGCGCAAAAGTGCCATGGCAGGGCATCATTGCCAGCAGTAGCCCACCCCCAGCACCCCTCAGCCCCTCACTCACATCTTGCAGCAGCCCACACCAATGGGGTGCAGGCAGGTGCAGAGCAGGCAGTTGGTGCTCAGCCATGACTCCCCAAGGAAGAACTGCTTTTCCTTGTAATTGCAGAGAGCTGCAAAGGAAATGGCAGTGATGAGCACCCACAGGCCTGCATCTCTGCAGCCCTGGAAAGAGGCAGCAGAGGAAAGATGGGCATCCCTCCTCCCTTTGCTGCTAGTCCTGCGTGCTTGGCCCCAGCCAGGCTCCTGCCAGGAGCTCTTCATGGCCCAGTGAGCTGTTTCTCAGCCAGAGCCCTGGAGAGCTGTTCTGTGGTTTATAGACTGCTCCTTCCACTCATCACTGGCCCATGATTGTGCTCCCAAGCTCAGCGCAGTCCCTTCCATGCTTCACAGGCACACAGCCTGGGGAAAGCTGAGGCCTCCTCTTCCCATTGGCATCTTGCTAGCTCACCTCCCCACTTACCTTTAGCCTGGAAGTAGCATTTGGCCTGGGAGCCCAGCAGCTGGAGGAGGAGGGAGAGCAGCAGGCAAAGCCTGCCCCAAGCACACCCCATCTTCTGCGCTTGTATGGCCATGGCCAGCATTGAGCTGGGCTGCTTTGCCGTCCTGCCAAGGTTGCCTTGCTTCTTTATTGCCTTTGCTCCTTTCCCTTCTGTCTCTCTCGTTCTCTAATGCTCTTCCCCGATCCTAACAAGAGATATTTATAAAGTTCAGCTTTATGACCCTGGCTACCAGCTGTGCCCCACTAGAAAAGTTGTAAAACTCATTTCATAATTTGAAAGGCATGAAAACAAGAGGTAGGATCAAGATTGTTAACAAACTGTGAAAAGCTGATTCATGCCTCCAGAAACATCTCAAGTTGGAAGCCCCTGTGGATGCAAGTTGCCACAGTGAGGGGAGATCCAAGGGACCCTAACGGGCTTGCCCTCGGCAGGGTGGTGGGCGTGCAAGCAGCAAGCGTGGGAGCCCCTGGCCCCTGACCAGGAGAGCTCTGGGCTCCCCTCTGGTTGCACTGAGCCGTCTCTGATCCCTCACAGCAACCAAGATCTTGGGAGCATCCTATCTTGCAGGGACCAGAGCAGCACAGGCATCCCATTAACAAGTGTGGGACAGAAGGGCACTATCCTCAGCAGGTGCAGAGATGCCCGCACCCAGCTCCTGGGTACCATGGCAGGGCAGTTTCATCCCAGCCTGGGCTTGCAGATGTGCCAGGCTTATGGCCATGCACTGACTGGGAGTGATGGTGGGTTTTTTCGGACAAGGGCAGGCAGTATGGCGATTGCCGCTGATGCAAAGCAGGTGATGGAGGATCTGCACAAGTCACCCATGTCCCCAGGGCTCAGCTCAGTGATGCCTATGTGAGTGTGAGAGCAGGGCCATGCCCGCATATGTGCAGCACCCAGGAGATGCCAGAGCTGAGCAGCTCCTTTCAGAGGTTGGAGACTGGCCCCAGCAGAAACAAGGAACAAAAGGGATGAAATACAGGAGGTGAAGATAGATTTGGGCAACAAGTGACCTGAGAGGGAAATGAGGGGCTTGGCTGGAAACAAGAAGCCATGGGAAGATGCCACACCACCTGGGGACATACCAGTGATCTGCACAGACCCTTGCCCAGAGCATCTGCCTCCAGGTTGAAGTGATAAGTCTGGTATCAGTGGGCAAAGCAAGGGGATGGGCAAGGTGGAGGAGATTGGGGAGCTACAAGTGAAGGGCTGAATTACCAGGAGAAATTCGCAGCCCTCTTCAGAGGCACTGTCAGCAGCAGGAAACGGCAGGGCTCTCAGGACGAACCAGCCAGCAGCTCGGCCAGCACGGGGCCATGCTGGCAGTGAGATGGTTGCGATAGCAGTAGCATATGTGGGTCATCTGCCCCTGCATTAAGCTCTCTACTTTCTGAGAGTTTGGTATAGGTTTACACCGTGACATGTGAGGCTTAATATTCCTTCCAGAATTTGTCTTGGCATCTGCTGTTATAGCTGGATATTTTTGTTATCGCCATAAATGCCCAATCCCTCCTTGAATCATGCTAAATTTTGGCCTAAGCATTTTCCTGTGGCAGCCTAATTGAGCATGGAGTGAAAAAAAAAACAAATACAACCGCTTCCTTTTATCTGCTTTGGAATCACCACCTTCAGATTTGAAGGAATAGTCCCTTCGCACTGGTGCTTCAGGCCCCCTCACCATCCCGTTGCATCTCCATCCTGCATCTGAGGGAGCAGCCCTGGCTTTGCATCCCCTCTCCCCTCGGAGAGTTACCCCAGCCCTCTCGTAGTGCCCTGGATGCTGCTGTGCCCTCCGGGCAGGGTGGCCAAATGGCAGTGAGGGTGAGATCAGTTGAAAAAGGCTGATAATAAATCAGAGAAGCTTGGGGCACCTGTGAATAACCTGCTGACCACAGGGCCATGAGCCAGGATGGTGAAGTGTATCAGTGACAAATGAAACTCACCCTTTGGTGCAGAGTTGTTACTATATAAGGAGGATAAAAGCTTTCATCATCAGAGCAGTAAATTCATATTCCGATTGTGTGTTTGGAAAAAGAAGTTTGGCGTGCTAGCAATCCATCATCATTTCATCACTAAGTAGAGAAAACATTAAACAAAAGTAGCAGGTTTCACTTGGAGACCCGCATAATTTGTCCAGGCTTCCAGAAGGGCACCAAAAATCTGGGACAAGAGCATCTCCCAGCCACACAGAGGGGCACTGCCCCTGCTCCACCAGGGGTGCAGGGAGGCATTCCTGGGACTTCTGTAGCTCGGCCATTCTGGTTTCCCAAAGAGAGGGTTAAGATTACCAGCCCACTCGCAGCCTTTGAGTATTTCATCAAAGCAGTCTGCTGGGTAAATGCAGAGGAGGAGGAAAGGGGGTCAGGACACCCCTCGTCACATTGCAGAGGGACCCAGGTGGTGAAGCACCCGCCACACCATGGCTGTGTGTTGGGGGATGGGGCTGGTGGTCCCCCACAGCCTGTCAGTCCCACTCTTCCCCCTCCTGCACGCTCTCCTTCCCTGCCTTTTCCTTCCCTGGGTGCCTGCCTGGCCCCAGCACATGTCCCTATGGGAGGTCCAGAGCATTTCAGCAGGGGCTTGTAGCTTGGAAAGCAGCAGCTGGAGATGGACTCGATGCTCAAGAGCCTCAGCTCGGGTACCCAAGGGGTGCTGTGGCTGGAGGAGCTGACACCCTGTCCTGGTAAAACAGAACCAATTTTCTGTTTTGTAATTTTACTTTTTAGCTGGGCCTCTTCTAACTAATTAAACTCTCTGAAATTAACAGTCTATTGTGAGACACTGTTTGGTCTCAGAGTGATAAGACCTATGTTTATAGTTTATGCCAAGGAATGGTACGCAGAGAGGCTCTTGTTATACTTATTGCTATAACAACCAAGGTCAGATAACTTTGTTATTTGCCCCATTGGAGGGTTGGAAGTGGAAAAGTGTAGAGGGGTTGCACCTGTGGGGAGGAGCGGACAGGACAGGTGACCCACAGAATCACAGAATAGTAGGGTTGGAAGGGACCTCTGGAGATCATCTAGTCCAACCCCCCTGCCAGAGCAGGGTCACCTAGAGCAGGTTGCACAGGAATGCGTCCAGGCAGGTTTCGAATGTCTCCAGAGATGGAGACTCCACCACCTCTCTGGGCAGCCTGTGCCAGGGCTCTGCCACCCTCAAAGTAAAGAAAGTCCTCCTCATGTTCAGGTGGAACTTCCTATGTTCAAGTTTGTGCCCGTTACCTTTGTCCTGTCACTGGGCACCACTGAAAAGAGCCTGGCCCCATCCTCCTGACACCCACCCTTTAAGTATTTAAGTATTTATGAGTGTTGATAAGATGGACATAGTACTCCAGATAAGGCCTCCCTCACCTGCTGCCCACACTCTTCTTGATGCACCCCAGGATGCCATTGGCCTTTTTGGCCACGAGGGCACATTGCTGGCTCATGGTCATCCTGTTGTCCACCAGGACTCCCAGGTCTCTTTCCACCGAGCTGCTCTCCAGCAGGTCAGCCCCCAACCTGTCCTGGTGCAGGGGGTTATTCCTCCCCAGGTGCAGCACCCTACGCTTGCCCTTCTTCAATTTCATAAGGTTCCTCTCCGCCCAACTCTCCAGCCTGTCCAGGTCTCTCTGTATGGCGGCACAGCCTTCCGGTGTGTCAGCCACCCCTCCCAGCTCTGTGTCATCAGGAAACTTGCTGAGGGTGCCCTCTATCCCTTCATCCAGGTCGTTGATGAATATATTGAAGAGGACTGGACCCAGTACTGACCCCTGGGGAACACCACTCGTTGCTGACCTCCAACTAGACTCTGTGCCCCTAATCACGACCCTCTGAGCTCTGTCTTTCAACCAGTTTTCAATCCCCCCCACTGTCCATTCACCCAAGCCACACTTCCTAAGCTTCCCTATGAGGATGCTGTGGGAGACCATGTCGAACGACTTGCTGAATTCAAGGTAGACAACATCCACTGCCCTCCCCTCATCTGTCCATCCAGTCATGCCATTGTAGAAGGCTATCAGATTGGTCAGTTTCAGTCATGATTTCTGTCGGAGTGGGAGCCGGACCCGGAGTAACGACGAAATCTCGATATGAGTATGATCGTTCTCCCTTTATTCAAGTTTTCACAGCATATTTATAGACAGACCGTAAAAGACAGTAAAAGCACACGCTAGCAAAAGTGATTGGTTTACAACCTATGTTTATGTGACTAAAACAGTTCATTGGTGCACCTCTTGTGAGTTCATTGGTGCACCTCTTGTGAGTTCATTGGTGCACCTCTTGTGCCCACCCATCGCTACACAAGACAGCTTCTCCCTCTCTCTACAGATGCGGTTCTGCTTATCTTTGTTTACGGTTTTGTTACTTCTGCTTTTTTAAGGACTTCAAGGAGAGTTCACGGTCACATTCAGGCCTGTAACTAAGGCTTCTCCTTGAGGCTCATATCAAAGGCTGGATTGTTCATCGCAATCAGATCATGTCCCTTCTCACTCAGCCATTCCTCCACAGATTTCCCCTTGGTGAATCCATGTTGACTACTTCCGATAGCTTTCTTTTCCTCCACATGCCTTGAGATGACGCCCAGAACGAGCTGTTCCATCATCTTTCCAGGGATGGAGGTGAGGCTGACCAGCCTGTAGTTCCCCGGCTCCTCCTTCTTGCCCTTTTTGAAGACTGGAGTGACACTGGCTTTCCTCCAGTCCTCAGGCACCTCGCCTGTTCTCCAGGACCTTTCAAAGATGATGGAGAGTGGCCCGGCAATGACTTCCGCCAGCTCCCTCAGCACTCTCGGGTGCATCCCATCGGGGCCCATGGACTTGTGGATATCCAGTTGACTTAACTGATCTCTCACTTGATCCTCCTCAACCAAGGGGAAGTCTTCCTTCGTCCAGACTTTCCCCATTACTTTCTCTAAAGTCTGGGACTCCTGAGGGCTGGGCCGAGCAGTAAAGACCAAAGCAAAGAAGGCATTCAGTAACTCCGCCTTCTCCGCATCCTCCATCACCATGGCTCCTGTCTCATTCAACAGCAGGCCCACATTTTCTCTAGTTTTCCTTTTGCCTACAATATACTTGTAGAAGCCCTTCCTGTTGAGCTTGACATCCCTGGCCAGGTTTAATTCCAAGGCGGCCTTGGCTTTCCTTGTTTCATCCCTGCATACTCTGACGGCATTCTTGTAATCTTCCCAAGTGGTCACTCCCTTCTTCCACTTGCTGTAAACTTCCTTCTTCCTCTTGAGCTTTTTCAGAAGCTCCCTGCTCAACCATGCAGGTCTCCTGCGTCCCTTGGCCAATTTCTTGCTCTTAGGGATGCACTGATCCTGAGCTTGGAGGAAGTGGTCTTTGAATACCAGCCAGCTCTCTTGAGCCCCTTTGCCTTCCAGAGCCCTAGCCCATGGGATCTCTCCAAGCAGTTTCTTGAAGAGGTCAAAGTTAGCCCTCCTGAAGTCCAAGGTTGTGATTTTACTTCTTGTTGTTTTGTGCATACTACCCATGATCCTGAACTCTATCTTCTTGTGATCACTACAGCCTAGGGTGCCCCCAACCTTCATGTCCTCCACCAGTCCCTCTGTGTTTGTCAGTACCAGGTCCAGTAGTACACCTCTCCTTGTTGGCTCCTGCACCACCTGTGTCAAAAAGTTATCATCAATGCACTGGAGGAGCCTCCTGGACTGTGCATGCCTGGCTGTGTGGTCTTCCCAAAACTGACCAACAGGGTATTCCATCCCATCTGCCTCATGCTCAGTATAAAAGCTGAGGGATCAAAGGGATCAGCCTCTTTCTTCAATATTTTCATTCAAGTAGTTTAGTTTCTTCTAAACTCATCAGTCTCTCTCTCTTTCTCCCTCCTCTCCTTGGAGATGCTCTGCATCTGTCATTCATCTCAGTGGCCAGTCCGTCCCAAACCATGACATACCCTCTCCAGCTACACTAGTGGGTGCATCCCAGAGGAGGTTTTACCCCAGGGGGTGAAAGGGGGCAGCCAGTTTCGGTGCTCACATCTCAGGGGGACAACTGAGACCTGGGGAAGAGCCACAGAAGGGATGTAGGTGCTGGAAGAAGTGCCTCACTGTAAAGTTCAGTCTCTTTGATTTATCAGGTGGAGGTCAACAGCAGGGACTGACTGCATGTCCAGGCATGCCAGTGAGGAGCACTCACCAGCCGTGAGCATCCCAGGACCCCATAGAAAGTCATATCTGAGTCTCAGCATCCCCCCAGCAAGAGCTGGCTGCTCCTGCCTGGCCTGGCCCCAGGAAGGTAGCTGTGCCTGGGAAGAGCTGGGTGCCGCATCCCACTGAGGGCATGACATCACTGGGCTCCTCTCTCAGCGAAGCTTGGGCACGGAGCTGCTGTTCAAGCCCCTGGTGCTGGAGGATGGGACCCTGCAGACCAGCAGGGGAAAGTGGCGAGACGGGCGCGTGAAGCCTGAGCACCTGAGCCAGTGGGTGCTGGGACAGGGTGACAGTGGCCCACCTCAGCCCTGCAGGAGGCACGGGGGTAATAAATGATGCTGGACAAGTTGCCATCATCAGGATCCAGGAGTGTTATAAAACCTGAATCTCCTGAGCCTTCATCTGAGATTGCAGCTGCAGAGAAGGAAGCAAACAAGATCCCAGCTGGCATTGTGAAAGCAAACACCATAAACCCAAGGAAGTGCTGTGATTGCTGTTTTAGGCACTGGGGAGCTTGGCTCCTGCTCCCCACAAGCACTTTATTTTCTGTCTAAACAGCAAAAAAAACCCAACTCCAACATATCGCTGGGCCGACTGCCCCAGTTCTGCCTCGGGCCCCAGGGAGGCTGTGGGATGTGAGCACAGCACCTTGAAGATGCTTCAGCCCCAGAGCCCCCAGGGCACTGGGGCAGGGTGTGGGCAGGTTGCAGGCAGCATGCAGGCAGATGCCAGCTCTCTGGGAAGGGGGACAGGACTGGACAAAGTGCTACCCAGGGAGTGACAGCCGGCTCACACCATCCTGCCTCCCACAGCTGGTAAGCCAGCTGGGATAGCTCCTGGAGGCTGGAAGTATAGGTGGGATCAGAGCCCGGGACTATGAGGCTGTTGGTCTAAAAAGGGGACAAAGCAGAGGGGACATGATGAAAAACTTGATGTCACCTTATTCTGCAGGCTGGCTGCCCACTGGACAGAGCTTGGTGCCACCGGAGGGGCGTGGGCTGGGAGGCGTGCTGGCACGCCCTGTGTCTCCCATGGGTGTCCCTGGGCTCGGCACCCACACCACACCTCCTCGCAGGGGAGAGCCATTTCCACCTCATGGGTCGGACACAGTGTTTTGCAGGGGCTCTACAAGCCTGGGTTGGATGGTATCTGTGGGTCCCCAGCCGTGGGATGGGCTCTGCTGGGTGCCTCCTCCCAGCTGCTGGTGGCAAGCAGGGCTCTGCGGTCTGGGCAGCCCCATGGCATGGCTCCCTCAAGGCTCCCTTGCCCTCTCTCACATGGTCTCATCCTCCCTTGCTTGCCCCCATGCTCCATCCCTCTCCATCATCCTTTGTCACTCTCACGGGCCATTTATCACAGCTGTGGCTGCTCTGTGCCAGGCTAGGTTTTGGCACCAGTGGGTTAGCCACGCATCCCCGCTGCCCTCAGTGCTGGCAGAGTGCTGGCACCCCCCCGACACCCCAGCACCCTGGCACCCCAGGTGCCCTAGCACCCTAGGTTTGCTGCTGTCCATGGCTCTGCCTGGGCTCCCCTCAAGGGAAACATGCTGGGAGGGCATGGGATGTTTAGGAAAACAGGCCTTGTCACTTGCTGGCCATCCTGTGAAAATAAAAACATTCGGGTGGGCAGCTGCGCAGTGAGTGCGAGGAGGCCAGCACTCCATAAATCCCCTGGAGCTGGTGCTTTGTAAGGAAATGAGCACATTATTCAGCTTGGCTTAAACCCCAAAATGTTTCCTGTCCTGTGAGTCAGAAATAACCCTGGGAGATCATTACTGGGCCACTCAGGAGCTGCGCCAGCCAAAAAAGTGTCATGTGCCTATCAGGCCTGGGGACATCATGGGGAGGTCTGGGGTCCAGGCACCCCATGATGGAGAAGCTGTCTGGGGCAACTCCCCAATGGAGGGGACTTTGCCACAACAGTGTCGTGCTGCTGGTGCCAACCACAGTGTGTAACTGCTTTGGGACATGCTGGGGATCCCCCGGGGACTCCCAGACCTGTCCTGGGCACCATGTGCCAGTGGGGTGCAGGGACAGGGAGAGCCCCAGGAAACACCGGGGCTTTCCAGGTCCTGGATGGATCCCACAGATCTTTGCCAACCTCTCTCTGGGATCAGAAAGACAAATCCCCTGCTCCAGCCATAAGCCCGCCCTGCACTCTGCATAGCCCCAGTGCATCGCAGGCTGTTGGCTGGGAACCACAGGAGCACCCTGGGGTGCTGCCCTGCTTTGGGGACACCCTACAGGAAGAGCCATGCATGGCTGGTGGCTTCACAGTGGAAGAGACCATCTGGGCATGGGGCCAGGACCCCTCGTACCCAGCCTGGAGGTCCTGGAGCAGATGGAGGGGAAAGCAATGCAGAGCATGCCCCCAGATCGGCAAGGGCAGTGCCCACCTGAGGGGGGGACATGGGTGACATGTCCTGTCCTGGTGTCCTGCAAGGACACTTGTAGGGCCCTGCCGTGGGTCTGGGCACAGTGGGCACTGGGGGCTCTCCCCACAGACACATCAAGACAGATCCTGCCCTGAACCAGGGAGATGACACAGCTGCAGCATTACAAACATTTTTTCCTTTAAAACATTTGCCTCTGCTTCATTTTTTCCACTGTTGGCACACAAACCCCAAACCCAAACAAGGAGCCCTTCAGGTTGTGCTGACACAGGTTTGTGAAGGGCAGGTCATGCCTATCAAACCTGATCTCCTTCTATGATAAGGTGACCCACTTAGTGGATGAGGGAAAAGCCGTGGATGTTATCTACTTGGATTTTTGCAAAGCTTTTGACACTGTTTCCCACAGCATTCTCCTGGAGAAACTGGCTGCTCATGGCCTGGACAGGTGTACTCTTCGCTGGGTAAAAAACTGGCTGGATGGCCATGCCCAGAGAGTGGTGGTAAATGGAGTTAAATCCAGTTGGTGTCCGGTCACAAGTGGTGTCCCCCAGGGCTCGGTGCTGGGGCCAGTTCTCTTTAATATCTTTATCAATGATCTGGATGAGGGGATCGAATGCACCCTCAGTAAGTTCGCAGACGACACTAAACTAGGCGGGCGTGTTGATCTGCTTGAGGGTAGGTTGGCTCTGCAGAGGGATCTGGACAGGCTGGACTGATGGGCCGAGGCCAATGGTATGAGGTTCAACAAGGCCAAGTGCCGGGTTCTGCACTTGGGTCACAACAACCCCATGCAGCGCTACAGGCTTGGGGCAGAGTGGCTCGAAAGCAGCCCAGCAGAAAAGGACCTGGGGGTGTTGGTCAACAGCTGGCTGAATATGAGCCAGCAGTGTGCCCAGGTGGCCAGGAAGGCCAACAGCATCCTGGCCTGTATCAGAAATAGTGTAGTGAGCCAGACTAGGGAAGTGATCATCCCCCTGTACTCGGCACTGGTGAGGCCCCACCTCGAGTACTGCGTTCAGGTTTGGGCCCCTCTGTACAAGAAGGACAGTGAGGTGTTGGAGCATGTCCAGAGAAGGGCTACAAAGCTGGTGAGGGGTCTGGAGGACAAACCTTATGAAGAACGACTGAGGGAGCTGGGGTTGTTTAGCCTGGAGAAGAGAAGGCTGAGGGGAGGCCTTATCACCCTCTACAACTACCTGAAAGGAGGTTGTAGAGAGATGGGGGCTGACCTCTTCTCCCTGGTGACAAGTGATAGGACGAGAGGAAACGGGTTCAAGTTGTGTCAGGGGAAGTTTAGATTGGATATTAGGAAACATTTTTTCACTGAAAGGGTTATTAAACATTGGAACAGGCTGCCCAGGGAGGTGGTGGATTCACCGTCCCTGGAGGTGTTTAAAAAAAGGGTAGATGGGGCACTTAGGGACATGGTTTAGAGGTGGCTTTTGTCAGGGTAGGTTAAAGGTTGGACTTGATGACCTTAAAGGTCCCTTCCAACCTCAGCGATTCTATGATTCTATGATTCTATCCCTGGAGGTGTTCAAGACCAGGCTGGACGGGGCTTTGAGCAACCTGGTCTAGTGGGAGGTGTCCCTGCCCATGGCAGGGGGCTTGGAACTAGATGATCTTTAAGGTCCCTTCCAACCCAAACCATTCTACGATTCCATGATTCTATGATACTGGCTGCTACCAAGTCTGTTCAATGCGATACCCTCTGCTTTCCTGAGTCATGCTGGTTGACACAGCTTTCAGGTCTGTCCTTGGAAACTGTTCATGATATTCTGGCTCAGCTGTAGGGTTCCCCCCTTCAATGACAGCTCTCTATCAGCTTTCTGGGGCTGCAGACCCCCAGGGCCTTGTGCTCACCCCTAGTGCTGCCTGTCCTGCCCTGTGTGCATGCCCATCCCACCTCTCCCTGCCTGCCCTGACTCCAAGTGCATCCCCATCCCATCTCTCCCTGCTTGTCCTGACTCCGTGTGCCCCACCTCTCCCTGACTGTCCTGACTCCATGTACATCCCCATCCCACCTCTCCCTGCCTGTCTTGCCCAAATGTGCATTCCCACCTCAGCTTTCCCAGCCTGTCCCCAAGGCAGCTTGGCAGTTTGCTGGTGCTCAGGTGCGTCCTCCCTTTCCAGTCTCCTATAGCAGCCTCTGAGAAGCGTTGCTTCAGCCCTGGCAGGCATCCATGGGCCATGCCCACAGCCTTTGCCCTGATGATGAGCCAGGTCCTGATGACCTGGGCCGAGAAATCCAAGCGGACCTGCCAGGACCCCCTAGCACTTGGCACCAGCAGGTCTCTGCCTCTCAGCTGGTGCATGTCCCTCAGGTTGCCGTGTGCATTTGAACTCCCACTGCACCCTTAATCTCCCCCCCACCCCTAGCCGCACTGTCACCCCATGCCTTTACCTCCCCCACTGATGGGATCCACAGACACCCCCATCACCCCAGAGCAGACCCCCCCCATGCCATGAAGCTGTGTTCCTTTCTGCTTCCCGCATGTCGGATGATCTTCTCACAGGGTTCATCTCCAGAGACCAGCACTTCTTTGCTAAGACCTACTCCAAGATCTGCAAGGAGGCCAGGAGCAACTTTGCCAAGCAGCATCTGAGAGCTGCCTGCAAGGAGTAGGAGTGGAGGACACGGCCACTGCTCCAGGACCCTGCACAGGAGGGTGATGGGAGATGGGCAGGACCGAGTGTGCATCTCACTGATGGTCCGGAGCTGCCCCTGGCCTCGCTCTGTGCCTCAGGGCATGTGAGGTGGGCACTGGTGCTGGGGTGGGCACTGGTTCTGGGGCTGGCAACTGCTGTGCCCACAGAGGGCAGGGGGATGTGGGGCTGGCCCTGGCAGGCAGCCTGCCACTGGGAGGTTGGTGGGAAGGGACCTCGGCTGGTGCAGTAACGAGGTCAAGGACCTGCACTGTTTGCTAGAGTGAAGGGTTGCTGGGTTTGGGCTCAGGGAAGCACCGAGGAGGGGTCATGCACACAGCGTGACTATCCTACCTGTTCCCATCTGCTCTGGAGGTGCTCACAAGGCTGTGGGCCAGCACTCATCCCTCTCTCCATCTCCACCCACAGCACCCACTTTTCTGCTGCCGTGTCCCAGCCAAAGGGATGCCGAGGGATGCTGAGCTCCCTGTGCCTGGGGCTGGCTGAGCTGCCCTTCCAAGGCCAGGGTCAGCTCCAGGGCATGGCAGCACCTCTCCCTGCTCAGCCTGGCCCTGGCAGTACTCACAGTCCCATGTCCCCATCAGGATTCCACAGCTGACCCTCTGAGACCAGGCCACCATCAGGGCCACCCAAGACACAGCAGCAGCGCTGGCAGCGCTGCCCCATACACATTACCAGATGCTTTCCAGCCATGCAGGCTTCACAGGTTTCGTGCCCCATGCTCAGTTCCTGATCGGGACAGGCTATTTGATAACCACCAACTGGACTCTGCTTGAGTTTAGTCAGATGACCCTGAAGAAGACTTCAGCAGCTGCAAACCCCATAGCAGTGACCCCAAATCCAGCCTCTCACACCCTAATTGCCCCACTACGGTCCCCCCTGCATCCAAGGCTTGTGGCGGTGTGCTCTCCCCCTTCCCCCACGGCTCCTGCTCAAGCCATAACCATCAGTGGGAAGTGTGATGAGTTGCACCTGGACTTTGGGGGATGGCTGGCAACACAGTCAAAACACTGCCTGGAGTGGGGGCCTAGACATCTTGTTCCCATGCGAATATGACTATAGGTCAATTATCTTCCTCCATAAATAGCGGACAGCCCAAGAGCCCTTGGAGCTCTCCTGCACGGCAGCGGCTGCACGCCAGGATCTCCCCTTGAGCGGGGACGCTCGCTTAAGGTTCTGCTCCTCGAGGCTGAGAGATTCCTTGCCGCAGCAGATTCTCGGTAAGTGACTGATAGCATGCTAAACTTTGAAGTCTTAGCTAAGTGAGATAAGGATTGATTGCGCATATAGAATCCTTTAGACACAAACCGTCGACCAAGTCTGGGACTGGGATTGGATCCAGCCGCCCCTAGACTCCTCTCTGAGAAGGAGTTTAGAAAGCCAGGGGGTCCTTTCTGAACCTCGTGACCTGGTGAGGGGCCTGGAGGCCAGGTCATATGAGGAGAGGCTGAGGGAGCTGGGCATGTTTAGCTTGGAGAAGAGGAGGCTGAGGGGAGACCTCATTGCCCTCTACAACTCCCTGAAAGGAGGTTGGAGAGAGGTGGGTGGTGGCCTCTTCTCCCAGGTGAATAATGGCAGGACCAGAGGAAATGGCCTGAAGCTGCGGCAGGGCAGGTTTAGATTAGATATTAGGAAGAATTACTTTACCGAAAGAGTGGTCAGGCACTGGAACAGCCTGCCCAGGGAGGTGGTTGAGTCCCCATCTCTAGAGGTGTTTAAGAAACGTCTGGATGTGGCACTTCAGGGCATGCTCTAGTGGCAGAGTCTGTAGGTTGTTTGGTTGGACTCGATGATCTTAAAGGTCCTTTCCAACCATGAAGATTCTATGATTCTATGACTTAGACTATACCGAGCGTTTCCTTGGGGAACTTAGAAACCTCTCTAGAGAATCTCTGTCGTACATTTATAGCCAGGCTGTATCATTTATAACTTTGTTGCGCGTTTTGTATATGTAACAATACTTTCACTTGCACGTGCTTTGCAGACAGTGTATTTATCACCGGCAATCCTAAGAACCTGTATATCTGTTGTTTAAATAAACTGCACTGTTTAAGTAGCTGGTCGTTTTGGTTTCTCACTGAACGCGACCAAAGACTCGAGAGTGGCCGTGCTAGTTCAGGAGCACGACTAGACTGAAGGTGCAGTCCACTATTAGTGTATCCAAATCGTAATAGTTTAAGACATATTAAACGCGATTGGACTGATAGTGCTGAATTGGGCATCACTCAGAATTTAAACCTAGCCGCACCTGGCCTCCCACCTCGGTGAGGAGTGTTAGAACGCAAGGGGGTTTATCTTCTGCCAAAACCGCTTTGCCCCTTTTCACGCAACACTGCCTCAAGTCTTGGCAGAGCCTCTGAGCCTGTGGCCTGAGGCCAAATACTGTCAGAGCTGGAAAGGGTCAAAACAACATGGGCTCATGCAGGACAGCAGAGAAGAGAAATATCCAGGCAGGGGCAGCCACATCCAGCCTGGGTCTGGGAATACACCAGAGGGATGAGGAAAGGACCTCTGGTCCTGCACTTTGACTGGACCATATGGGGACTGAATCAACTACTCTTGGCCAGGTGGGGGTCTGTCTCCTTCCTTCTCCCATGGTCTGCCATGAGCCAAGGATAGTTAGGGACAATCTATCTCCTTCTGAAGGTCTGGTGTTGGCTGTGGCCGGAGGCAGGACAAAGCCTGCAGTGCAGTGTCCCAGCACAGGTACCCCTCAGATCCTTCCCAGGGATGGGCTGAAATCACAAGGCTGTGTAGCAGGGAGCTCAATCAGCACCTTTTTTATTAATATGCATCATAAATAAATAAATAAATGCGAGACACTTTGTTCTAACAGGGAAATACAAATTAAATATGGTGCAACGTCTGCTAAGCAATGTACAAGCAGGTGGTAACCTTGCAAGACCAGGGCCCCTCGCCATGGGGAAGCCAGCCGAGGCACGATGCTGCAAGTAGCGTCAACCCGGCCAAGGCACCAAATGCTGGCATGGCCTTTCATTAACACTTTTCCCTACTCGACGCACAGCGGGCAGCATGAACATGGCAAGGAAGGGGTTGACTGGCATTGCCTCTACCGAGAACCCCAGGACCCCCCCCTTGTGCTCATACACAACACTCGCCCCCTCCCCACCCCACGACACTGCTCAGCAAGACCAGAAACCCTATGCTAAGGGGAGCACCACCCCTCCCTCCCCATCTCCCTGGCTCCCTCTGGGATCACCCCCCTGCTCTACCTGCTGGGAGCACTGCTCCCAACTCCAAAGAACATCCTTAGCCCAGTCAGGGACCCTGCCCTCACCCCCTCACCTCCTACCCACTCTTCACTGAGCATCCCAGGGCATCCTAGGCACTGGCTTCCTGCTCAGCATGGAGGGCACAGGGACACCCCCCAAAGCACCCATCTCCACACAGGGTGGCTCTACCCATCCTGGACCTATGTAACACTGAACATCCATGCTCCTTCTTCATGATTCCACGCACCCCTTTGCTCCGCACGCACACACGTACCCTGTCCTCCTCCCCTGGCTGTGGCCAGGCACAGCTCCAGGCCCTGCAGTGTGGTAGTGCCAGGCCACTTGGCCCGGTACAATCCACCAGGCACCACTATTACATGTTAGGACAGGGCTGCTCCAGTGTGGAGGAGCCTACCTTGCAGCCTCCCTTCAAGCTGCAACGCAACCCATCAGCCCAGCCTTGCAGAGACCTTGCCAACACATGGTGCTCCTTTCCACCCCTGCGGCTGATGATGCCAGGGATGCTGAAGGCTGCAGACTGCACTGCCATCCCTGGGGAGGGGATGGCCAGCATCCTGCACCCTCCAGCATGAAACTGAGCCATGCAGTGGGGCAGCACTGCCCTGGCAGGAACTTCTTGGGTTCCTGCTGTGTACAAGTCTATGGCCTACGGGTGCTGGAGATGGCATGGAGTGGAGGGGGCTCAGACAGTCCCTGGTGTGGCTGCATGCACAGCGATGCCTGGCAATATGAGGTGCAGCTTGCAGAAGGCCCCAGGGGCCAAGTCAGCCTTTGGCAGCTGCACAAGGAGGAGCAAGAAGGAACCACCTACGGTTACTGCATTCTGTAACGGTAAGAAACTAGCAAGAAGCTGTGTCTGTTTCTCTGGCAGGGCGGGCTTCCCCAGATGAGCCTCAAGCAGCTCACGGTACTGTGCTTGGCCTCCCAGCCACGTCAATAGTCCTCGTCCTCCAGGTGGATGACGTACATGATGGGCACCAGTCCCTTCTTGGAGTCGAGGCTGCACTGCAGCCAGTCACCATCCACCTCGGAGATGACCTGCAGGATGTCCCCCTTGTTGAAGCTCAGCTGTCCTGCCTCGGTGGCAATGTGATGGCAAAGAGCTTTCACTTCACTGCAGGCAGAGGGAGGGGAGGAAGGGTTAACTTGCCACAGCACACACACTCCATTGAAGCCCAGGGACCACCACGGGCACAGAGGAGCGAGGAAAACACCCCCTGCCTCCCTCCCCAGCCAGGATCTCAACTGCCCCCCAGCTCCCCATTGCCTACAGATTGCAGAGTTGGGGTGCACGGATGCACAAGCTGTGTCACTGCCCTGATTCGTCTCCTGGTCCATGAGTACAAAGGGGACCAGGTGAACCGCAACAGGCAGAGCTGTGCCAACCCCAACCCACCATGTCCCAGCACTTGCAGGACGGCCATGTGGCACCGCTCACCAGGGAGGGTGGGCAGACAGGCCCCAGGCTGGCCATGCCTCAGGGGGCACTTCAGGTGGCTCTGGCCGGGGGGGCTCTGGCTCAGGGGCTGCTTCTTGCCACATGCTTGCTCCGACCATCTGGGCCACCAGCTGGAACATGGACTTGTCCAAGCTCAGCCAGCCGGAGGGCAACCTGCAAGAAGGAGACAGAAGCAGGTAGTGGCAGGGAAGTGTACCCGGGGGGCAAGAAGCAGCTGCTCTCATGGCAAGGTCATGCCTTAGAGGTCTGGATCCATGCACAAAGTGCACTGTCTCCTGGCAGGGAGGTCTCAGCATCCTGCAGACACACCGTGGCCTAGACTGGGAAGGACATTTCCAGTGGCCATACAAGCAAGAAGGGTACAGATGGAGAGGCAATGCGGGGAGGGCCCAGCCACACGGGGCAACTTCACGCCTCCTCCTCACCCGTTGTGAGCAACGGGGATGGCTCCATGTTTTGCTCTCACTTAGTACGTGTTTTTGGGAGGGATGGGGGCAGTGCAGCAGGGGCCCTTCCTGTGGAGAGGGGGCTTAGGAGCCAAGGCAGTAGTGGAGCTCAGGCAGAAGACTGAGCAAGGGTAGGAGTTGAGGAAGGAAATGGTGGTGTGAGCAGGCAGGCAGGGCTGGGCAGATCTCTCTGTTCACACATTGCCTCTGATGTACCACCATGGTGTAGCCCAGTGGTCGGCTATTGACCTGACTTCCACCTGCACTGCTGCAACCCCAGGTTAACCAGCCCTCCCCAGCCCCATCCTTACCTGTTAGGCTGCCTGGGCTCTTTTTGCACCTTCCTGGACCCAAACAAGTGTCCCCACTTGATGGGCTGGCTGCCCTTTGATGCACTGATGCTGCTCTCCTCCTGGGGGGCTGCTACTGCTACTCCCACTCTTTGCTGAGTCCCAGTCTCCTTTTCCTTGCTGTGCTTCAGCTCTGTAAGCACTGAGTCTGGGGGGCTGCCCATCCAGAAGGGCCTGCTCCATTCTTTCACCTCTTCGCCGATCGGTACCTGCTGGGGCTTTTCCAAGGGCTCTTCTACAGCTTTAGGACTTGGCTTGCTGGCAGCCTTGGGCCTCTCCTCCAAGGTACACTCAGCCTCTGCACCCTCCACCACCCCTTCGCGGGGGGGTGGTACCTTGCGGGTCTCTGCTGACCTGGGCACAGCATTCAAAGCTGCTGCCTTCTTCTCATAGCAGATGAACTTCGAGACTTCAGACGAGCCCTCGATGTAAATCTGAGAGCTCTGCATGAGCTGGTACCACCAGCCTGCTTGCTTGTCCTTCTTCCCCTCCCACGTGCTCTCTCGCACCTTCCTCCACTCTTCCTCCCTGTTGGGAGCCCCCACCCCCTTGACCCTCTCACTCGCAGCTTGCTGGGGGCTGTGGCCTGGTGAGATGTCATCATCTCTGGCACCCACTTTGCATGCTTCAGGGGCAGTGCTGCAGTCGTAAGGATCCTCACTGCTGCCCCGTGTCCGCATTAGCTGCAGGGTGGAGTGTGTGGAAAGCAGCAGGTCCTGCTTCACACGCAGCAGCTCCTTTTGCTGCTGCTGCTCTTTGCCCATTTGCATCAGGTGATGCTCAAAAAGGAGGTCTAGGTTGAAGGGTAGCAGGGAGAGAGGCTGGAGCAGGAGCAGGAGCTCCTCAAAAAGAGGCTGACACACACTATGAGACAGGCACAAGAAGCCTATCGGCTGGTAGTGTGACAGGATGATATCTGTAGGGCAAGAGACATTTAATTAGATGAAAGGCCCTTGCCACCTTTGTCAAGCCGCCAAGAAGCTGCTGAAGCTATGGGGAAAGGAGTTGGACAATAGTTTTTGGTCACAGCTGTGGCTGCAGTGTGAGGCTCAGCACTGGGTCAGGGAGCACCAGATGTTCTGTGAGCTCTGGACAAACTGGCCCAGGTCCTGCTTCCAGTCGCGCCTGCAGCCAGGACCTGCCTGTCAGACTGTCCACCAGGATGACCTCTGCCACAGATGCCATGGGAGTAGGGTGCAAATAAAGAGCATCAAAGAGGGTTGGCACACATTAAGATTCTCTTCCCCACCTCCTGGAGATGAACAAGAGCTGCAAATCTGGCCAGTACCAGTCCTGCAGAGAGAAAGGTGTCGAGGACAGCTGAATACATAGAATCATAGCATTGCCTAGGTTGGAAGGGACCTTTCAGATCATCTAGTCCAACCATCAACCCAACTCTGACAAAAAACATCACTAAACCATATCTCTAAGCACTACATCTTTGAAATACCTCCAGGGATGGTGCCTCAACCACTTCCCTGGGCAGCCTGGTCCAATGCTTGATAACCCTTTCAGTGTAAAAATTTTTCGTAATATCCAGTCTAAACCTCCCCTGGTGCAACTTGAGGGCGTTTCCTCTTGTCCTATGGCCTGTTCCTTGGGAGAAGAGACCGACCCCCACCTCTCTACAGCCTCCTTTCAGGTACTTGTAGAGAGCGATAAGGTCTCCCCTCAGCCTCCTTTTCTCCAGGCTAAACAACCCAAGCTCCCTCAGCCGCTCCGCATAAGACCTATTCTCCAGACCCCCCACCAGCTTCGTTGCCCTTCTCTGGACCCGCTCCAGCACCTCAGTGTCTTTTTTGCGGTGAGGGGCCCAAAACTGGACACAGTACTCGAGGTGGGGCCTCACCAGTGCCGAGTACAGGGGTACGATCACTTTCCTAGTCCTACTCACCACGCTCTTCCTGATACAGGCCAGGATGCTGTTGGCCGCCTTGGCCACCTGGGCACACTGCTGGCTCATAGTCAGCCGGCAGTCGACCAATGCCCCCAGGTCCTTTTCTGCCAGGCAGCTCTCCAGCCACTCTGCCCCAAGCCTGTAGCGCTGCATGGGGTTGGTGTGACCCAAGTGCAGGACCCGGCACTTGGCCATGTTGAACCTCATACCATTGGCCTCAGCCCACCGATCCAGCCTGTCCAGATCCCTCTGCAAAGCCTTCCTACCCTCAAGCAGGTGGATACTCCCACCCAACTTGGTGTCATCTGCAAACTTACTGAGGATGCACTCGATCCCCTCCTCCAGATCATTGATAAAGATATTAAAGAGAACCGGCCCCAATACCGAGCCCTGGGGAACACCACTCGAGACCAGCCACCAACTGGATTGAACTCCATTCACCACCACTCTCTGGGCCCGGCCCTCCAGCCC
Organism: Sterna hirundo; assembly: GCA_009819605.1. Classification (NCBI taxonomy): domain Eukaryota; kingdom Metazoa; phylum Chordata; class Aves; order Charadriiformes; family Laridae; genus Sterna; species Sterna hirundo. Next base: position 12,415,584 of record CM020463.1, read on the forward strand.
GTTTTTAACCCAGCAGAGAGTACTCCCGTCCAAGCCATGGGCAGCCAGTTTCTCCAGGAGGATGCTGTGGGAAACCGTGTCAAAGGCCTTACTAAAGTCCAGGTAAACAACATCCACGGCCTTTCCCTCATCCACCAAGCAGGTCACCCTGTCATAGGAATCTTCAGAGTTGGAAGGGACCTCTAGAGATCATCTAGTCCAACTCCCCTGCTAAAGCAGGATTGCCCAGAGCACATCACTCAGGACTGCATCCAGGCGGGTCTTGAAAATCTCCAGAGAAGGGGACTCCACACCCTCCCTGGGCAGCCTGTTCCAGGGCTCTGTCACCCTCACCGTAAAGAAGTTTTTCCGTATATTTGAACGGAACTTCCTATGCTCCAACTTGTGCCCATTGCCCCTCGTCCTGTCACTGGGAACCACTGAAAAGAGTCTGGCTCCATCCTCCTTAAACCCACCCTTTAGATACTTGTATGCCATAATAAGGTCTCCCCTCAGCCTTCTCTTCTCCACGCTAAAGAGTCCCAGCTCTCTCAGCCTTTCCTCGTAAGGGAGGTGCTCCAATCCCATAATCATCCTAGTTGCCCTGCGCTGGACCCGCTCCAGCAGTTCCCTGTCCCTCTTGAACTGGGGAGCCCAAAACTGGACACAGTATTCCAGTTGTGGCCTCACCAGTGCCGAGTAGAGGGGGAGAATGACCTCCTTCGACCTACTGGCCACACTCTTCCCTATGCAGCCCAGGATTCCATTGGCCTTTTTGGCAACAAGGGCACATTGCTGGCTCATGGATAATTTACTGTCCACCAGGACTCCCAGGTCCTTCTCCTCAGAGCTGCTTCCCAGCAGGTCCACCCCTACCCTATACTGGTGCTTAGCATTCTTCCTCCCCAGGTGCAGGACCTTGCACTTGCTTTTGTTGAACCTCATTAGGTTCTTCTCTGCCCAGCTCTCCAGCCTGTCCAGGTCACGCTGGATGGCAGCACGGCCCTCTGGAGTGTCGGCCACCCCTCCCAGTTTGGTATCATCAGCAAACTTGCTGAGGATACACTCTGTCCCATCATCCAGGTCATTAATGAATATATTGAACAAAATTGGACCGAGTATTGACCCCTGGGGGACACCACTGGTCGCAGGCCTCCAACTAGACTCTGTGCCGCTGATCACAACCCTCTGAGTTCTGTCACACAGCCAGCTCTCGATCCACCTCACTGTCACCTCATCTAGCCCACACTTCCTCAGCTTCCTAATGAGGATGTTATGGGAGACAGTGTCAAAAGCCTTGCTGAAGTCAAGGTAGATGACATCTACGGCTCTCCCCTCATCCAGCCAACCCGTTATAACATCATAGAAAGCTATCAGATTGGTCAGGCACGATTTACCCTTGGTAAATCCATGCTGACCACTTCCAATAACTTCCTGTTCCTCAACGTGTTTGGAGATGACATCCAGAATGAGTCGCTCCATCACCTTCCCAGGGACAGAGGTGAGACTAACCGGTCTGTAGTTCCCCGGGTCCTCCTTCCTGCCTTTTTTGAAGATTGGAGTGATGTCAGCCTTCCTCCAGTCCTCAGGCACCTCTCCTGTTCCCCATGACCTTGCAAAGATGATGGAGAGCGGTCTAGCAATAACATCTGCCAGCTCTCTCAGCACTCGCGGGTGCATCCCGTCAGGGCCCATGGACTTATGAATGTCCAGCTTGGCCAAGTGGTCTCTGACCCGGTCCTCCTCAACTGAGGGAAAATCTACCTCTCTCCAGACCTTCCCCCTTGCCTCCAGGGTATAGGATTCGTGAGGGACAGCTTTAGCAGTGAAGACCGAAGCAAAGAAGGCATTCAGTAATTCTGCCTTCTCTGTGTCTTCCACCACTAGGGCACCCGTCTCGTTCATCAGTGGGCCTACATTTTCCCTAGTCTTCCTTTTTCTGTTGATATACTGGAAAAATCTCTTTTTGTTGTCTTTAACTGCAGTGGCCAAGCTGAGTTCTGATTGAGCTTTGGCCCTTCTAATTTTCCCCCTGCATAGCTTCATTATATCTTGATAATCCTCATAAGTTCCTAAGCCCCTTTTCCAGAGAATGTAAGCTTTCCTTTTTTTCCTGAGGTCCAGCCAAAGCTCTCTATTTAGCCAGGCTGGCCTTCTTCCCCGTCAGCTCGTTTTTCGAGACATGGGGGTGGCCTTCTCCTGTGCTTCTAAGAGCACCTGCTTGAAGTACAACCAGCCTTCCTGGGCACCTTTGCTCTTCAAAACTGCCTCCCAAGGGACACTCTCGACCATGCTCCTAAACAGGCTAAAGTCCGCCCTTCGGAAATCCAAGGTGGCAGTTCTGCTGGCTCCCCGCCTTGCTTCACCAAGAATGGAAAATTCTACCATTTCGTGGTCACTGTGCCCAAGACGACCTCCAACCTTTACATCCCCCACAAGACCTTCTCTGTTAACAAACAGCAGGTCCAGTAGGGCACTTCCCCTAGTTGGTTCCTTCACCAGCTGTGTTAGGAAGTTGTCTTCCACACACTCCAGGAACCTCCGGGACTGTTCCCTCTCTGCTGTGTAGTATTTCCAGCAGACACCTGGGAAGTTGAAGTCCCCCACGAGAACAAGGGCAGATGATCGTGAGACCTCTGCCAGCTGCTTATAGAATACTTCATCAGTTTCTACATCCTGATTAGGGGGTCTATAACAAACTCCCATCACGATATCTGCCTTGTTGGCCTTCCCCTTAATTCTTATCCATGCACACTCAACACCGTCATTCACACTGTTGAGTTCTAGACATTCAAAACTGCCCCTAACATAGAGGGCCACCCCACCACCTCTCCTTCCTTGCCTATCCCTTCTGAAAAGTTGGTAGCCATCGATTACAGCACTCCACTTGTGTGCGTCTTCCCACCACGTTTCTGTGATGGCAACTATATCATAGTTTCCTTGCTGTACAATGGCCTCCAGCTCCTCCTGTTTATTCCCCATGCTGCGTGCATTAATGTAGATGCACTTCAGCTGGGCTAATTGTTCTGCTACTTCCTTGGGGGGACAAGCCCTAATTCGCACCTGATCATGCTCGGACACTTCTGTAGTTCCCAAATTATCACTACCCCTCATGTCTTTGCTAGCACACAAATCACCATCCCCCACCATCGCTGAGACAGACTGCAAGACCTTGCTAACACTGTTACCCAGAAGCACTGGTATGCTGCTCCCAGGCACCACTTTTGTAATCCTGGTTTCATCCCCATCCCCCTTCAAACCTAGTTTAAAGCCCTATGAATGAGCCCTGCTAATTCTTGCCCCAGGATCTTTCTTCCCCTTCGGGTTAGGCTTCCCCCACCCGTTGCCAGCATGCCTGGTTTCCTGTAGATCAGCCCATGATCAAAAAAGCCGAAGTCCTGCCGGATGCACCAGTCTCGGAGCCAGGAGTTAATTTGCTGGCTCCTCCTATTTATCCCCTCATCAACCCCTGCAAATGGTGGGATGGAGGAGAACACTATTTGTTCTCCCGATCCCTTAACCAGCCGTCCCAGGGCCCTAAAGTCATTCTTCATTGCCCTTAGACTTCTGGTACCTACCTCATCACTACCTACCTGAAATATCAGTAGCGGATAGTAATCTGATGTCCGGACCAGGGAAGGGAGTTTCCTCTGTATGTCCTTAATTCTGGCCCCAGGGAGGCAGCTGACTTCCCTGTGGGATGGGTCCGGTCTACAAATAGGGCCCTCTGTTCCCCTCAGAAGGGAGTCACCTACTACAATTACCTTTCTTTCTTTCTTGGTTGAGGAAGTCCTAAGGCGTGGGGGTGAGCGACTAGCACTGGGCAACTCACTGGATGGATCATCCTCTCCATCCTCAATCGCCTGGTCCTCAGCTTCCAGAGCCCCATACCTATTATGTAAAGGCAGTTGGGATGGTGAGGGGGGCCGTGAGGGGTTGCGCTTGCCTCTCCGAGGAGGGATCTGACTCCACTCCCCCTTATCCCTTAAGTCCTCTCCTTCTGCCTGGTGACAGGAGGGAAGGGGATCATCCACTTCTGATAGAGCCTCTTCCTGCTGCCTTTGCCTCAGGGTATGGCTCCACCAATCTACTACATTTTCACAGTCTACAGTCTCTAATACTTCTTAACCTTTCTTCCTCTTCAGGCAGGTTCAACCACCTTCCTGAGCAGATCATTTACTTGATCACGCTATATACAGGCAGTGTCTGTGGCTCCCTGTGAGAGCAGTGCCAGGCTCAGGCATTCATTGCAGCCCGAGACCTGCACAGCCACATGCTTGCACGGGGGCTCAGTCTGAGTTCCCACATTCTTTCTTGCAGCGGCTTTTGACCGTTTTGCGGCCATGTTCTTCTCTTGTGCCGGGAGGTGATGAATCTCTGCTGTCAGCTTCCTGCACGCCCTGAGTCCGTGCCCCTGCACGCCGATGTTCCTCTGCTTGCACTTGCCCAGCTTGTGCTCAGCTTAGACGCAAGGCTTTCAGTGACCTACTGTGCGAAATGCTGCGCCCTGTTCGCCCGCTCCCGCTGCGGTGCGGAGATCAGGTTTGTCAAGCAGGACCTGCCTTTCATGAACCCATGCTGACTGGGCCTGATTGCCTGTTTGACCTGCATGTGCCACATAATGGCACTCAGGATTACTTGTTCCATGACCTTCCCAGGCACCGAGGTCAGGCTGACAGGCCTGTAGTTCCCCGGATCCTCCTTGCGGCCCTTCTTGTGGATGGGCGTCACATTGGCTAGACGCCAGTCAACTGGGACCTCCCCGGTTTGCCAGGACTGCTGGTAAATGATGGAAAGTGGCTCGGTGAGCACTTCCGCCAGCTCCCTCAGTACCCTCGGGTGGATCCCATCCGGCCCCATAGACTTGGGTATGTCTACGTGTTGGAGCAGGTCCCTCACCATCTCCCTTTGGATTACGGGGGCTTCATTCTGCTCCCCGCCCCTATCTACTAGCTCGGGGGCTGGGGACTCAGGGAACAACCGACTCTACTACTAAAGACTGAGGCAAAGGCGGCATTAAGTACCTCAGCCTTTTCCTCATCCTTTGTCACCATGTTACTGCCCTCATCTGATAAAGGATGGAGATTCTCCTCAGTCCTCCTTTTATTACTAATATATTTATAGAAGCTCTTTTTATTGTTCTTAACATCCAAAGCCAGGTTACAGTCTTTCCAGGGATCTGGCTGGGCTGAACTGTGGATCCTAACAAAATGAACTAGCATTTCTACCTGCAGCATTCATCTTTCACTTAATTTGACCACATCTGCAGTGCCCTCCCCCACCAGCTTTGTTGCCAGGTCTCACGCCCAGGGAGAGAGTTGGGAAGAGGATTTGTGGCCGTTTGGCTCCAGTGAGACAACAATCTTACACCATAGACAGGACTTGCACCTTATCTCCAACCCCTTTGCCTAGCCTTCTGCATCCTGACAGCCCTAGCTATTGCTCACACTTCCAGCTCTTAATGATGGCTTGAAACAGATGGTTGTCTTCTGCTCCAGAAAAACAGGGTGCTTTCTCTTGCCACACTGCTCAGTACAAAGGCAAGTCTATTTTCCTGTCCGCTCCAGAGAGAAGTGCTGACTGCACACACAGACCCGAGAAATGTCTGCTGTCAGCCCCCAAACCTGCCAGAAGATACTGGGCTGGACTTCTTGCAGTGCATGGGGCCCTGGGCTGGGCACAGGCTGAGCCAGAAGCACTCCCAAAGGATCCAGCAGGTCAAGGGTGTCTGTCTCACTGTGCACTTAACACTTAGTCATGCTGCTTCTAAGCATCTGGCAGCTTGGCCATTGCTGCTGGGTTATCTGTACATTCCAGAAACATTTCTAGTTGAAAAAAACAGATACATCCATTAAAATCTGCTTTTAATTTGTCAGAAGGTTTTCATTTCCATTTCCCATGCCTGAAGGGTTTCAGCTAAGTGTGCACGCCTCCAGACATATGAAGCTCTCAGGCACTGGGCAGGGAATGCAGAAATTTGAGGAGGGTTGGATCTGGTCTCCTGCAGGTAGGTTCAAGGATCTGCATTGGAGGTGATAACCTTGGGTACTAGCTGCAGCTGGGAAGGACATGGCTGGCCAGGCTCGCCACAGCTCAGGTGGAGGGAGCTGCATGGAGCTTTGACTTCCACCTCACCCCCTTTAGCTGAGCAGCCCTCCAGCAACACGTACATTGGGACTGTGTATAGTCTAGTCCTTCAGCTCAGAGCAGAGGGGAGCAGCCTAGGCTGAGAGACCAACAAGAGACATGCGTGCCTCAGAGCTTAGATCTGTGCTCTATATTGTGCAGAATTTGGCCCCCACTGCAGCCCACAGCCCTTAGGCTCTTACCTTCATGGTCATAGAGGTGGTTGAACCAGAACTCCAAGGACCGGATACTGCAGGAAGGGAAAACAAGCAGGGAAGGAAAGAAAAAGTGAAAATCAATTCGCTCCCTTCATCCTAGCTGTTCTACAAGAAGCAGCAGCGTGGCTGGAAAAGGGCATTTACACAGCATATCCCTGTGAACCTCAAGACCTAGTGAAAGGACAGTCGTTCACTTCCATCAGCATGCACTGACCATAGCCGGCCAGCCTGTCACAGAGCCAGTTTGCCTTACATGAGGCATTGTATAACCATAACCCCTAACAACCATGTTTCCATCCAGTTTCCTCACCATTTAGCTCCTATGCTCTTGGCAGAGCTTAGCTTTGCTGAGAAGGGCTCGTGAGAGGTAAATCATCTACAAACATGAGACCATTGCTGCAGGCTTGGCCCAAAATATGCTGGTAACCTGTGCCAGCAGGAGAGAGCTGAGCCATCCTGGGTGGGGAGAGCAGGGCAGAGCTTGCTCCCGCTTGTAGGGGTCCCCCAACATTTGGGGATATTGGGGACTCTGTTGCCACTGTCAGAGCTCTTGCTGACCACCGGAGAGGAGAAGGGAAATACCATCCTAACACCACTCATCCCTTTATTGCGGCTGCCTTCTGTTCAACACAGTGTAGTGTGCACACTCCTTATCCAATCTGGGAGGGTCAGCCTTGAGTCCTGAACCAGGACTCCTTCAAAGCCTCACACACTGGGATTCACTGCAGCTCCAGGAAGCCGTGATTTAAGCAGGGATTTTCAGGAGTAATTTATGCATATGTTATGTCTATCCCTATATGAACCCTGACAGACAGACTCTTCCCTCCTAATGTTTTGGGGCTAAAACAAGCTGACAATGTTCTTCAGTGGGCTACAGCCAGCCCTCCTCAGTTCTGGCCTGGTAGGGGTAGGTTTTGATCCTTCTGGAGTTCCCTGAGGCTCACAGCTTCTTCCTTCCCTCACCTACAGCTGGGGAGCGGCTTCCCAGGTTCCTTAAGTCTTTTCATTGGCAACCGTGCCTGCTTGCAGTCAAGGACCAGCACCTGCTGCCAGCCCTGGACAGTGACATGCAGTCAGCCTGGGGAGCCTGCTTACTTGAGGAGGCCAAAGATGAATGCATTGAACCTCATGGTGTGGTTGGTGAGCTCTGTGTACTGGCTGATCTTGCTATAGAGGCTGTGCAGCAACTTGGTAGAGGGGCCTATGGAGAGAAGTGAAACGTTGAGGTTAGTTGTGGTCAGCAAAGCCAAAACGGCATCACGGGAAGGAGCATCAAGGCAAAGACAGAAGTTGGCTGGGTGCCCATGCCCATACGTGCATTGCCCCTCCACCAATCATCAAGATGAGCTTGCTCCATCCCAACAGTTAGACTTCACAAGGGGTGAAGTTGTGGTCTGTCCCAAACTGACACTCCAAAACTTTGGGAGAGTTTCAATGGATGAAAGTACCCCAGAGACCTGTCTCCCACACTTCAGGGACAATCACGGCCTTCAGCTCAAAATCAGCAGGTAAACAGAATATTACAGTGAGTGGTTATAATTTGGAGTATCTGCAATCACAGAGATAACCCCAGAGTTGGAGATTTGCCACAAACAGGCTAGGAGGCTTCCCAGCCCTGGATGTAAGCTCTTCATGATGCAGAAATCAGTGTGGCCCTGCCATCTGTAACCTCAGAAAGGAGTTTTCCTGGATGGTAGCCACTGCCACAATCCAGGGTGCAGACTGGTACTAGCAGAGGGTGCAGGTGATGTGGGCATGCTTGAGCCAAATGAGCCGTGTGCGCAAATTTTCTTACAGACCAGGCTAGAGCACAGTTCTGCCTTATACCGTAGCTGTGCAGGACTAAAGATGAAGGTCTAGAAACACCCTGGAAACTTAGAGGAGGGAAAAGGGCATTCTTTTAGCGTTTATTTCTGTCTTTTTTCTTTTTTTTTTTTTCATTGCTAGGGTCTGTTATAGGACAATTTAGAAATTTCAGGAAAAATGACAATAAATATTTGGACAGAATAGAGCAGTGGCTCTCCCACCTTGCAAGAGCAGGTCAAGGTGCACCTTGTTCCGCACAGGGAGATGGGTATTATTCTGCATCCCCATCCTTATAGTCAACCTTCCCTAGCACCTCCCAGCCACAACACAGGAGTACCGCAGAGCAATGGGCATCGCTGCACACCCTCCATACCTAGCTGGGTGGATGCCTCCACCATGCTCCAGGGGATGTTTCTCCTCTGGCCAATGATCATGTCCAGGACATAAGCCTTGAGCCCGTCACTCAGGATGTCCCGGACAGCAGGGCACAGGTATTTCAGGATGAGATGCCCCACGTTGGGGCTCACGGAGCTATTCCCAAGTTTGGCCTAAGGGAGAACAGGCAACAGGGAGAGGGTTGAGTAACTGCTCTATAAGGTACGGACGCATGCGAACAGTCCAGTCCCACTTGGCTACTACAGATACCCAGCAGGCAATATCCAGGCTACAATGGTGCTCAGCAGCTCCTTGAACAGGCAGGCTCTTCCCCTTCACCCTTGCTGCCTCATACACCAATTCTGGGTTGCTCCCTGCAAGGTCTGCCCCAGGCTGGGATGAGGCAACAGCTTGGGAAAAGAATATCCCAGCTTGAGAAGAGGATATCCCAGTTAGAAGGGATGCCCAGTTCTCCCTAAGGGTATAACAAGGCTTTCCTGCTGGAGGAAGAAGAGAGTAGGAGCTTTTTCTGCTGCTGTAGATTTTCTTGTTGCTATTTTTGAAGTAGGAAGCAGCAAGCAACATAGGAACTTCCAGTACCGAGGGGTTAAGGAACACTTAACTCAGTGACATGCTGAGCTATGATTCCTAGGAATTACTATAAATAAACAGGGCGAGGGCAAAATGGATGGACAGAGCCCAGGTTGAGGTGAGGAAGCACGTAAGAGCCCAGCATCAACAGAGCAGGGACATATTCTGCTGCATACAGTCCTTGAGCTGCCAAGGGGTCTATCCAAAAGGGTCAGCCCCAGATCTTGCACATCACGTCAGTGGTCCCAGGCAGTTGTGTTCAGGGCACAGATTTTACCAGCTGAGCTGGAATTACACTGGCCAGTTGGCACAGGTCCACAAAGGTCCTGAACTGAGACTGAACTTCTGGGTCAGGAATAATCCTGCCAGATTCATTGAGCTTTGGGAGCATCAGGGACGGGTGCTGCCTTTTGACAGGTGAATGCTCAGCCCTTGGCACACTGACACATAATGAAATCCCAGATCAAAACCACAGTGCTGTCTGGAAAGTAAAGTAATGGGGGAATGTTGTGATTATTCCCCAAACCAACAGGAAATTCACGGTGAAGCTTTCAAAAGCTGTGGAAATCCAAACAGCTCCGGTTATGCTGCACAGCAATCTCTGCATCAGCAACAATTGTAATTAGGGGCAAATTACCCTGGGCTCTGAGATAAGATTGAATGGGCTTGGAATCTGTCCCAGTCAGGTTTCTCCTTGGGGATGGCACTCCAGGGCAGTTGTCATGTCCAAATGGTGTCACATTGCTGCCCCAGAGCCCCTGCGACTGAAGCAGAGCATTCAGCTTTGAGAGGAGGCACCACAAAGATGCTGAGTGTCACAGGACTGCAAACACTGGCTGGTACAAACAGAAGTGAGCTTGCTCTGCCTGCTCTCCCCAAGAATGGGAGATGAGGGGAGCACAGGCCAAAGACAGCCAACCCCATGGGAAACCTAGATGAACTCTGAAGCTAGTGGGTTCGTGTTAAGGGCTATAGGGGAAGCCCAACTGCCCCAGATGGGCAATGACTGATGCACTTTTGTATCATTATGGAGCCCTGTGAGACATCAAGGGACTGGGGACACTGCACTGTGCCCTGGCATCAGTGCCAGAACAGAATTGCTGGATGGGTGGGGAGGGAAACACAGCTCTCTGCTATATGAGAAAAAAGAGCTGGTGTACTGCATCAGACCAGAAGTCCAGTTGGCCTGAGTTGGCCTGATATTCTGTCTTATAAAGAGCCATGAGAAAGTAGATAAGAAAGAGTCAAACCAAAGCAAACATACATAATACTTCCCCTTAATACTCTCCCAGCCTACAACTACTTTCAACTCAGAGACTACCTAAGCCGTACATGATTCCTATGTGTTTAGTTGACTCAATGAATTTCCCTTCCCTGTATTTTTCTGATCTTCCCTTAAATTCACATAACCTTTTAGCACGCCCAGCATCATACAGCAAGAATTGTCACAGATTTACTATCTACTGCATGATGTACCATTGCCTTTGTTTGTTTTGTTCTTGGTACTACTAGCTTCATTGGATACCCTGTAGTTTTTTAACTGGAAGAGAATGGAGAGGCAATCTTTCTCCATCCTCTCCATGTCACTCATGATGTTGAGAAGCCATACTGAAAGCAAGATTTACCTTCACCCCTGGATCCCTGCTGGTTCCAAAGTGAGCCACAATCAGGTCAACAGCAGTGTTGATTGCCTTCACCAGACCTAGAGGGAAAGACAGAGTCAAAGAGCTGCCTGAGGGGCTTCTAGGACAGACCCTGACCAAACACTTCATGAAGAAATCGGGCAGGGCATTTCAAGCCCATGTCAGCACACATGCCTTCTCTGGCAACATGATCAGCTCATGTCGAGTCTCTGCCAAAAGCATGCAGAACCCCTCCTAACTCTTCACCAAATCTATCCCTTCTGGTTCCAACACTCACGTATCAGCCCAACAGTATGACAACCTTTAGAAGCGGCTGAAGTGTAAGACACCCTTACTACAATAACCCTTCTTTCTTTCTTTCTTTGTTGAGGACGTCCTGAGGCGTGGGGGTGAGCGACTAGCACTGGGCAATTCACTGGATGGATCAACCTTTCCATCCTCAATCGCCTGGTCCTCAGCTTCCAGAGCCCCATACCTATTATGTAAAGGCAGTTGGGATGGTGAGGGGGGCCGTGGGAGGTTTCGCTTACCTCTCCGAGGAGGGATCTGACTCCACTCCCCCTTAGCCCTTGAGTCCTCTCCTTCTACCTGGTGACAGGAGGGAAGGGGGTCGTCCAATTCTGATAGAGCCTCTTCCTGCTGCCTTTGCCTCAGGGTATGGCTCCACCAATCTATTTCATTTTCACAGTCTCTAATACTTCTTAACCTTTCTACCTCTTCCTTCAGTTCAACCACCTTCCTGAGCAGATCATTTACTTGGTCACACCGTATGCAGACAGTGTCTCTGGATCCCTGTGAGAGCAGTGCCAGGCTCAGGCATTCATTGCAGCCCGAGACCTGCACAGCCACATGATTACACAGGAGCTCAGTCTGAGTTCCCACGTTCTTTCTTGCAACAGCTTTTGACTGTTTTGGAGCCATGTTCTTCTCTTGTGCCGGGAGATGGAGAATCTCTGCTGTGAGCTTCCGACACGCCCTGAGCCCGTGCTTCTGCACGCCGATGTTCCTCTGCTTGTGCTTGCCCAGCTTCTGCTTAGCTTAAACTCGAGGCTTTCAGTGACTCACCGTACGAAATGCTGCTCCTTGTTCGTACGCTCCCAATGCGGTGCTGCCCTGGGTGACGCACGCAGGCTGCCCGCGTGCTGGGTGCGCAGCGGCCGGCCGCTGTGCTCCGGGACCACCCGTTTAGAGCTGCCGCGTGTGACGCTGACTCCACCCCTGCCACGTCAGCAGCCCACCCCCGAGCTGCCGGTTCCGGCACGAGCACGCCGCTTTTCCTGGCTACAAGAGCCCTCGAAAGAGCCCTTTGCCGGCCTTATCTGCCGCGATCCCCTTCCCCAGCGAGGCCTTACCTGCACTGGAGCTGGTCTCCTCGGCGACCAGCTCGGGACCAGCTCGGGACCAGACCTGTCCCCAGGCTCTGCCCCCCCACATGCAGGAAACTTGCCCTGCACAGACCTGCTCTCTTCTGTGGACCTGGAAGAACAGAAATACCAGGCATTTCTAGGGGAGGCAGGGGACTGCTCCTACTATAAAGAAAACAGGCTCATTTTCCCTGCTCTAGCCCCTCCTGGGACAAGTAAAAAACCCCAGGGCTCCTGGTCCCTGGTGTCTACACTGTATTTGGTGGCACCTGAAGCTGAACACTGGCCAAAAAATGCCATGCCAGGACACACTCCGTGTGGCTGCTTTTCCCAGCAGGGAAATCAGCTAGAGCAGTGCAGGGCATGTGGAGCCAGCCATACCATACAGGGAAACAGCTGGAGCAAAGCAGTTGCGGGGCCCCACATCCACAACATCCATCCAGCCCAGTGATGGCTGTGAGGAGAGATCCGAGCCTGTACCAATGGGGCCCATCCTGGCAGCAGCTGATTGTATGGGGGAATTGGACCCATGACCACATATGGGGTGGGGCTGAATATATGGGGAGATCAGATCCCCACGCCCTTGGCCCATCTGCTCAGGGACTGGGTGCTATGGGGAGAAAGAGAGTCCTGCATCTACAAGGTGCATCCGGGCACGGCCCAGAGTAGGGGAGGTGTCCATGGGATCTGCCCAAGTCGAGCACGGGGAGCTCGGGGCCCCATAGCCCATGCAGGTGTGCGCAGAGTTGGCAGCTTGGCACCCACGGACCCTCCACAGGGGCTGGAGCTGGTGCGTGCGGACATCAGGGTGTGCGGGGTCTCTGCTGCCCGCCGGTGCGGGGGGACTCCGGCAGGGCTCGGCGGTGGCGGGTCCCAAGGAGTTAAGGGCTGTCACCACCCCGGCTCCGCCCCGCCGGTGCCAGCGCTCAGAGTGGCGGAGGTGCAGCGCTGTGCGGAGGAGGGGGTCGGGGCGCTGCCGCGCGATGAGCGCCGTGCGCCCCGCCGAGCCGCCCTCCCCGCGCCGCCGCCGCCGCTGCTGCTAGCAACGCCCAGGGGGGAAGGGGGGCGGTGGCGCCCTGGCCACTGGGCTGCCCGGCCGCGCCGCGCCCGGGCGGGGATGTGAATGTCGCTGGGTGTGCTCAGCGGGACCGACATGGAGTGGGAGAAGATGCCGCGGCGGCCCGTGGAGGGCGAGGGCGAGGGCGAGGGGGAGGCGGCGGGGCCCTGGCCGGGCTGCGGGCGGCTGCGGCCCTCCTCGTACCGGGCGCTGCGCAGCGCTGTCTCCATCCTGTCGCGCATTGACGACTTCTACTGCGAGAAGATCGGGGCCGGCTTCTCCGAGGTCTTCAAGGTGTGCAGAGCGGGAGCGGGGATGGCGGTCCCCGAGGCATCCTGCCAGGTTTGGGCAACCCCCGGGGACCGCGGCCAGGCCCTCGGTGGGGTGCGGGGAGGGGTCTGGGCCCCCAGCCCTGGTAGCTGGGCGAGGTCGGGGGCGAGACGGTGCTGTACGGCGGGGACCTGAGGTGCCGGGGAGCCCCGTCCCCACCGGGTGTGTTCCTCCATTCCTCCGTGGAGGGGGAGGGGAGCGCCGGCTGCGTTTACAGCACGGGAAGGTTGAGTGCACTGAAGCGCTGCGGCATGGGGGGCTGGGGCGCCGGTGGGGTGGCAGGTATCCCAGCCCCGGAAACCCCTGTCAAAAGCCTGGAGCCCCATCCCTGCCAGGCCCAGGGTGTGCCTGTGGCAGGGGATGCAGGCAGTGTTTGCAGCTGGTCCGAGGTGGTTTCCAGCATTGCTGGGCCTGCTCCAGTAGATGTGTGGAGCACCTCACAGGAACCTCCCGAAGGTGACCAGGTCTGGGAGAGAGGTGTGATACACGGGGTCTGGCCCCCAGCTGGGACCCTGGAGGTGCCTTTGTCCCCTGTCCTCTCTGGGACTGCCAGAGCAGGAAAGCCCATGTGTGGCCCACACCCTGGTTAGGGGTGCATGGGTGCTGGTGGGGAGCTTAGGGTCCCGACAGTGCAGCAGAGGTGTGTGGTGACAGTACCCTGCCAGCCCATGCACTACTGCCAGGGCACAATGCCACAGCCGCCTCTCCCTGTCCGAGGGAAGGTGTGTTGTTTTCATCCTTGGCATCACTCAAGGTGCCACAAGCATTGCCCTTAAGCCATGCTTCTAGTGGCTTTGCTCACCTCAAAGAGCAGCTTTGGGCTCAGCAGGACCCTCACCACCTCCCATCACAGTTGCTGAGGTCCTGGGCAGCACTGTGCTGTCCCCTCTGTGTGGGACCGTGCTCCCATGTACAACACGGCTGAGTGGCCACATCCCAGCAGGAACCTGGAGTCCCTTCCCAGCCCTGGTGCCATTCCCCACTCAGCAAGGAGACCCTAAGACCCAGCTCCTCTGCAGCCATTGAAGAAGCATCCTGCGAGGGGCCATGGCAGGCATGCAGAGGAGTCCCTCTCCTCCATGCTCCCTCCTACCCCTGTGGAGCTGTGGCCTCTCTGCTGGCCAGGTCCACTGGCCACTATTGATCTCTGGCTTGGAGCACACGGCAGCACCTCAGAGCAGAGGGAGGAATTTAATAATGTCAGGCGTGGATACGGCTCTTTAATAATGGATGCTCCCGTGTCTTGGTCAGGCCATGGTCTCTGCTTGCCTTGCTGATTCTGCTTCCCCAGACCCTGCAGGAGCTGCAAAATGCTCCTTCTTCCCCCCATTGTTCATGTTCTTGTGGGTCCATTTGCATGTAGGATTTGGGGGAGTGGCAGAACTTGGGGGGGTGGGAGCAGGATTAGGTGACAGGAGCCAATTTGTGTGCATGCCAGAGAGGAGGCAGGGGCAGGAAGGAGCCAGATAGGGCTTTGTGCTTGTGCAGTGGGTTCCAGAGAGGAGGCAGGGGCAGGAGGGGGCCAGATGGGACTTTGTGCTCATGTGGTGGGTTAAGTCCAAGATCTCAGCAGGATGGTGGAGCAGGCCCAGGATCTGAGCAGGAGGTTGGCTGCCTGAGCTTGTGAGGAGGATGTAGCTTGGCAGGGCAGTGCAGGACCTGTTTGCCTCCCGCCTCATTCCTGCTGTGCTTTCCATGGCCATGGGCACTCATGTCTCCCTCCTCCATGTGGCTGCTGGGTCCTGCCTCATTCCAGCCTTAGCAGGCATGGGGGATGCAGAGGGGACCTGGACTCAGGTAGCTCAGCTCTGGTGCACAGCCAAGGCAGGGCCAGGCAGGGTGCTGGGGTACCAGCACAGGCATCTGACTGTGTTCCCAGCATTAAAGCCAAAGGGCTCAGCATCTGAGCCCTGGTGTCCCAAGCTCGCTCCTGGGTTGAGCCTTAGCCCACTCCAGCCAAGCACTTCTCTTGGGAAGGCTGTCCAGAGCGGACAGGAGACACCAGTGATGGAAAGGTGCCCTTTTCCATAGGGGTTGTTCCCTGCCAATCTCCCTCTGTGCTGTAGAGCTGGGTAGTTTCCCTCTGGAGCAGCTGGTTCCCATTGTCTTTCTTTGCGTGATTTCAGACGTGCCAGGCCCACCCGTTTTCTCAGGTACACGGATATTGCAGTGAGCTGCCTCTCCATCTCCAATAGACTGAGAAGATTGAGCCAGGTATCTTTGTGCCAGACGTTTTCTCTAGCCCTTAAACTGCTGTTTCATTTCTTCCCCAAATCTCTTTCTTACTTTCCTGTGTGCAGTCTGCAGCAGACGTGGGGGCTGCAGGCAGCATCCTGGCTTCACTCTCCCAGGGGCTGTATCCACAGGTCTTCGCTTATCCAGCTCTGCCCCTTATGCCCTGCTGTCAGACATCCTCCCAGAGACGCTGCTTCCCAGGGCTTCAGTGTGCTCAGCCCAGCGCCCCATTTCCATGGTGCTGGGGTGGGATTAGCAGCTCCCTGTGCTGCTGCCTGCCCGTCTCTGCTCACTTCCTCACCAATCTTTGAGATTTTACATTTACTCCCAATTTATCAGTGCAACTAATGACACAACTCCCTCCCTCTTATCTGCTGCCTGTCATCAGTGGACCTTGCCTTGTTTTACAAAGGAGGGTGGAGTGGCGTGACACAGACAGCACGAATGGGGAAACTAAGGCAGGTGGGGAGGAAGTGAATTTGCCAAGGTGAGCCAGCCACAATGAGGCCAGGAGCAGCCCTGGTTCTGCTGTCACCACTTGGGAGTCCTGGGTGCTGGAAACACATTGTGCTGACTAGCCCAGGACCCACTGGCACCTCTCCTGCGCTGTCACAGGGTGTGCTTCAGGCTCGCTGGTGAGGGCTGGTGATGCCCTGCCACCATGGTGCAACACCAGCACTGCCCTGGCTCCCGCTGTGTGAGAGTGCGGGAGGTGAGGGCTGCTGATGCTCAAGTGTTTGTCAGGAGCAGGTGCTGTGTGCCCTGCTCCTTTTGCTTCCCTGGAGGAAGTCTGTCTTGACTGATTCTGCTTTTTCTGCGTGATAAGCAGGTTTTCCAGTCCAGCCTAGTAGAAGACCTGTTGCACTACTGGGATTCCTGCAGGCTCAGATGCAGCTGTCATGGGCAGCTATGGGATTACCAGTGGCGTTGCTAGCTCCCTTACCTGCCCTCCTGTCTTTCCCCACTGGGCTCCCCAGGGGTGAGGGGTGCAAGATGATGTCTCTGTGTGACTATGCCTTGCCTGCACCGAGCTGGGGCAAGGGTACGTGTGGTGAGTGGGGCAATATGTGAGCCTGGCCTGGGTGTGGGGTGCAGGGGGGGCTGGCTGCTGAGACCCCCCCGGGGGGTAGGGGCAGGGGCTTTGCCCTGTGTCTAGATGGGAGTGCAGACTGCAGGGAAGGAGCAGGCCATCTGCTCGCTCTGATTAGCATGCTCTTTAAATAAGACTCTTATTTCCGCTGTTAAAAGAGCTCAGATCCCTTGTGCCCAGGCTGGGGCTGCAGCTAGCCCCACATGCTGGCAACAGATGGGATGGGGACTAACACGCTGCGGCACCCTGGCTTGACAGCGATACCCTCACGAGGCGCCCAACGGAGGGGCCGTGCAAGGTGCTGGGGGGCATCAGTGAGGGGCGAGGGCTCACCTGGCTCCTGGGTGGGGGCTGGCGGATTGTGTCTGTCCTGTGTCCCCCTCCCCCGCATCCAGGCACAGCTGCCAGGCCGAACTCAGCAAACTCATCTCCGGGGTGAACTCAGCTCTGGGGAATGCGCTGGGATTCCTGGGCACCATGCCAGAGTGTGGAGAGGTGAGGGGAAAGGCAGTCCTGCCTGGGGAGGCTCTGCTGCCCGTTCCCTTCCCTTAGCATGGGGCTGTGTCCTGCCTGGGGTCATGGCTTGCTCCCTCCTCTGCAGGAGGATGGCTGGGTTGCTGGGCTGGTGCTAGCACCTGGCCTGACTGAGTAAACTGGCCAGTGCATGTGAGAGGCCAAAGGGAGCCTAGGGGAAGTGTAACCCCTTCCCTGCTGGCCCGGGCAGGGGCTGGCCTTGAGCCACAGAGTGTGCAGGGGAGACCATAGGATGGGGCCTCACAAACGAGCTCAGGGTGCTGGAAGCCCTTGAGGAGATCGTGCCCTGTGTGTGTGGGGCTGGGGCTGTCCTGGGAGCCCCTGGAGCCCTCCCTGCCCCTGGGGATGGAGTCCTGGAGCAGGGTGCTGACTTTCCCTCCCCCAGGCTGCTGCTTCTCCAGGATTAAGGCATTAGATGTCCTTAGACAGTTCTGATGCCTGGCAGCTGCTATTGCCAGCCAAACCAACCAAGCCAGTCCTGCCAGCCCTGTGCAGCATGGGAAGGCAGAACTGCCATTGGGTGAGCTGGTTTGGGAGTGCTGGGCTTTGTCAGGCAGCATTCAGCACCGGGGGCTTCACGGGGTTGGGGGGTCCTGCTGGCTTCTTCTGTGGGGCCATCAGTGGGGTGCTCCTGGGCAGGTTCTGGCCTGGGCTGGGGCTCTGCAGGGAGCTGGAGGGGCCAAGGGAGACCCTGCCCACCCTGCTTTGGCCAGGCAGGTTCCCTCCTTAAAGCATGCACAGCTGGGCCAGGCTGGGAGACCCATTTCTGTGGTGCTGCCTCCATGTGCAGGGATGGGGCCGAGGGAAAGCAGGGATGGTGGAGATGGTGTGGGGGTGCCCCTTGCCCTGCCCACTGGTGCAGGTGTGGGCAGGGAGCCCCCAGGCACTGGGATGGAACTGACAGCAGTGCCAGGCGCTGCAAATGATGGGGTGGGGTGAGCTAGGTGGTGGGCATGGGGAGGACCTGGGGTGCCATTAGATGGGGTGCCCTGGGTGCGCACAGGGCTGGAGGAGTGTGCTCCCTGCAACAAGGACTGCTCGTGCGGTGGGTTAAGTCCAACCCTGGGACAGGTTCTCTCTGAGCCCAGGCGCTTTGTCCAGTGCTCAGCGAGGAAGATGCAGGCTGGGAGTCCTGGCTGTCTGCAGCTGGCCAGGAGGTGACGTAAGTGTAACTGGAGCAGGGTGCCTGTGGGCAGGTGGCTGCTGAATTGTTCAGAGCCTCTCCATGAATTCAGTGAGCTGGTGGTGGCACAAAGGGGTTGGCCAGGCTATTGCCTCTTGCTTCCCGGAGGGCCCAGCACATCAGTCTCCCCCCTCCGTGATGGGGACAGGGACCAAGCTGAGAGCAGGATGAGGGGCACTGGGGACCCTGCCTCCAGCCAGCCCCTGTATTTTCCCTGGGGAGGCAATCCTTGGGGCACAGGGCTGTGGGGCAGGCCAGGGGCTGGCACCAGCACAGCAGCTTCAACCAGCATCAACTAAAAAGGAGAAGAGCAGGGAGCTGATGGCAGCGCAGAGGAATGCCTGTGCCTCTGTGCGCAGCTTGGTGTGTGCTGGGGGGCAGCTGGGACCCACCAGGGTGTCTTCCCCCTCAGCTGCTGCTTCAGGGGGGTCTCATCCCACCACCAGCACTCGCTCAGGAGGGGACACCCAGCGCCAGCTCAGGACCTTGGCATGGTGCTGGGGCAGGGGATCCTGTGTCCGTCCCTCGCCCTGCACATGCCAAGGGCTGCCAGAGGACAGGGGTGTCCATGCTTGGCTGCGCTCCCAGCTGCTGTTCCTGGTGGGGGGGCCAGGTCCCCAGCTCACATGACACTGTTGGGCTGGGGACGGCTAAATATACAGCCTCATCCAAGTGTTGTGCCTCACAGGGCTGGGGTCATGCACCAGGGCAGTGTTGGCTACCTCTTGGCCTGGTTTGGGGGTGATGTGCCCCCTCTGTCCTCCACCCCATGCTGGTGGGGTCTGTCTGGGTGGTACTGACCTGAAAAAGCTCTCCCTGGTGCGCCCCAATCCTGCACCTGCTTGTCCTTACAGCGGGGTTGGGGTCACAGCTTGCAGGAGCTGCAATTGCTTCTCCGGGAGGGCTGGGCAGTGGGGGGGGGGGGGGTGGGGGGGGGGGGGGCCGTGACAAGCAGGATGCCCTGGGAAGGATGGGATTGTGCATCACTGGCATTGGGGGTCCTTGGGTGCTGCTGTGCTAGGACAGCCTTCCCTAACCCTAGCAGTCCCTGAGGTGCCCCATGTCTCGGGTGTGGGATGCTTAGCTCCAACCTCTAGGGCTGGGGGTGGGTGCTGGGTGCAGACTGGCATCTGGGGGATGCTGTGGAGACACATGGGGCTCAACCACCCCTGCACCCCCTCCAGGTGCAGCACCACCAGTCTGGGCAGATCATGGTGCTGAAGATGAACAAGCTGAGCAGCAACCGGAGCAACATGCTGCGGGAGGTACAGCTGATGAACCGCCTTTCGCACCCTAACATCCTCAGGTAGGGCCTGCTCCCCCACTGCGGTCCCCAGTCAGAGCTGCTACTGGGGCTGGGCAAGCTCCTGGGGCTGGTCCCTGCTGCAGCCATCCTCAGGTCCCCTCTGCCTCACAGGTTCATGGGGGTGTGTGTGCACCAGGGACAGCTGCACATGCTGACAGAGGTGAGAGTGGGGTTCCTGTGGGCAGGGCCTGGGGAGGGGATGGCAATGGCTATGGGGACACTTTCTTGGTCAGTGGCACATGTGCAGGGCAAGGTCTGCTGGGGGGCTGTGCCATTGGGTGGTTGGAGGACGCATTGGGGTGAGATGAGGATCCAGCTTTATGGGGGGGGGGGGTGTGCAGTGATGCAATGACCCGGCTCTTCCTATCAGTACATCAACGGTGGGAACCTGGAGCAGCTACTGGACAGCCCTGTGCCCCTCTCCTGGTCCATGCATGTCAAGCTGGCCCTCGACATCGCCCATGGCCTGCACTACCTGCACTCCAAGGGCATCTTCCACCGCAACCTCACCTCCAATGTATGGGGCATTCTGCTGCCCTCGTCCTGTACCCATGTTGCTGCCCGGGCACAGCTGACTGAGGAGCAGGAGGCTGCACTGTGCTGGGGCATCCCAGGAGCAATGGCTGGTGAGGCAGGGCTGGTGTGGTGGTGTGACAGGAGTCCTCCTGTGCCCCCAGAACTGCTTGGTGTGCTGTGAAGCCAACGGCTACACGGCTGTGGTGGGTGACTTCGGCTTGGCAGAGAAGATCCCCATCTACAGGTGTGTGGTCAGTGTCCACCCGTCCATCCCTGTCCTTGGAGTGAGGGGTTTACAGCCCACTTAGAGCAGGAGCTGGGGAGGGATGGACATTTGGGGTAAACTAGAAGGGCAGGGATGGGGGACAGTGAGGGTGCTCCCCTGCGGTGGGACAGATGGACGCATTTGGGGCTGACTAGGAGGGTATGCAGAAGGGGATGGTATGGGTGGGGAAACATGAGTTCATGGGGTGCATGGAGGAGGGTTAGCCCACGAAGGGGGATGGAGATGGCAATTTGGGCTGCCCCAGCGGGAGGATGGGAGGTGGGACAGGGGCAGGGGCAGGGGCTTGCAGGCAGCCCCTGACGTCCTGCCATTTTCCCCAGCGAGGGCAGTGAGAAGGAGCCACTGGCCATGGTGGGCTCCCCATACTGGATGGCACCGGAGGTGCTGCAAGGGGAGATCTACAATGAGAAGGTGATGCACTGTGGCTGCTGCATGCAGGGCTTTACCCAGGCTTGTGCTGCTGGCAGTTTGCAGGATTTGCAGCCCTGAGGGCAGTGGGGCGCACAGAGGAAAGAAACTGGGCATCCCTCAGGAGCAAGGTGGCAGGGCCCCCAGTGTGACTCTGCTGGGAGGAGGGGGGCTGTGAGTTTACAGAAGGGTAGGCACATCACCTCGGGGCTGCAGGGCTCCCCCCCCCAGTGACTCCCTGCTCTCTGCAGGCCGATGTGTTCGCGTACGGCATCATCCTGTGTGAGACCATTGCTCGCATCCCCACTGACCCCGACTACCTGCCCCGCACCGAGGTGACTCCCTGGGATGGGAATGGGGAGGGAGGGCAGCAGGCAGCAGCACCACGGCTGGGGCCACTTCACCAAACTAGGGGGACCATCCTCCTGCACGGGGCAGAGCCCCATGTGCAGGAGCTGCCTCATGTCTCGGGACAGGCGTGCTGTGTCCCAAATGTCTCCTGGCAGCAGGTGCTGCTGCCTGAGGAGGGATGCTCTCTGATGATTTGTCTTCGCCCAGAGTCAGCCTGGGTGGGAGAAGGGGATGGTTGGATTCAGAAAGAGAGCAGGAGGGATCTGTGTCCCAGCATCCCCCAGCCTTGACCCAACTTAGGGTGCTGCCAGGTCTGCAGCCCTGGGTGACATGCAGTCAGTGCAGCAGGTGGGGGAGGCCAGGCCACCCTGGGTCCCCTGGGCTATGTGGTGCCCTGGGGGACCTGGCCTCACTCTTCCTCCTTTCCCTGGTGCAGGATTTTGGCCTGGACGTCACCACTTTTGGCACCATGGTGGGAATTGACTGCCCGGCAGCCTTCCTCCAGCTCGCTTTCCACTGCTGCAGTGTGAGCCTCCCATCTCTGCTGCCAGGGCAACTGGGCAGGCAGCCTTGCCTGCGCAGGGGGAGAGGCAGGGAGCTGCCTTTGCTGGGCAGGGCTCCCTGGAGTTCTGGGAGGGCTGCAGACCTCATAGGGAACCCCTCCTACCCGCAGATGGAGCCCACCTCCCGCCCCTCGTTCCTGGAAATCATGCAGTGGCTGGAGGGTGTCCTGCAGCACCAGCCAGGCACCAAGGGCACTGGGGCCACCCTCTTTGGCAGCAGGGAGAGCCTGCCCACGCCTGGGACGTCAGCCACACTCAATGGTATGTGGGCACCCCAAGGACAGGCAATAGGGGTGTGCAAGGAGGGGGGCTGTGGGGTATCCCATCCTACCTTGTCAGCCATCAGGGAAGGAGACAGGGGTTGCACGAGGTCTGCAGGATGGAGCTGACTGCTGTTTTCCCCCCCGGGGTGCACCTCTGGGTTATTGGGTGCCCAGCACCCCATGGCACCCTGTTCCAGTAGCTGCACTGGTGATCAACTCCTGTGCCTGTGCCCAGGGGTAGCCAGGAGGGCAGCCGACTGCACTGAGCAGTTGCCCCTGCACAAGCTGGGGACGCAACACCTGCATTCAGACCAGCGCTAGTCCCGCAGCCAGTCTGACATGTTCCCCCAAAAATTGCCTGCTCTGCTCTGGCCACTGGAGCCTTACAGTGGGGCCAGGACCAAGGAGACACTGCCCCGCATCAACCCCTTCTCCCAGCACAAGGACCTGAAGGGAGGGAAGACACACCAAGCAAGTCGGTCACCTCGCTCACCTTTGACCTGCCACCTCCCAGCCCTGCTTCAACTCAGCACCCCCATGACACCTGTGATGGAGGTGTAGTGTGACTTCTTAACCCCTGCTGCCGGCCCCTGCAAGTGCTACTTGCTGCCTGCCTCCCCTGAGCTGCCCTGCCGAGGGGGCCTGGTGCTGGACGTAGGGTCCCCCTGTCCCACTGCTAACCCCCAGCCCCCTGTCCTCCTCCTCCCTCTGGCTTGGGGACAAGCCTTCCCCCCCAGCCCTGGTGCAGAGGAGCAGATGGACTGTGGTCCTGACAGCCCCAAGCTGCTGCAGCTTCCCCCGCCACCCCCAACAGCAACTTCATCCACATGGCAGCCTTGGGCACCCAAACCTGGCAGCCAGAATCACAAGCCCCCAACAACAACCACGTGGTCGTGAACAAACCCCTGTCTTGGGGCAGCGGGCTGGAGCATGGCTTGTTCAAGCTCAGCATCCCCTGCATGTCAGACTGGAGCAGATGGAGCATGCAGCCGTGCTGCTCAGGCATGGCTCCAGCACCATGCTGGAGCAGGATGAGGTGCCACCCTGCCCCAGCTGCTGCTAGGTGCCTTCAGCTTTGCCTCTGTCTGCTACCAGCTGGCACCCAGCCCGCCCCGCTACCAGAACCTCAACTGCAAGGCTAAGAGACTCCTCTACCACAACCAGGGCCGCCACCAGAAAGCCCCAGGGCCAGTGCTGGCAGAGCCCAGCCTGAAGCTGCCAGAGACACAGTCCTAGTGCCTGGGACCCCTGTGGAGCAGGGCTGGGTCTGGCTGCTCCTCGGACTCCCCCGCAGCCGCAGCACTGGGCAGGTGTAGGAGCCCAGCATGTCCCTGTGGTCTGTCCTTACTCTCTTGGCTTCTGGTGGCCACAGTGCCCTATGCCATGGCCACCATGGTACTGCTAAGGCACCTGTTCTACTGGGATTGGCCTCAGGGGTCTGCAGGGAGCCCCCAGGGGCAGGCTGGGTCCCTGACAGGGACTGAAATGCAATAGCACCCCTGCCCTGGGCATGCTCCAGAACTGCCCTGGGCAGCAGGGCTGGTCCTCCACAGGGCCCCCAGGGCTCAAGCCCTGGATGCAGGACCCCCCTTCCCCAAAGGCTCACCACTCCACGAGCTCTCGCCAAGGGGTGTGCAATGAGCCAGGAGCCCCCCATGGCCCCCCCAGGCCATGGTGTGAGCGGGGCTGGGCTGGGGGCAGAGGTGTAAGTGTGTGTATGTGTGTGTTGGGGGACCCTGTGGGGCTGGTGGGTGTCCCCATGCTTCCTCACAAGTGTGGGAAGAGCACCCTGTCCCTGACATGGGGAGAAGCATGCAGGGGCTGGGAGAGGGGTGATGCCCGTGGGGGCAATGATGAGGGCTGGGTGCTGAGCCAGTATGGTGCCCCATGTCCCCCTGGCACACAGGGTCAGGAGCGGGGTGCTGGCAGAGGGGCCAGGGCCCCATCCTGCCCAGCATCCCACCCCAGAGCCTCCCAGGCGGCTGGGGGAAAGGGGCTGGTGGACAGCATGGCCAGGCTGCCTGGCCCCTGGCAAGGGTGGGAGCTGGTTTTCCTCCCTCCCGCACAATGCACTGGTGAATGCAAAACTCTTATGGGTTTTTTTATTATTATTAATAATAATAATTGCTAGTAATATTGTCATGGTTTGGGCCGGGCTGGCCACTGAAACAAACAACAGATGCTGTCTTTTACTTCTCTCTCCTTCAGCTTATTTAAAGTGCTCAATAAAAACTGAATGTCCCAGCGACCCAGGCTGCCACTTCTGTCTCTTGGATGCATGTTGGATGGGGTGGCACAGGCTTGCCCAAGGGCTTTTGAGGCCCCCCCTCAGGGACCACGAGCCAGCCTGGCTCAGCCCCAGGTCTTAACAGCTCCAAAGTGATCATTTCAGTTGAAACAGCTTCAGTCAGATTCCCATTTATTATTTAGGTTTATGCCCTCAAGTTCATTTGTGGTGGTACACAAGAAAGTAAAGAGCAGACAAGCTGTGTCTCTTTATTGCTACAAAGTGGATTCAGCCAGCAGACAAGACAGTGACATGTGCCACCTCCAAAATACCTGCCTTTAACACCCTTTTGCTCTTCAAGCAAGCTCATTCACATTGCAATTAATCAACTATATATGGCAAACACGACCCCATAATAAACTGACAGCATCTTCACCTGGTTGAACATGACTTCCTCTGCTCTTGCCTGGATGCAGCGTTACATCAGGGCTTTTTTTGCTTAATACGTGCATGTGCACATGTGTAATAACTATTTAAAGTCATGATGATTTGTCTTGCAAAGCATCAGTCTGCTGTAAGTCCTGGAGTTGCTTTTGCTTTTGAAAGGCACCATCACATAGTAGCCCTAAAGGTCACTGCTCTACTTCCTAATTAGCAAAAAAAACCCAACTGCCAGCACAGGTGCCGGCCAGTTCAAGTGCAGCTTTTCTCCTTTGCCAACTTTGCAACCAGCTGAAACCATGACAGTTGCCTGAAAGCCAGGGGCCAAGCTGCTCCCAGTATGAGGCCAGAGAGAAAGTCCCTGCTGTGGGGAAGGGACCTGGCTGGGTGTGGGGCTGTGCTATCCCCTGCTCCCGTGTCCTTGCATACCTGCACCACAGCTCACTCCATGCTGGGGCTGTTGCATGGCTGCAGTGCTGAGCATCAGGGCTCACTCCACTCTGCAGCCAGGTTTGGGCTCCTGTCCTGGTTTGAGGTAAAACAGAACCAATTTTCTGATTTGTAATTTTACTTTTT
This sequence comes from Sterna hirundo, assembly GCA_009819605.1. Lineage (NCBI taxonomy): Eukaryota > Metazoa > Chordata > Aves > Charadriiformes > Laridae > Sterna > Sterna hirundo. Next base: position 12,441,052 of record CM020463.1, read on the forward strand.
AGCTGGGCCTCTTCTAACTGACTAAAGTCTGAAATTAACAGCATATTGTTCAGACACTGTTCACTCTCCGAGTGATAAGACCTGATTATCCCAAGGAATGGTACGCAGAGAGACTCTTGCTTAGACTTATTGCTATAACAACCAAGGTCAGCTCACTTCACTGTTTGCCCCGTTAGAGGGTCGGAAGCGGAGAAGCCTAGAGGGGTCCCACCTGCAGGGAGGAGCGGTTGGGACAGGTGACCCAAAACTGACCAACAGGGTATTCCATCCCATCTGCCCCATGCTCAGTATAAAAGCTGAGGGATCAAAGGGTCAGCTCTCTTTCTTCAATGACGTCCGAGGAGGACCCTGTCTGTTCATCTGCCTTTGATCCCGATCCGAGCATTCCTAACTCCAGATCCAGAATCCAGCTCCTGTCTGTTGCTGACTCCAGTCTGGGACTTTCCCTGTGCCTGCTGGTGATGTGATCGTCATCCTGGGAGCTGGATACGGTTTTGTATATATTGTATACTTTATTATTATTTTTATTATTCTATTATTATTTACTATTTCCTTATTTATTATTATTTTCATTAAAGTAGTTTAGTTCTTTTTCTAAACTCGTAAATCTCCTTATCTCTTCCTCTCCTCTCTTTGGAGAGAGGCAGGGGAGGGACATCTGTCATTCTGATTGACCAATCCAGCCAAACCATGACAGCTCCCTATGATGTGCCAGCCCCTGTGCTCAAGAAGACCCAGTGTACCCTGTGCAGGTGTGGGGCCGAGCTGTGGGGCCTGTACCACTCTGCTGAAGCATGTCATCTGTGGGGAAACAGTCGTCACCACCACCTCCCCCAGCCTGCATGATGCCCGAGCATCACTGTGGACAAGGGAGCAGGTGGGAAGGACCTGGGTGGCCCCTGGGCAGGGGTCTGCAAGAGGGAAGGGGGTTGCTTGAGTGGATGGAACATCCCAGGCAGGGGTGCAGCAAGGCTGAAGCAGAGGCATCACAGGGCACAGGCACTTTAAGGGAAGGCAGAGGGTGAGGGTGAGGTGCTGCCCAGCCTCCCCTGCATGCAGCGAGACTGGGAAGGCAGCTTGCAAAGGGGTTTCCCCCATCTTGCCCCTTTGCTGTCCCACAGCTTGCAGGGGGGTGTGGGGTGTCTCTTGAGCTACCACAGGCCAGGGGCTGCCATGGCAGCAAAGGGATGGAGGCAGGCTCCATCCAGCATAGGGATGTGCCTGCATTCCTCTCCCTTTCCTGCCGAGCCAGAGGTCAACATGCCCCATGCGGAGGCTCAGGCTCCCTGCTTTCCTCCACAAACACCCCATGGGCTCCATGCACCCCAGGGCACAGCAGAGCCTGGCATGGGCACACTTACCGCAGTGGTGCCAGGGCCAGCAGTCATTGTCATATCAAAGGGGAGCTCAGCCCCACTGCCTTCTCACAGATCCAGAGGTGCAGGTCATTGGGACTGGCGCACTGGGCAGGTTTGATGTTCCCATGGCTTATTATGGCACAGGACCCATTCAACTTTGACTGCCATGGCCTGGATGGGGAAATGGCACATCAGGGGGCTGCCACCGCCCTATCCAGCATCCTCTGCCGAGGGCTGCAGGCAGCCAGGGTGGCCGACAGGTTCCCTCTTGCACGCTCACTGATTTCAGAGGCTGAAGCCTCAGCCAATGCATCCCTGCCCTCCCTCAGGCAGGCTGAGAAACCCCTCTGCCTGAGGTTTGCATTACTTGCGACTCCCTTTAGCCTTACCCCTGCTTGAATCTCAGCCTCGCATCCGGGGAATATTTCATCCCTGCAGCACAGAATCACAGAATCTTCATGGTTGGAAAGGACCTTTAAGATCATCGAGTCCAACCAAACAACCTACAGACTCTGCCACTAGAGCATGCCCTGAAGTGCCACATCCAGACGTTTCTTAAACACCTTTAGGGATGGGGACTCAACCACCTCCCTGGGCAGCACCCAGTGGTGGGGAGAGCCTCGTGGACGGCTGGAGGAGCTGCCCATCTGGCAGTGCTGCCCTGGGCCATGGGGCTGAAGATGGAGGAGCAGGCAGTGATCAGGGGCTGGGTAGCCAGCACCCAGGCCAGACAGGTCTGTTCCTTCCCACTGCTCTCAGACACCACAAGAGGAAGCTGTGGCGAGCTGGGGAGGGCGTGCACATGGTGGGGAGGAGTCCAGGACTCTCTACCGGCAGGAAGGATGGATTTCCCCTCAAGGAGGGACTGGGGGAGGCACATGGGTGATAGAGGTGGTACTAAAGCACTTTGTCTAGACCCCAAATAAAATTTGTGGTTTCTTTTGTCCCCTCTCACTGCCTCCTGCTCACGCAAGCCCTGCACGTGCCCCCCCCAAGGCTTGACTGTCCCTTTGCACAGCCTTCGAGCATCTCATTACACTGCTGCACCTGCCTCCCCTCAGCCTCAGCTGCTTTGATGCTCTTGCCCAGTGCTTGTGCCTGGGACTGGGTACCATTGGGATTTAAAATGCTTCCTAAAGCCATGCTGGAGGAGAGGGGTTTTGTCAAGAGGCTGTTGTAAGGGATGGACTGTAACTTCCCTGCCGAGGGGCAGAAGGCCCTCCAAGCCTTCAATGGAATGCCTCAAACACTCGCAAGGAAATAAATAATGCAGGCCTGGCCTTCAAAGAACTGATAAGGCTAACACTTCTGGCCCCTGGAAGTGTGGGAGAACTGTCTTGTGAAGACAGGAGAGTTCTGCCACTCGTGTGGTGAGCTTGCTAGTTCTCAGTTCTCAAGGCCATTGTGTCCGATGAGTGACCTTTGCTTCATTATCCGTGAAATGCATATGAAAGCGCACACCCCTGCATATGCTAATGAAGATTATAGAGATCATGCTAAGCATGTATGACTATGGCACTCGTCTCTCCACCCAAATCATGCTACACGTCACCTGGGAGAAGGGAGAAACCTGAGACGAGGCTGTCCTTGGCAAGTGGGGTGGACCATGCTAATTCAGCAAACATAAAAGGGGAAAATAAGTGTCCCTGAGGGGGGGAACAAAGAAGAAGCAAAAGAAGAAGGTAGTGCCTGGGAAGATTCTTCCCAAGAAAGAAGACCGTGCCTGGGAAGATTCTCTGAAAAAGATGCTGGAACCAGGGCCGGTGATCTCTTTATCTCTGTCTTTTTTCTCCGTCTTTTCCTTTCTCTTTCCCTCAGTTTCTCTTTTCTCTTAGAATTGTTAAGTAATGGTTAGAGTTATTAAGTAACGACCTTAAGTACGACCTTAAGTACCGCTTGCCATAAGTTGTCCTATTCCTGTTGTTCAGTAACACAATGCATACCTCACCACTTGCCATAATTTGTTATATACCTAACCAATTATCGTGGACTTGTTAAGACCTACACTAACCATTTTGGTAAGCTAATAAATGTTTGTATATGGACCTTGAGATTTATCTCACCTTAGTCCGCACTGTTGAGAATTTACGAATCTGAAGTCACTTACCCCCCCTCTTTACTGGGAGCGGGACGTGACAGCTGTGCCACCAGGTACCTTTCATAAAGGGAACGGTCCACCCAGAACCAGGCATCTAAGACCACCTCACCATCCAGATCCCCTTCCTCCAGCCAGCCATAGTCATACCAGGGGAAGCTGCTCTTCTGCAGCCCAATCTAGTACGGGATGTCTGCATTCTTCAGGAAGGTCTGGAGAAGGGGGAAAAGGGCCTTTTCGTGTCTTTTCCACAGTGTCTACAGACTGCGGTGTCTGCGGGGGGTGACCGTCTCCCCAAGGAGCCCCTGGGGCCAGAGCTCCATGGGGCAGGACAGCTGAGCAGCCCTGATGCCCCGCTCCAGCCTGGGCAGCATCCAGGGGTGCCAGAACCTCTCCATCCCACATCCACTACCAGCCATGTACTCCAGTGATTGGCCTTGCACCCTCCAATGTTTTGTCAGGGTGCTGGCCCACCTGGGGACCCCAGGGCTGGATGCACCAGTTCCTGCCCTCAGCTCCCCCAGTACCCTACCAGAACGGTCCTGTGACTCCAGGATTTGGTGACTAGGAGCTGAGAATATTTCTTCTCACACTCATCTCTGCTGTCCTCCCATGTCGTCTTCTCCAATGAGATGAAGAGGCACTTGCCCCTGTACAGCAGCCAGCCTGAGGGACAGCAGTCTGGGGGCAGGGGCACAGCTCAGGTGCTTGCTCAGCCACAGATGCCTGGGGAGGCCCATCCTGGACTAGGAACAGCCCCTGCATCTCCCCAGCAGACATTGTAGGCTCAGCCTCTGTTCAGGCATAGCTTCAGCCTTTGGACCACCCCACCCCCATCATGTGGCTAAAAAGCCAGTGCCCGTGCCTCGGCACTGCATCTGCTGAGGAGTGCTGGGGTCCCCTGGAGTACCCCATCCCTGGTCCACCATCGCCCTACCTATAGTCGTGCAGGAGTGCAGGATGGCCACAGTGCTCTCACTGTTGTTGAGCTTCCCCTGCACCTCCTGCATCTCCCTCTCCATCTTAGAATCATAGAATCATCTTCATGGTTGGAAAGGACCTTTGAGATCATCGAGTCCAACCACACACACACACATGTCGGAGTGGGAGCCGGACCCAGAGTAACGACGAAATCTCAATATGAGTATGATCGTTCTCCCTTTATTCAAGTTTTCACAGCATATTTATAGACAGACCGTAAAAGACAGTAAAAGCACACGCTAGCAAAAGTGATTGGTTTACAACCTATGTTTATGTGACTAAAACAGTTCATTGGTGCACCTCTTGTGAGTTCATTGGTGCACCTCTTGTGCCCACCCATCGCTACACAAGACAGCTTCTCCCTCTCTCTACAGATGCAGTTCTGCTTATCTTTACGGTTTTGTTACTTCTGCTTTTTTAAGGACTTCAAGGAGAGTTCACGGTCACATTCAGGCCTGTAACTAAGGCTTCTCCTTGAGGCTCATATCAGAGGCTGGATTGTTCATCGCAATCAGATCATGTCCCTTCTCACTCAGCCATTCCTCCACACACACACACAAAAAAAACCAAACAAACAAAAAAACCCCACAACCAACAATCTCTGCCCTGCAGAGCACACCCTGAAGTGCCACATCTAGATGTTTCTTAAATACCTCCAGGGATGGGGACTCAACCCCCTCCCTGGGCAGGCTGTTCCAGTGCCTGACCACTCCTTCAGTAAAGTAATTCTTCCTAATATCTAATCTAAACCTGCCCTGCCGCAACTTCAGACCATTTCCTCTGGTCCTGTCATTATCCACCTGGGAGAAGAGGCCACCACCCACCTCTCTCCAACCTCCTTTCAGGGAGTTGTAGAGGGCAACGAGGTCTCCCCTCAGCCTCCTCTTCTCCAAGCTAAACATGCCCAGCTCCCTCAGCCTCTCCTCACATGACCTGGTCTCCAGACCCCTCACCAGCCTGGTAGCTCTCCTCTGGACACGCTCCAGCACCTCAATGTCCCTCCTGTACAGAGGGGCCCAGAACTGAACACAGCACTCGAGGTGAGGCCTCACCAGTGCCGAGTACAGAGGCACCATCACTTCCCTACTCCTGCTGGCCACGCTGTTCCTGATACAAGCCAGAATGCTGTTGGCCTTCTTGGCCACCTGGACACACTGATGGCTCATCTTCCCCAGGACGGCCATGACACGTGCCAGATCAGTACCCAGCTCCAGCTGGCTGCTGTCGCCCTCTTGCCATGCTCACTGTAGTTCCACTCTGGCCCATGCCAGCTCCAGACGCATCTGCTCCAGGCTCTGCTCCCGTGCGCTCACCTCCTGCAACAGGTGGCCCCACTCGGCCGCATGCTCGTGGGAGGCATTCCACAGGCTGTGGGTGACCTGCCAGTTTGGGGACAGGCTGGGTGAGCTGGGGCATGAGGATGGGACAGCTCGGGCAGGGGGACACAGGACTGACCCTGCTCAGGGGGTAGTGTGGGCATGGCTGGGTCAGGCAGGGCAGGGCAAGGCAGGGAGGTGTTCATGCTGAATGGGAAAGGATGGGAAAGACACAGCAGGGAAGTGTATCATCAGGAGCTGGGCAGGACCTGGCAGGGGAGAGCAGTGCAAGGCAGGACAGGGTATAGGAGCAGACAGAGCAGGGCAGGGGCTGGGACAGGGAGAGTGCAGCAATACGAGGCTGGGCAAGGCCTGGAAGGGAAGGGGAAGGAGCAGAAAGGGAGAACAAGATGGGGAAGATGGGTGATGGGGGGCAAGGGAGATATCCATGACATGCAAGGGATACAGGACATCATGGGGCAGAGGGACCTAGCCCCAAGCAATGCGTATGAGCAATCCTCTATTCACCTGCGGCAGCACCCACCCCAACCCAGCTGCCTCCCTCTCCCTGTGCTGCCCAGCCATGCCCAGCCCCGACAGTGCCCACCCCCCCAACTCACAGCAAGCCCCCAGGGCCACAGTGGCCACCAGCAGCAGCAGGCAGGTTGCCAGCAGTCCCATAGAGATGCACCACCGCCTGGACCAGCACCCTGCAAGACACAACCGACCATGGGCACCATCTGCTGCCAACTCCAACTGGAAACCAGGAAACCCCTGGCAGCCCCCAGACATCCCGCCTGCAGGCAGCAGAATGGCAGCATGGTGGCACGATGTGGGTGCTTCCTCTCTTCAAGGATGGGAGCAGGAGCACCCTGAAACACCACCCACTACCCACGCCAGGACCTCCCCGGGTCCCCTGGGCTCCAGCCGGGCACTCACCTGGGCTAGGCTGAGCCCCATCCCCATCCTGCCCGACTGGCACTGGCTGCACATTCTCATAGGGGCTCTCTGCCTCGCCCATGCCAAGGGCTGTTGGAGGAAGGCAGGGGGAGAGTGGCTGAGTCCATGGGGCTGGGCATGGTGGGGGCATTGGGGGCATCCCCGTGGGCTCTCACCTGCCTCCAGCGCCTGGCTGGCCATGCTCCGGCTCCCCATCACCTTGGCAAACCTCAGGTCAGTATAAACCATGCTCTGGGCCATGTGGGCAAGCACTGGGCAAGCCCTAAGCCCTGCTGGCTCCCAACCTGCTGGCTCCCAACCTGCCTTTGGGATGCCTTTCAGGGATGGTCCTGCTCCCCAATGATTGCGCTGTCTCTCGGGGATGCAAAGGAGAAGTGCGGTCGGTGTCTGCAGAAGCAGAAGTTTGCTCTGAGCTGTAGCAGATGGGACCAGCAATGCATGGCTGTGGGGACCAGCACCCTCTCATTGGTCCGAGCACCTCCGGTTCATCCCCTCCCATGCCCTGAAAGTGCTCATGGTCGCCCTGGGCACGCAGCAGGTCCAGGACACTGGCAGAATGAGGTCAGGGCACTCGCAGAGCAAGGACAGACCCAAATCCCTGGGCCAGGGGCCAGCTGGAGGAGAGCAGGGCCAGCCTGGACACAGGAGCACATTGCCTTGGGGCCAGCCCCGGGGAGGTCTGAAGGTCTCCACAGATGCAGATTTCCCCTTCCAGCCTCTGGGAATGGGAATTTCCCCATTATGGAGCTTGTGCCGCTGCCTCTCATCCTCTCCCTGGTCCCCTCCTAGAAGACCCCAGCTCTGGCATCACTCCAAACCCCCACCAGAGAGTTGCAGAGAGCAATGACACCCACTTTACCTTCCCTTCCCCAGACCACAACCCCAGCACCCACAGCATCTCCTCCTCAGTCCCAACCTCCAGCCCCTCAGCATCTCAGAGGCCCAACCACATCCAGAGAAAGGTACATTTCAGAGAAGGTCACTGACCTGCAGACCAGCTGGACACAGCCAGTTCCTGGGACAGGACTGGAAGTGTGCAGGGGTGCTGGTGGAGCACAGTATTGAAAGACTCCATCATAGAATCGTAGAACCATAAAATTGCCTAGGTTGGAAGGGACCTTTCAGATCATCGAGTCCAACCATCAACCCAACTCTGACAAAAACCATCACTAAACCATATCTCTAAGCACTATGTCTACCTGTCTTTTAAATACCTCCAGGGATGGTGATTCCACCACTTCCCTGGGCAGCCTGGTCCAATGCTTGATAACCCTTTCAGTGTAAAAATTTTTCCTAATATCCAGTCTAAACCTCCCCTGGTGCAACTTGAGGCCATTTCCTCTTGTCCTATTGCTTGTAACTTGGGAGAAGAGACCACCACCCACCTCTCTACAGCCTCCTTTCAGGTACTTGTAGAGAGCGATAAGGTCTCCCCTCAGCCTCTTCTTCTCCAGGCTAAACAACCCCAGCTCCCTCAGCCGCTCCTCATAAGACCTATTCTCCAGACCCCCCACCAGCTTCGTTGCCCTTCTCTGGACCTGCTCCAGCACCTCAAGGTCTTTTTTTGTGGTGAGGGGCACAAAACTGGACATGTTACCATAAGATCCGGTTAAAGGGAAAACCTCTAAGACTTGTTCTGAGTTTTAGAAGGTAGGCATTCTTTATTGCAGTGCTGGATGCACGGGGGATTGTTTGTCTTAACATGCATACCGTATGTTAAACAAAACACAGTTTTTATTAGGCTATCACATACATATGCATTTTGATTCCCAGGATGGTTATACATATTCACTCAAATTCTTGGAACTCATTTACATAGTCCCCTCCTATAGAACACATGTGTGGTTGAGTCGTGGTGGTCCCTCTGGTGGTCCTCAGTGGTCGTAGACCCCAAAACTTGCAGTGACTGCTTGGTGAACTCAGTCGATCTAGCCATATATGGTTCTTTGGCTTGCAATATGTTTCAGTGGTCAGTTTCTTCAGTCTGTTCTCATTCCTAGGTACCTGCTTTATTCTTAACCAACCAGCTGTGAAACTCATAACTTCTCCTATCATTCATGCTGCCTTATACTAATGGCACTACTGATTTATAACTTATAAGAATTTTGCTGAACTATCAGGTTACCTTTATTCATTGGCTTTAGCCTGATATCAGACACAGTACTCGAGGTGGGGCCTCACCAGTGCCGAGTACAGGGGAACAATCACTTCCCTAGTCCTACTCACCACGCTCTTCCTGATACAGGCCAGGATGCTGTTGGCCGCCTTGGCCACCTGGGCACGCTGCTGGCTCATAGTCAGCTGTCCGTCCACCAGCACCCCCAGGTCCTTTTCTGCCGGGCAGCTCTCCAGCCACTCTGCCCCAATCCTGTAGCGTTGCTTGGGGTTGTTGTGACCCAAGTGCAGGACCTGGCACTTGGCCATGTTGAACCTCATACCATTGGCCTCAGCCCACCGATCCAGCCTGTCCAGATCCCTCTGCAAAGCCTTCCTACCCTCAAGCAGGTGGATACTCCCACCCAACTTGGTGTCATCTGCAAACTTACTGAGGGTGCGCTCAGTCCCCTCCTCCAGATCATTGATAAAGATATTAAAGAGGACCGGCCCCAGTACCGAGCCCTGGGGAACACCACTCGAGACCAGCCACCAACTGGATTGAACTCCATTCACCACCACTCTCTGGGCCCGGCCCTCCAGCCCGTTTTTAATCCAGCAAAGAGTACTCCCGTCCAAGCCATGGGCAGCCAGTTTCTCCAGGAGGATGCTGTGGGAAACCATGTCAAAGGCCTTACTAAAGTCCAGGTAAACAACATCCACGGCCTTTCCCTCATCCACCAAGCGTTCGTTTCAGTGTCCAGTCCAGCCCAAGGCACGACACCAATCCTACCCCCTGCTGGGAGAGAGGGGCTTGGCCCTCCGCATGTGCCAGGAGGGACACCCAGAGATGTCCATGCAGGAGCTGCATGCTGCTCACACAACCCAGGTAGTCTCTATTGAACTTGTAATTGCCCCCAGGACCAAAGCCCTCCAAGACAAGTCCCAGCAGGCCTTTTAGGTTTTTGTGCATCACCCAGCCAAAGTGTGTTTACTGTAGTCTCCACAGACTGGACAGGCACCAGCAGACAAGCTGCTGTTCAGCCCAAGCCCTCCGTGGGACCAGGGAGGCAAAGGGTCACCTCTCAGCTGCCTTCCCCAAGAAGCATAAACCCCAGGCAGCCACCACAATCAGAAAGCCCTGAGGGACCTGCTCCATCCTGCACAGGAGCTGCTCCATGCTGCCACCAGGCCATGGGAATGCTTGGGTTGATGCTGGCTCCTGACACTTCTTTCAGTGCTGTGGCAGCTGCTGTTTTCCGCTGTGCAGCAATGTGACCAAGTCAGTGAGCTGGAGGAGGCACATCCTCCATCCCAGTACCCTCATTCCCCAAAGCCAGCCACAATGTCTGAGTGCCAGAGTTTATTGGCAAAGTGCAGAGATCTGGGGGGGTGAAGAGCTCTGGGTGAGGAGGTGGCGGTGCCTAGGGATGCCGGTGCGCTTGGGTTGAGCAGGGCTGCAGGGGGGGCACAGGGTGGTGGGACAGCTGGGCTGGAGGTCCCCATGGTTACCAAGGCCCTACACAGGTGTAGATGGTGTTTCCCCAGAGGAAAGCAGGGGACAAAGACCAGAGGCACTGCAGGGCTGCTGCATTCTTCTCGCAGACCCAGCCATGGGCTTCCCTGCAGAGGTTGCCAGACAGCCCCAAGCCTGACACCTTGCCGCAGGCCAGGAAAGAGCTGGTGGAGCGCTGGATTGGGAAGAGCCTGCAGGGAGAGAGCGGGCTGAGATGGGATGGGCAGGATGGGATGGGGCTGGCCCATCAGCAGCTCCTCCAGCCAGGGACTGGAGGCTGCGCAGAGATGCTGTGGAGGCAAAGCTCACCCTCCACATGGAGCACTGTCCCCTAACACCCTCCTGCCAATTAGGACACATGCTCTGATTCCCCCACCTGCCCTACCCCTGCCTGCTTGGCATGCAGCCCCCAGCCCCATCATGCATGCAGCAACCACAGGCCCCTCCTGGCAGGGCTTGGCACCAGTTGCACCAAGCAAAGCCCTGTGCTGGGAACCTGCTTTTGGGGGACCACCCCAATCCCTCACCCAAGCAGGGTGGGGGCACTGGGGTCAGGCCCCTGCAATCTTCCCTTTCCTAAAATGCCCCAGTGCAGCCCTGGGAAACTGAGAGGTGGCCAAGACGTGGAGTATGTCCCTGCCCTCCAGTGGGCTGCCTGTCCCCCCCCCACACTTCCCCAAGCCCTGGTGTTGGACCCTCAGCAGCCCTGGCTGGGGACAAGCTGACAGCCTCACCCCTTCAGTGCAGTGCCAGCCACTTCCAGTCAGACCTGGAGCCATCCTGCTTCAGTCCCACATGGAAGACCTCCATGTTGGCCACGCGCACCAGGAAAGCCTAATGCAGGAGAGGACCCTCATGAGCTCCCGGGGGGACACCCAGCCCCAGACACATAATTAACAACAGGGGCTGCACAGTTTGGGCACAGCATTTCCGGCTCCCTGCCTGGAGGCTTGGCTGGGCTTTGGGCATGTGGGCCAGAGACAGGGAGCTGAGACGATGCTGGTGATGGCTAGGTGACTGCTGAGGGACCTTGAGGTGGTCACCAACGCAGCCCAATGCCCACAGGGGGTTGGACTGGCCAGGCTGAGCGCGCTCACTAGGGTGGCATTGGCTCAGATGGTGACCAGCTGTGCCCCTCTGGAACAGCAGTCCTCTCTGCTCTGCTCCCAGCTCTTTTTGAGGAGGAGTAGTAGCACTGCCCCGCATCCCAGAGCCAGCTGGCTGGGCAGAAATGACATCACCCTGCGCACCAGAAATGCAGTCTGGGGGAGCAGCCAGGACAGGGCAGTCAGCAAGAGCTGCCACCAGCCCCCAGCACAGAGGGAAGCGGGGTGACAAGGGGCAGCCAGGGTGCCAACCAACCCAGCATGCTCTTGCAGCTTGCCCCATAGATGGGACCCTCCATTTGCCCTTACTCTGGAGCCCAGCTCCCCATCAGGAGCCACAAGGGACATGGGTTGGTTACACAAAGGTGCTGGCATTGGGCAGGTGGGTCAGGGAGGGGAGCTCCAGGTTTGGGGGTGTGATACAGACATAATTTGAAAAGTGCTGAGAACACACTCAGGATTTCAGCTTCACCAGAGGCTGGTTGAAAGAGAGTGCCTGATGCCATTTGGCATGTGGATGCTCGTGGCAGCCATGAGCCTGGTGCTGGTGGCATGCCCAGGCAACACTGAGCCGCGCTGGGATCATCTCTTCCAAAGGGGTCCCAGCAGTGCAGCCTGTTCAGCAGCCCTGGAGCAGTTCTCCATGCCATGAGCCGGGGGACAGGCAGCAAGGGTGGAGGAAGACTTGGGGGGGACACATTCTGGAGTAGGGACAGATCATAGAATCATAGAATCATTTAGGTTGGAAAAGACCCTTGGGATCATCGAGTCCAACCATCAACCCCACTCTACAAAGTTCTCCCCTACACCATATCCCCTAACACCACATCTAAACGAGTCTTGAACACATTCAGGGATGGTGACTCCACCACCTCCCTGGGCAGCCTATTCCAGTCTCTGACCACTCTTTCCGTGAAGAATTTTTTCCTAATGTCCAGCCTAAACCTCCCCTGCTGCAGCTTGAAGCCATCCCCTCTTGTTCTAGCGCTAATTACCCGTGAGAAGAGACCAGCCCCAACCTCTCTACAATGCCCTTTCAAGTAGTTGTAGAGAGTGATGAGGTCTCCCCTCAGCCTCCTCTTCCTCAAACTAAACAGTCCCAGCTCCTTCAATCGCTCCTCATAAGGTTTATTCTGCAGGCCCTTCACCAGCTTCGTTGCCCTCCTCTGCACTCGCTCCAGCACCTCGATATCTCTCTCGTATTGAGGTGCCCAGAACTGGACACAATACTCAAGGTGGGGCCTCACCAGTGCTGAGTACAGGGGGACAATCACCTCCCTCCTTCTGCTGGTCACACTATTTCTAATACAAGCCAGGGTGCCATTGGCCCTCTTGGCCACCTGGGCGCACTGCTGGCTCATGTTCAGCCGCTTGTCAATTAGAACCCCCAGGTCCTTTTCTGCCAGGCAGCTCTCCAGCCACACTTCCCCAAGCCTGTAGCGCTGCATGGGGTTGTTGTGGCCCAAGTCCAGGACCCGGCACTTGGCCTTGTTGAAGCTCATTCCATTAGCATTGGCCCATCGATCCAATCTATCCAAGTCTCTCTGTAGAGCCTCCCTATCCTCATGTAGATCAACACTCCTGCTTAACTTGGTGTCATCTGCAAACTTGCTGATGATACACTCTATGTCCTTATCAAGGTCATCAATAAAGATGTTAAACAGAAATGGTCCCAACACCGAGCCCTGAGGGACACCACTTGTGACCGGCCGCCAGCTGGATTTAACTCCATTGACCACCACTGCTTGATCCAGCAGATCGTATGCTCATCCAAGCCATGAGCAGCCAGTTTTTCCATGAGGATTCTATGGGGGACAGTGTCAAATGCTTTTCGAAAGTCTAGGTAGACAATATCCACAGCCTTTCCCTCATCCAATAATCGGGTCATCTTGTCATAGAAGGAGATCAGGTTCGTCAGGCAGGACCTGCCTTTCATAAACCCATGCTGACTAGGCCTGATCCCCTGCTTGTCCGTTATATGACTTGTAATGGCACTCAAGATGATCTGCTCCGTGACCTTCCCTGCTACCGAGGTCAGACTGACAGGCCTATAGTTTCCCGGATCCTCCTTTCTGCCTTTCTTGTAAATGGGTGCTACATTTGCTACCCTCCAGTCCATTGGGACCTCCCCAGTCAGCCATGACTTCAGGTAGATAATGGAAAGTGGCTTGGCGAGCACGTCTGCCAACTCTTTCAGCACTCTTGGATGTAACCCATCCGGTCCCATAGACTTGTGCGCATCCAAGCGGCGTAGCAGGTCACTGATCACTTCCTCTGTAATTGTGATGACCTCGTTCAGCTTCCCCTCCCTGTCCCCTAGCTCATGAGGCTGGGTGCCCAGGGAACAGCTAGTTCCACTGCTAAAGACTGAGGCAAAGTAGGCATTGAGCACCTCAGCCTTTTCCTCATCCTTTGTGACTATGTTTCCCTCTGCATCCAATAAGGGAGGGAGATTTTCCCTAATCCTCCTTTTGTTGTTAATGACTTTATAGAAACATTTTTTGTTATCCTTAACAGCCGTAGCTAGGTTGAGCTCTAGCTGCGCTTTGGCTCTCCTAATTTTCTCCCTGCATAGCTTCGCTATATCCTTATAGTCTTCATGAGAGACCTGCCCCCTCTTCCAGAGGTCATAGACTCTCCTTTTGTTCCTGAGGTCCAGCCAAAGGTCCCTGTTTAGCCAGGCCGGTCTCCTTCCCCGCCTACTTGTTTTTCGGCACACGGGGACAGCCTCCTCCTGTGCCTTTAAGACTTCTCTCTTGAAGTATGTCCGGCCTTCCTGGGCTCCTATATCCTTCAGGGCAGCCTCCCAAGGGATTTTGTCCAGCAGTCTTCTGAACAGGTCAAAGTTTGCCCTCCGGAAGAGATCCTGCCTCTTGAAAGGAGAAGCCAGGCCCTCTCCAAACCTTACCCAGGAGCTTGCCGGCATCTACTACCTCGCAGTGTCTGTCGCCCATAGCTGGGGCTCTCCTGCATGCTCCAGGGACCATGGGTGCAGCACGCCTGTTGTCCTAAATCTACTGAAGACAAGCACAGAGATGTCCCCACCAACCCTGGGCTCCTGCTCCCAGCAGCATCAAGTGCCCTCTCCCATGGGACAGCCCTGGGGTTGCTGTTGAGGGCATCCCTTCCTTTAGGTGACCTGCCAGCCAAGCTTGACAAGGTCCTTCGTGGCTTTTGCTGTGCTTGTGAGCCCATCACATGACAGGCTTTTGGGGAAAGTGCTTCTGCCTTTCAGTGTCACCACTCTCCTGTCTTCATTTTGTTGACATGTGATGAATCAGGATGACCCGGTGCCATTCCTGAGCCCACACTGTCTCCCCACCTTCACGGAATCACGGAATCACGGAATCTTTAGAGTTGGAAGGGACCTCTAGAGATCATCTAGTCCAACTCCCCTGCTAAAGCAGGATTGCCTAGAGCACATCCCTCAGGACTGCATCCAGGCGGGTCTTGAAAATCTCCAGAGAAGGAGACTCCACAACCTCCCTGGGCAGCCTGTTCCAGGGCTCTGTCACCCTCACCGTAAAGAAGTTTTTCCGTCTGTTTGAACGGAACTTCCTATGTTCTAACTTGTGCCCATTGCCCCTTGTCCTGTCACTGGGAACCATTGAAAAGAGCCTGGCTCCGTCCTCCTTAAGCCCACCCTTTAGATACTTATAAACATTAATCAGGTCCCCCCTCAACCTTCTCTTCTCCAGGCTAAAGAGTCCCAGCTCTTTCAGCCTTTCCTCATAAGGGAGATGCTCCAATCCCATAATCATCCTAGTTGCCCTGCGCTGGACTCGTTCCAGCAGTTCCCTGTCCCTCTTGAACTGGGGAGCCCAAAACTGGACACAGTATTCCAGTTGTGGCCTCACCAGTGCCGAGTAGAGGGGGAGAATGACCTCCCTCGACCTACTGGCCACACTCTTCGCTATGCAGCCCAGGATCCCGTTGGCCTTCTTGGCAACAAGGGCACACTGCTGGCTCATGGATAATTTGCTGTCTACTAGGACCCCCAGGTCCTTCTCCTCAGAGCTACTTCCCAGCAGGTCCACCCCTAATCTATACTGGTGCTTAGCATTCTTCCTCCCCAGGTGCAGGACCTTGCACTTGCCTTTGTTGAACCTCATTTGGTTCTTCTTTGCCCAGCTCTCCAGCCTATCCAGGTCACGCTGGATGGCAGCACGGCCCTCCGGAGTGTCAGCCACCCCTCCCAGTTTGGTATCATCAGCAAACTTGCTGATGATACACTCTGTCCCATCATCCAGGTCATTAATGAATATATTGAACAAAATTGGACCAAGTATTGACCCCTGGGGGACACCACTGGTCACAGGCCTCCAACTAGACTCTGTGCCGCTGATCACAACCCTCTGAGTTCTGTCACACAGCCAGCTCTCAATCCACCTTGCTGTCACCTCATCTAACCCATACTCCCTCAGCTTCCTAATGAGGATGTTATGGGAGACAGTGTCAAAAGCCTTGCTGAAGTCAAGGTAGATGACATCTACAGCTCTCCCCTCATCCAGCCAACCCGTTATAACATCATAGAAAGCTATCAGATTGGTCAGGCATGATTTACCCTTGGTAAATCCATGTTGACCACTTCCAATAACTTCCTGTTCCTCAACGTGTTTGGAGACGACATCCAGAATGAGTCGCTCCATCACCTTCCCAGGGACAGAGGTGAGACTAACCGGCCTGTAGTTCCCCGGGTCCTCCTTCCTGCCTTTTTCCTCTCCCAGCCAGGCAGGTGAGGTCTTTCCTTACCAATTTTCCTGCTTGACCCAGAGCCCAGAAACCCACAATGTCCTCAGCCCCAAGCAGGAAGGCCCAGCTTTGCAGGCAGACTGCAGCTCTGCTGCCTGCTGCAGCAGGGTCAGGGCAGCTGCCCCCTCCAGCAGCCCTGGGGCTCAGTGCCCCTCCAGCACACAACCCCACAGTGCTGGCCCCGAGCCCTCAGCCGGAGAGGTCGAGGCACAAGCAGGTACTAACAGTGGAAGTTCAAGCCAATGAGGATGATTTGTGCCAGCAGGAGCAGCAGGGAGAGGAGAGCCAGGCTGAGGGCTCCCCAGCACCAGGGCAGCCACACTGTCTGTTGAGGAGCTGAGAGAGAGAATTAAGCTGGATCCTGGGGACTTGGTGGGAGTGGTGGGGAGCACCTAGCCAGGAAAGGTCTGTGAGCCCTGGACAGGGTCTTAAGACGCAGCAGAGGA
This sequence comes from Sterna hirundo, assembly GCA_009819605.1. Taxonomy (NCBI): domain Eukaryota; kingdom Metazoa; phylum Chordata; class Aves; order Charadriiformes; family Laridae; genus Sterna; species Sterna hirundo. The sequence continues at coordinate 12,457,676 of CM020463.1, forward strand.
GCCCAGGAAAACTGAGGGAAAGCCCATTTGCAGCACCTTGACTCTCCTAGAAGTTGTCTCCCTGCAGACAGTGCTTGGCATGGAGGGAGGGGAGAGCAGAGCAGGAGGTGCCTGTGTGTGCTGTGCCACGCAGCTGGGGCACAGTGAGCATCCTTTGCCCTTGCGCCCTTCCTGCCCCCTGCCCCAAGAGCAGGCAGTCTGCAACAGGGCTGGAGAGGAGCTGTTTGGAAGAGGATACTTGAAAGGAGAGAGTGGGAAGAGTAGGGCTGGGAGAACAGCCCTGAAGAGGGCAAGGTGCTGCAGGAGGGCAGGAGAGCTGCTGGGAGAGCTGGGGTGCCAGAGGCAGGGAGCAGCATGCCATTACCTAGTGTGAGGGGCAAGTGCAGATCGGTGTACGTGACCACCTCTTCCATCCCTCCCTTGGTCTCCTGCTCTGCACCCCATGGGGGAAGCAGCAACCCTCTCCCAGCCCCGTTTGGCAGCTGGGTGTGACATGAAATGGAAAGTGTCACTTTCTGGTGTTACCGAAATTGGGAATGAACTTCTTAACACCAATGTAGTCTTAAGAAGCAGGCATTCTTTTATTCAGCACCGTTGGGGGGATTCAGCATGGGGGATCTCTCCACCTATCATGCCCACTGAATGCAAGATTCACAGAGACTTATATCCATTCAGACTATGCATGGTCATTACATTTCCCAGCACTCATTGCCATATTCATTACGTTTCCAGAACTCATTGCCATATTCACATCACCTTGGCACATGCGCATTAAGTCTGTTAGGGGCTTCATGGTAGGTTTTGGGTGGTTCCTAGTGGTGTACGGTGTCTGGTTTGAGCTGATAATAGAGGAATCTCTTTGTGTGGATTGGGGAAGATAAATGCAGAAGCTTTTGCAACTCCCCCATTTATTTTGCAAGCTTGTTATCGGTCCCTCCAGTCTCTTTGAAGATGTGGTATTCTTTGCTGTTTGTTCTTCACAAGGAGTTACATTTACCTATTTACCAGACTCTCAGTCCCTGGTTGTAACACTGGCAATGTCCCCAGAAGCACCACCTGGGCCAGAACCCTGGGGGATTGCGATGCTGCCAGTGCTGGAGGCAAGGGGGAGCCTCAACAAGGCCGGCACCCAGGCATTCCCGGCACGAGGGAACCTCATTCCCCCTTGGCTCTGGGGCAGCAAGCGGTGGGGACAGCTGCTAGCTCAGATGTGGGGGCAGGGCTGGGCTGGGCTGGGCTGGGCATCCGTGTGGAGGCTGCTTCCCCTTCCCTCACCCCTCGGTGCTCAGCAGATCTGCCCTGGGGACTGTGAGGGTGAACCTGGGTATCCTCAGGAAGCAGGACATGGGGCCCTGTCCACGTCCTCAGGCTCCACGCTCTCAGAAACATCAAGGCCGCAGGGTGTTTGCTCAGATGTGGTTTCTGCTGCCTTTTTTGCATGGGGCTGCAGCTACATCTCAGCCCTGGAAAGTCGGGGTCTGGAGTGCTCCATGATGGGCATCCTGCCATACCCTCAGGGGTGGGGGGCAGAGTCTCCCAGCCCCCCAGGGGTGGTCCTGCCCTGAGCTCCCTGCCGCACCGCGCACCTCCACCCCTACAGCCGGGCAGGGCAGGCAGAGCAGAAGTGAGGATGCCTAGGGGCAGATAACGACCCCCTCCACCGGGCTGGCGGGTGATGGGGGGATGACGCGGCCAGGACTACGTTTCCCAGCGGCTCCTCCCGGGGCTGCACATGCTCGGTGCGGCTCCCGGCGGCTCCCGGCAGCTCCCGGTATGGCGCCCGATGCAGCGCCGGGGTGTCCACCGACGGTTCCCGGTGCGGATCCCCACGGCCCACGGTGCAGCTCTCGGCACGGCTTCTGGTGCAGCTCGGGAGCGCACGGCTGAGCCCTGCCCATCACAACCTCACCGCTGGCCCAGGGCCCAGCTTTCCCCCAGCACGAACCCTCACCCTTGGCACCATGCCCTGTGGGTGAGCCTGGACGCAGACAGAGGTCTCCTGGCACTGGTGGGGAGCTCGGAGGAGGCCGCCCCGCTTATGGCCTCCATGTCATGACCCAACGAGGCACTGTGGAGGGAGATCTCCCAGGGGCTGGCAACAGCTGGCTACAGGCGCAGTGTGGCCCAGTGCCGCTCCAAGTGGAAGGCACTCAAGCAGGCTTTCCATTCGGAGCAGGAGACATGCCAGAGGGCTGGCCGTCAAGCACCCCGCCTGCTCCTGCACTACCAAGCCATGAAGAGCATCTGGAAGGCAGCTAGGCGGCCCATCTTTGGCGAGCCGAGGATGCCAAGTGGGTGCTGGAGATGGGCGGGTGGGCTTGGCAGGTCATGGGGTGGATGGATGTGGGATGCTGGGGGAGCGCTGGTGCCATACGACCACCTGGGGTCCCTTGATGATCTCTTTCTCTTCCTCTAGACCTGGTGAAGCTGCCCCACAGGAAGCGTGGGTCAGCCCTCACCGCCCGTTCTCCGTCCTTGCCAGAGCCACCAGGTACCCATTGTCTCAGGCAGCTGGGGTGGGGCTTGTCCCTGCTATGGGGTGGCTGGGGCCCCTTGTCTCCTGGTTACTGAAGCTGTTTTATGCACCACCTCACCCTCCCTCTGCAGAGCATGATGTTGGCAGGGACGCCCCGGGCATGCTGCTGTCCCTGTTGCTGCAGTGTGTGAAGGACAAGACAGAGAGCTGTAAGTACTGGTCTGCCCCGCTGCACCAGGCTGCACAGCCACGGCTCCAGCCCAAGCCCACACCAGCATGATGGGAATGGGAGGCTCAGAGGGTCAGGGGTGTTTTCTCCCCAGGAGGGACCCGTCGCATTGTGGTCTCTCGGCAGGGATGCTCGCAGATGGGGGTGTTGAGAGCTTTGGCTCCAAACCAGCCCCAGAGTGTGAGGGGATGAGGACAGCTGAGATGGGGCAGGAGGGTGTCCCCAGCTCTGACTCAGCCTCAGGGCATGGCAAGGCTGCTGGCTGCCCTGGGGCAGATTGTGGGACTCAAGGTCTCTAAGGGACGGTGGCCCCGATCCAGCCCAGGGGGCTCTTGCAGCTGTGCAGCACTGCAGGGCATGTGACTCCCTTTCCTTCAGCAGGTCCTGGCTCCCCTCTTCCCCAGTAACACCATAAAGCTTCGGGTGAATTAGGACTGGGTGTGAGGGCCAGAGGTGCCTGCAGCTACCTGCCCTGCGGTGTACCCAGGGGTGGATCCTGCGCCCCCCCTCACTCCCAGGGGTTTGGCACTGAGGTGATGCAGGATACGTCCCTGGGTCTGATTTGTGTGGGTGCCCTGGCCAGCATCCGCACTGGGTAATTACCTTCTGTCTCCCTAAATTCCCCTTGCAGTTTCAAGTGGATGTGGGATTCTCCTTCATTTCCAGTCCTAATCTGTTGTGTAGCATTGCTGCACGCTGCTGCCTTCCAGCCCAGAGGTGGCTGCATTGCAGTGGTGGGTGAGTGACTCCTGCTTTTGTATCTAGCTCATGAAACGCTTTGAAGCCCTGCAGGGTGCTGTGGAGCTGTGGTTAGGGCATGTCGGGCTGTGGGGCTGGCCGGGGCAAGCCAGGCAGACCCCAGGCTGGTGGCGATCCTCCAGCAGGTCCCATCAGACGGCGCATCTCTCCTCTCTGCTCTCTCCCAGCAGCCAGCAGGGACCACATCGCTAGAGTGCTGCCCACTCCCCCCTCCATGCCACATAAGACTTTCCTTGCCCCACTTAGCCTGGTAAACCCCCTCGACCCTTTGAGCAGGGTCTGATACATTTCTCATTGCAGACACTGGTTGTTGCTTCCCTCTCCTTCCCCTCCTGGGTGAATACCATGCCCAGGCGGCCATGCTTGTGTGCCCCAGGGCAGGAGGCAGCTGCAGCTCATGGGCTGGGTCTGCTCTCCTTACAGGCTGTCACACTGCCCTGAAGCAAGAAAGAGCTGAGGGAAAGGCTAGTAAGGATCTGCAGCTTCGAGCAAGTCTCCTTGCTCTGGGGGGCAGCTCTGTCCTGTCCTGTCCGTGGGGATGGAAGGCAGGGGCTCCCGCAGGCAGTGCCCACCTGGGGCTCTGCGGCGGGGTCAGGCTGAGCATGGGGTGGCTTCAGCATCCTGGTTGCTCCCTCCATGCCAAACCATCATGGCAGGTTTCCCCGGTGAGATGTCCCCCAGGAAGAGGAAACCGAGTGCTGCCAGTGGCTGCTGCAGCCCCAGGCTCCCCTGGGATGGCTGCTGTGATTGAGCAGCCGGCAGCAAGTGAAGAGGTGTCAGAGGCAAGCCTGCATGGTGAGTCCTCCCTGCAGTGCCCTGACAGCTGCACTGCATGTGGGGCTCTTGGAGCTGTGGTGAGGGTTTGCTGCTGCTGACTCATCTCTTGCTGCAGGCTCTGGTGTGGTGGGCTTGCTCCAGAGTGTCCAGCAGCTGCTGGTGCAGATCCTGCAGACATCACAGCAGCAGCAGGCACTGCTGGAGAGCCTGGCTAGCAACACCATCTCTCACCTCCACCTCCTCTCCCACAGCCTGGTGCAGGTGGGCGAGACCCTGTGCCAGCTCCTGCTCCAACCGCAGACCCATCCTGGCCCCTTTGGCCACTACGTCCCCCATGTGCCCCTTTTCAAGGGTGGCCCTGGGGTGCCCTGTTCCCCCGGCTCTCCCCACACCTCCTCAGATCAGAAAGAGGAGCCTTGGGTGTCCCCTGCCACTGGCTGCACCCCCTTGTGAGTGCCACCATCCCTGGCCTCAGGGGCAATGGCTTTGCTATACAGCCACAGCACAAATCTTTATAGCAGAGGCCTTGGATATTTTGGAAGTTTATAGAAGAGATGCATTTTAATAAAATTAAAAATAGCTTTTGTACCAGTGGCGACAATCAACCAATTCTTTCCCCCTCTCTGGGGGACATTCCCTTTCTTACTTTTGAGATGAGCAGAAGGGGAACTTGGCTATTTACAGCCTCCAAGAAACTCCCAGGCTGCAGACCGCGGGGCAGATGTTTCTCTACCCCTGCCTGCTGCCTGACAGCTTCCAGCTGGGCCTGGGGCTGGCAGGACCCTAGCCTGGAGGATGTGCTGCCAGGCTGTGGAGGGAAACGGGGCTGCCGCTGGTGCTGGGGAGTGCGGGGAGCCCAGCCAGGGCACAGACTGCATCCTTCTGCAAGGGAAGGGGCCAGGGTGGGCGATGCTGTGCAGCACCAGGGCTGGGAAGGCAGCATATGCTGTGGCCGTGGTCCCTTGATCACCAGCTCCTTGGTGGGTCACTTCCAGGGGGCAGCATGCTGCGGTGAGCCCCCTTCTACTCTTGTGGGCTCAGGATGTGGATCACCATCAAGTAGTAGTAGCTGCAGATGTGCCACAGCACATTGCGCTTGGCAAAGTGGGCGCTGGCTCTCACCCAGACCCCTGTCACCTCCACCAGGATGCCCATGTAGGTGTCCTCCACAGGGATGGGGTGGACATGCCAAGCCACCTCCAGGATCTTCTTGGCTGCATCCAGGGAGAGGATGCAGCTGATGCCACTGGCGTAGGGCAGATAGCAGGGTGACAGTCCTGCTGTGTCACATGCTACTTGCTAGAGGGCTGTCAGATGACCTGCCGCTTCTCCTGGAAGAAGAGGAACCCCATATAGAAGCCGGTCCATGCTGGGTCGAGCCCTGCCAGGAAGATGGTCCGTGTTGAAGCAGTTGTCATCCATCTTGGGGTTGTAATGGGGCCAGCACTGCTTGGACACCCACTTCAAGCTGTGCATGACCTTCAGGGTGAGGTTGCAGTATGTATCCCTGTAACTCTCCAGCAAGATGTCCCCAAACTCCTGCTCTTCCTGAGCACCCCATGCGTGGCTGGGCCATGGAGAGGGGCTGGGAGCATGGCCAATGGAGCTGCCTGGGGACAGCAGGGGCTATGACACTGGCAAGTGGCAACGCCACAGCCCAGCTGGCATCAGGCAGGGGAGAAACATGGATGAGTGGTGCCAGGAAAGCCCATTACCTCTCGTGGTGCCATCCCTCATCCTATGCCAGCTGCACACGCTGGGTCAGAGAGATGGGCCATAGTACAGAGGCATGCCAGCCCCATGATGCAGCGGGTAGGGAGCAGAGGCCTGTGGGTGCTGCTGGGAGCAGGGCCAGCCCCAGAGGGGACGCTTCTCCCACAGCCACACACAAATCATCCTCTGTGCTCCCAAGCAGGGAGCAGAAAGTGGCTGGCTGCCAGACGGTGGCTCTGGCCCCAAGCCTTGCAGCAGCAGTGCTGCTGCCTGCAAATAGCTCTGCCTGGCTTTTCCCTGGGAGCTGGTCAGGGTGGGTGAAGGTGGGAGAAAGGTGAGGTCCCTCTTCCTGAGCCCTGCTGCTTGCAACCAGTGAGGTTGCAATGAGAGGGCACCTTTGGGCTGTGGTTGCCCATGCTCCCCACCACCCTGCTGTGCTCCCCACCAGAGGCTGCAGCCTCCTTCCTCCGGCCCTGAGGCACCATGGCATCCATTCCCTGAGCCCTGGGGGTGATACGGCTGTGGGGCAGGCTGTTCCCCTGCACAGAGAGGGGGCAGGTCCCTGGCCGGAGGAGAAGTGGGGTGAGGGGTGCCCTGGGATGTGGCCTGCAGTGGGGTGCTCTGCAGTTTGCAGATCAGGAGTGCATGGGGTGGCATTCAAGGTGCAGTGGGAGACAGTGGCGTGCAGTACTGGTAACTAGTGGGGTTAAACTGAGAGTGCAACAGGGTGCGTGGGGTGCAGTGCGAGCACGTTGGGGTGCAGTAGGGTGACGGTGGGGCTGCAGTGGGGACAGCGAGGATGCAGCAGGTACGCTAGGATCGCGGGCCGGGCTAGAGTGACAGCTCGGCAGCCAATAGGAGATTAGGGAGGAGATGCAGGGGCGAGGTCAGGTCGAAGCTCGACTCACCGTCAGGGGCGTGGCTAAGGGGCACTCTACTCAATCGCAGAGGCTGCGGTGGAGCAATAGCGGCGCGGCCAATCATGCAGCGGGGAGGGGTGGGGTGAGGGCAGGAGGGACTCCCCTGTGACGTCACGAGAGAGGAATCCTCCGGCGGGGCGGTGCCCCCAGGGCCGGGAGGCCCGGAGCAGCCCCCGGGGCTCCTGCGGGGGCTCAGCCCCCAGCCTGATCCAGCCTGCCCTAGGACTGGGGCATCGCCAGAACAGGGGTCGACCCCTCAGTGCAAAGAGGGTGAGCCCCACCCGTGTGCTGCCTCCCCCCCTCCGGTGCAGAAGTGCCTGGAGTGGGCTGCTGGCCAGGCATGGGGGTGTCCTGCTAGGAGCACACTATGGCACGAACACTGCACCCTCTGCTCCCCTGCCCCAAAAGCACTGGATGCAGCACAGCTTGAGGTGCCACCTGCTCCTCCCAGCTTGGGCACAGGGGAATGCAAGAGGGGCAGCAGGGCAGGGCTGGACCCCAGGCCCTTTCTGGTGAATCCTTGGCCCTGGGACACAGGCAGGTGACCTGCACCATCACCGGCAATTTCAGCTGGCCACCTGAACAGAATAGAATAGAATAGAATAGAATAGAATAGAATAGAATAGAATAGAATAGAATAGAATAGAATAGTTCAGTTGGAAGGGACCTACGGTGATCATGTAGTCCAACTGTTTGACCACTTCAGGGCTGACCAAAAGTTAAAGCACAATTTTAAGGGCATTGTCCAAATGCCTCTGAAACACTGACAGGCAAGGGGCATCGACCTCCTCTCTAGGAAGCCTGTTCCAGTGTTTGACCACCCTCTTGGTAAAGAAATGCTTCCTAATGTCCAGCCTAAACCTCCCCTGGCGCAGATTTGAGACATTCCCCTGTGTCCCGTCCCTGGATCCCAGGGAGAAGAGATCAGCACCTCCCTCTCCACTTGCCCTCCTCAGGAAGCTGTAGAGAGCAATGAGGTCACCCCTCAGCCTCCTTCTCTCCAAACTAGACAAACCCAGAGTCCTCAGCTGCTCCTCATAGGACATGCCTTCCAGCCCTTTCAGCAGCTTTGTTGCCCTCCTCTGAATGCAATCTTACCTTAACATCCTTCTTAAATTGTGGGGCCCAGAACTGCACACAGTACTCAAGGTGAGGCCGCACCAATGCTGAATACAGCGGGATAATCACCTCTTTTGAGCGGCTGGTTATGCTGTGTTTGATGCACCCCAGGATGCGGTGTGCCCTCCTGGCTGCCAGGGCACACTGCTGACTCCTATTGAGCCTGCTGTCAACCAGCACCCCCAGATCCCTTTCTGCGGGGCTGCTCTCCAGCCACTCCTCTCCCAGTTTATACTTGTACCTGTTGTTACTCCGTCCCAGGTGCAGAATCCAGCATTTGTTCTTGTTAAATTTCATGTCAATGATGATTGCCCAGTGCTCCAGTCTATCAAGATCCCTCTGCAAGGACTCTTGTCCCTCAAGAGAGTCAACAGCACCTCCCAGTTTGGTATCATCAGCAAACTTGCTAATGGTGCATTCAACTCCTGCATCCATATCTTTGATAAATATATTGAACAGGACTAGCCCTAGAATTGAGCCCTAAGGAACGCCGCTGGTGACTGGTCGCCAGCCAGATATAGCCCCATTCACTGTAACCCTTTGAGCCCTGCCCTTCAGCCAGTTCTTCACCCAGCGCACTACATACCTGCTCATCTCACAGCTGGACAACTTGTCCAGAAGGATGCTGTGAGGGACAGTACCAAAAGCCTTACTAAAATCCAAAAAAACTACATCCACCACCTTCCCTTCATCCACGAGGCAGGTGACCTTATCATAGAAGGATATTAAATTAGTTAGACAGGACTTTCCCTTTGTGAACCCATGGTGACTGTGCCTGATGATTGCATTGTCCTTTAAAAGCCTTTCAATAGCACCCAGTATAATCTTCTCCATAATTTTTCCAGGTACTGAGGTTAGACTAACAGGTCTGTAGTTCCGGGTCTTCCCTTACACCCTTCTTGTAAATTGGAATAACGCTGGCTAGCTTCCAGTCAGCAGTGACCTCCCCAGACTCCCAAGACCTTTGGCAGATGATTGAGAGGGGTCCTGCCATAACATCCGCTAGCTCCTTCAGTACTCTGGGATGAATCCCATCAGGCCCCATGGACTTGTGAACATCCAGCTGATGCATCTGGTCCCTGACAGTTTCAGTGTCCACAAATGGAAAGTCGCTATTCCCACACTCGTGGTCCTCCAACTCAGGGGACCAGGCAGCCCAAGGTCTATCAGTATTATTAAAGACTGAGGCAAAAACCGCATTGAATGCCTCCACTTTTTCTTCATCCCTATTAGTCAGTGTTAGAAAAAAAAATAACTTGATTGTGGAATATTAGAATTAATTGTGGTTTTGCTTAAAGTTAGGTTGAATTGAGACTTCCTAAACTTAGCATAAGTAACTTCACTTAGCATTAGTAGCTAAAGTTGTAGGCCGTGTGCCATGAACTTTCACTTAGAAAAGCATAACTCGTACAACGGATGGCCCTGAGACTGGTACAAACTGCGAGATAAGGAAGGACTTTCCGTCAGCAGAAGCTGTATCTCATCCCAGCAGGAGCTGTATCTCGTCCTGAGACAAGGACAGCTAGCAGCCCGCCCAGAGGTAAAGAAGGAAACCAATAAGGAGTAAGAAGACCCCAGACCAGGAATTACCATTGGACCCAGAGGCACATGCAAGGTGCGAGGACAGTGTACGAAGGGTGAGTGATAAGTTTGTAAAGGTATAAATGCCCAGGGATTTCTTTGTTCTGGGCCACTCTCAGAGGAGGGAGCCCAGCTCGAGCTGTAACAAACCGACTCTGTGCCAGAACCTAGAGTCTGAACTCTTCTTTACAGCTGGAGGCTAAGACTGGACTCAGCTGCACTTACACTCCTCTCTGAGAAGGACTTTAGAAAGCAAGGGGGTTCAGTCGTAACTTCACGATTCAGCAGGAAAGCCTTCTTAGAGGCTCCTTTAACAGTCTTCATGACATGGTTTTGGCCGGATTGGCCAATCAGAATGACAAATGGCCCCTCCCCCCCCCCTCCAAAGAGAGGAGAGGAAGAGATAAGGAGATTTACGAGTTTAGAAAAAGAACTAAACTACTTTAATGAAAATAATAATAAATAAGGAAATAGTAAATAATAATAATAATAAAGTATACAATATATACAAAACCGTATCCAGCTCCCAGGATGACGATCACATCACCAGCAGGCACAGGGAAAGTCCCAGACTGGAGTCAGCAACAGACAGGAGCTGGATTCCGGATCTGGAGTTAGGAATGCTCGGATCGGGATCAAAGGCAGACAAACAAACAGGGTCCTCCTCAGACGTTGGCCATTGAAGAAAGAGAGCTGACCCTTTGATCCCTCAGCTTTTATACTGAGCATGGGGCAGATGGGATGGAATACCCTGTTGGTCAGTTTTGGGTCACCTGTCCCAACCGCTCCTCCCTGCAGGTGGGACCCCTCTAGGCTTCTCCGCTTCCGACCCTCTAACGGGGCAAACAGTGAAGTGAGCTGACCTTGGTTGTTATAGCAATAAGTCTAAGCAAGAGTCTCTCTGCGTACCATTCCTTGGGATAATCAGGTCTTATCACTCGGAGAGTGAACAGTGTCTGAACAATATGCTGTTAATTTCAGACTTTAGTCAGTTAGAAGAGGCCCAGCTAAAAAGTAAAATTACAAATCAGAAAATTGGTTCTGTTTTACCTCAAACCAGGACAGTTCAACAAGTATCAGTCCAATGTTTTCTTTAGACCTCCTCTTTCTATTAACATACTTAAAAAGGCCCTTCTTGTTATCTGACACAACACTGGCTAGTTTCAGCTCTAATTGAGCTTTGGCCTTTCATGTCTTCTCCCTGCATATATGAACTACAGCTCTGTAATCTTCCTGCAAAGCCTGACCTTGCTTCCAGAGCCTGACCTCGCTTCCAGATTGCACTTGTTCTGAGTCCATTTAATTTTCGCCAAAATATTCCTCCTGGGAATGTGGAGCCCTGAGTTTTATCCCTGGAGGTGGTGAAGCATCTTTATATAAAGTAAGAATAAACTGTAATATTCCCCTTGGTGTGGGTACCACTCACACTCCAACAGGAAGATTCAGTGTGATTTCTTTAATATGGCTTCCATTGAGAGCACTGTTCATACATAACAACATATTGCTTAGCACTTGGTTCTCCCAAGGGAAATTTTAGCGGTGGTATTTTAGTGGGGGAAATGTTTTTTATGAGAAAACTTTAATCTGCAAGTCATAAAGGGAACAGTGGCTTTGCATCCCATGGAAAATGTTCTCGGCCTCTGCTAACATGGTTTATCTTCCTCTGTAGGCTTGCTTCTTAAGAGAAATTTATCCAGGATTGCATTTGGTGTAACAGTTTGATTTCTGTTGGTGCGAGGCTGATTCCTCATGAGAATAACTGCCTTAACTTCCTACCACTTGACAGTGAGCATAGCTGCACTTTGTACTTTTAGACTGTTCTGCAGCCTGTGGGACATCCTTCCCCTGCTTGCTGGCCACGATGCGCTGAGGCTGCTCCTTCAGCCTGGCATCCCTCTGTGTTGATATACGGGCATGTTGATACACTGGATGTCTGCTCCAGGGCTAGAAACCCTTGACTTCCTTGTCTTAACACAAAAGGCAAAGGCTTGCAGGACACGCAGGTCCTACCCCAAGACTAATCCGAAGGAGATAGGTCCAGGTCGCAGCACTCTGGTATGCCCCTGGACACCCCCAAAGCCTCATCGCTATAGCAATGCCTCAAAGTTGGCATTGCAAAATTATTTGCAATTTTACGCTGTTGCCAAGATCTTCCTCAAAGATTGTTTTGCTCTGGTTTTCCATGTAACTTCATCCTCTTTTCCATGCTCTTCAGTTTGACACAGCTCCCCTCCTTGAGGAATGCCCTTTCCTATCTGTTCACCTGCTCCTCGAACATGCTGGCCTTGCAAATTTTGTTAAAGGATGAGTTCGTTTACTGGAAGTCTCCAGCATGCTGCTCTGAGGAATTCTTGTGCTGTCTGCAGGCACTCTGCCCTCCTGGCTGCTCTATTAATTTATTTTAGCAAGCTCCCTGATTTCTATGCAGTTACCTTGATGAAGTTAAACACAACTCAAGTGACTTTTGTATTCGTCAGAGCAGCTCTTCAACAGCCCTCTTCTAAATTGACAGGTATAAAGCCCTGAGTCCACCCTCCTCCACGGGTTCCCCCACCAGCCTCTCCAAGTAATTCAGTTACCAGTAGCTAAAAATTGTGGTGCTTTGCATCACTGCCATATTTTCCCAGTCTCCCGTGCTACGGTGTCCCCCACTCCCTGTCTGCTGCTCCCCCCGACATGCAACCATGGCAACTGCTGTTTGTCCCTTGACGCAGCACCCCTGTGATGCTCCAGTCCCTGTGTGTACAGCTAAGCCATTTGTCCCTCATCTCCATGGCCCATGCACCCATACCCTCATGCAAAATTGTGTGTTCCCTGCCACGCTGCTGCTTTCTCACACTTCCAGGCACTGTGGCACAGGGTGCTGCTGGGGAAATGCTGGTTCCTGATGCCCCGGGTCCATTACAGATCCCCTTGTCCCTGCTCTGAGCTGGTTCTGTCATGCTCAGCTCTGTCTCAGATGCACGGGACAGGTACCCATAGTGTGGTGCTGCCCCAGTGGAGGGACCTGAAGAGATACCCCATGGCAGGAGCAATGCAGGAGCACGCACTGGGGCTGGGGTTGCTCCATCTGTAGCTGTATCTCCTGTCTGCAGGTGCCTGGCTCCCACCTGGCCCTTTCCCAGCACCCTCCACACTGTGACTGAAGCCGTGAGGGGTCTCTAACATGGGATGAGGGCTGGGGATGGCAGCAGGAGGGTGAGACACAGAGATAGGGGATGGGGGAGAAGGAGGTGTGAGCAAGCAGGGTCTTCATGGGTTACACCAGGAGAAACCAGGTCCCTTTGCGTGCTCAGAGCTGCTCCGCTCAGGCTGACCGTGTCCGGGCTGCTGTCTACGGGGCTGAGGGACAGTCAGGGACAGAGCAGGGCAGGCGGCTCCAGCGCCTGTGGTCTGTGCAGCAGTGCCAACCATGAGTGACGGATGAATCTGTGTGGGGAGGGTAGTCAAGGCTTGCTACTCTGATGAGAAAATCAAGTGGCTGCAGGGTGGGTGCGCCAGGCAAATTGAAAAAGACGACAGCAGCTGGGTCATTCTCACAGCCTTTCATCATCCCCAGAACAGCACGTTGATAGCCGTGCCTGGCCAGGGAGCAAGCTCTGGCTGCACCCACAGCAAGATTTACTTTGACTGTGGTGGAAAGGTCTTGTCTTGCTGGGGACTGGCAGCAGAGTGAGCAGGAGAGGGGCGAGGACTTCCCGGGGCAGCAGTGGGGGATCTGCTGCCTCTGGCCGTGGAGCTTCAGGAGAATGCAGGGAGCAAATGCCAAGGCAGGGACAGAGCAGGATGGCGCATCCCTCCCTATACACCTGCCCCTGCACCCTGCAGATATAACGCCATCTTTGGGGTCGTTTTGCACAGGGACCACCAACCCCCAGGCAACCAAGCTGGTGGCACAGACAGCCATGCTGCCACCCACACCTCACAGCCCCCAGGGCTAGAAAAGGGCACAGTACTCTCCTGCACCCAGAGAGGGCACAGTACTCTCCTGTACCCAGAGGGTACCCCCAGTACTGTGTCCAGTTCTGGGCTCCCCGGTTCAAGAGGGACAGGGAACTGCTGGAGAGGGGACAGCAAAGGGCTACCAAGATGCTGAGGGGACTTGAACACCTCTCTTATGAAGAAAGGCTGAGGGATTCGGGTCTCTTCAGTCTGGAAAAAGGAAGACTGAGGGGGGACCAGCCTATGACCTTAACTAAACCTCGTGGCCCACGTGCCTGGGAAGCTACCGATAGCAGTGGTGCAAAACACAGAATTAGTGCACGACGGATTTTTCCTTCTTGTTAATGGGGTAACCTGTTCAGCCTCTCCCCACCGAAACAAGTCTTTGTTTTCTCTTACAGCAGCCTGCAGGGTGGCAAAACAGAAGTGCTGTGTTCGTGTTAATATTACAAGGATTTATTTGTGAGAGTAACACCATCAAAGCCCAAGACATTTGTCTTGACACTGAACAGAATGTTTGTCATTTTGAGATACATCTTGATGAAAATCCTGAAACTGTACTTATATATGTTGGAAAAGGATGTGCTTGTATGAGAACCCTTTGTAATAATATATTCATAGATAATGTCACTGTCGATACAAGTAATCACTCAAATGTTTGCATTTGTAATTTCACTAAAATTATAGGATGTGACTTCAATTATTCAGCTCCTGTTACGTCTTATCAGTTGCTACAATCTAATTAGACATTGATTCAAGATTTGTTGCCTACACCTATCGGAATGAATCTTACATTGGTGAAGAAACTACTACAGCACGATGACCTGTGTCAGCTGCTAGAACGAATTCGAAAGAATGGACACAAAACTTGAATCACTGCTCAGCGTGATACAGAAGAGATACACCCTGTCTTTGAAAGCGTGAAAAAGGATGGAGAACACCATTGGTGGGAAATTCTCCTTGGATGGTCACCAACAGCAACGGGACTGTTTAATCGTATGCTTCACCCAGTTGTGATCTTGCGAGTTCTAATTTGAATATGTTTGTTGCTTATAGTTATGTTGTGTATAAAAGTTTGGTACTTGACCAAACAAATAACCCAACTTCAACCACCCAAAACATACAAATTAGCAAATAACCAATAGCAGGGCTTCACTGTCTACTTACCATGAATCTCTAAGTGCAAAACCTATTAGCATACTATTTATGGCGCAGAGGCAAGAGGTGACCGCACCACCACTCTGTGAAGGTAAGATGAATTGACTATAGTCACGGGGTGGAGTGTGGCGGTGTGCTCTCCCCCTTTCCCCTCCCGGCTCCTGCTCAAGCCATAACCATCAGTGGGAGGTGTGATGAGCTGCACCTGGTGAGGCCGCACCTGGAGTACTGCGTCCAGTTCTGGGCTCCCCGGTTCAAGAAGGACAGGGAACTGCTGGAGACGGTGCAGCACAGGGCTACCAAGATGATGAGGGGACTCGAACACCTCTCTTATGAAGAAAGGCTGAGGGACTTGGGTCTCTTCAGTCTGGAAAAAAGACGGCTGAGGGGGGACCTTATCAACACTTATAAATACTTAAAGGGTGGGTGTCAGGAGGATGGGGCCAGGCTCTTTTCAGTGGTGCCCAGGGACAGGACAAGAGGTAATGGGCACAAACTTGAGCATAGGAAGTTCCACCTGAACATGAGGAGGAACTTCTTTACTTTGAAGGTGGCAGAGCACTGGCACAGGCTACCCAGAGAGGTGGTGGAGTCTCCGTCTCTGGAGACTTTCAAAACCCACCTGGACACATTTCTGTGCAACCTGCTCTGTGTGACCCTGCTCTGGCAGGGGGGTTGGACTAGATGATCTCCAGAGGTCCCTTCCAACCCTGTGATTCTATGATTCTATGATTTGGGGGATGGCTGGCAACACAGTCAAAACACTGCCTGGAGTGGGGGCCTAGACATCTTGTTCCCATGCGAATATGACTATAGGTCAATTATCTTCCTCCATAAATAGCGGACAGCCCAAGAGCCCTTGGAGCTCTCCTGCACGGCAGCGGCTGCACGCCAGGATCTCCCCTTGAGCGGGGACGCTCGCTTAAGGTTCTGCTCCTCGAGGCTGAGAGATTCCTTGCCGCAGCAGATTCTCGGTAAGTGACTGATAGCATGCTAAACTTTGAAGTCTTAGCTAAGTGAGATAAGGATTGATTGCGCATATAGAATCCTTTAGACACAAACCGTCGACCAAGTCTGGGACTGGGATTGGATCCAGCCGCCCCTAGACTCCTCTCTGAGAAGGAGTTTAGAAAGCCAGGGGTTCCTTTCTGAACCTCGTGACTCAACGGCAGGGTCTCCCTGACAGCTTGTCTGACCCTGGCCTCTGTGCAGTAAATAATCAAGTGTGCCCTGGCATCGAACCTCGTAAAACACTGTCGCATTCACTACTGACTTCGTTAAATCACTGTTTTATGTTAATAAACATTTCACTGCTTCTCTCTTACGAGTGAAGTTAATCACTCTGCCCTGCGACAAAAGGGCATTGAGCTCTTGTTTGACATGTTTATTTGTTTTCTTTCCTAATGAGTGTATTGGGCTTGCATGGCAAGGTTTTGGTAGCAGCAGAGCTACAGGGGTGGGTTCTGTGAGAAGACACCAGAAGCTTCCCCCATGTCTGATAGAGCCAGTGCCAGCCTGCTCCAAGATGGACCACCACTGGCCAAGGCTGAGCCAATCAGCAACAGTGGTAGCACCTCTGTGATAATATGTTTAAGAAGGGGAAAAAAACTGCTGTGCAACAGCAGCTGGGGGAGAGAGGAGTGAGACTATCTGAGAGAAACAACTCTGCAGACACCAAGGGCATTGAAGAAGGAGAGGGAGGAGGTGCTCTGGGTGCCAGAGCAGAGATTCCCCTGCAACCCATGGCGAAGACCATGGTGAAGCAGGTTGTCCCCCTGCAGCCCATGGAGGTTAACAGTGGAGCAGATATCCACCTACAATCCGTGGATATGATTCTATGATCCCTCCAATATCTGTCCTTAGCCACCCAGTCTGACCAGTAGTTGCCCCTGGAGCCCCAGGTCCTTCCCCCAATCCCTCCAGTATCCATCACAGACATAGGGCCACCCTGACAGCCCAGGCTCCCAGCTCGTGACTGTGGTCCCCTCTGGCACCCAGCCCTCCCCCATATGTGCACCCAGGACCAAGCCCCTCACGCAGTGCAGTAGCTGGAAATGGAGTTTAACAGGAAAACGGGACAGACTGAGGTGCAGAGATACAGGATGAGGCCAGGTGAGTGTGCTGACCTGCCTGTACACAGCCTTCACCCTGACCCCTGGCCGTGGAGCATCCCACTGCTCCGCGCCGGGGATGTTGCCTGGGGCCACCCACAGTGGGGCCCCCGCAGGTGCCCCAAATGGGTGCATGGGCAAGAAGGCACCCACCAAGGCCTGAAGTTGCAGACAGGAAGCAGGATTATTCAGCTGCTGTCCTCCCCTTGTCCCCCAGCCCTGTCCCTCCCAGACCCCTGAATCACAGAATCACAGAATGGTAGGGGTTGGAAGGGACCTCTGGAGATCATCTAGTCCAACCCCCCTGCCAGAGCAGGGTCACACAGAGCAGGTTTGCACAGGAACGCGTCCAGGCAGGTTTTGAATATCTCCAGAGACGGAGACTCCACCACCTCTCTGGGCAGCCTGTGCCAGGGCTCTGCCACCCTCAAAGTAAATGAAGTTCCTCCTCAAAACACCCCCTGCCCTCCCCCAGCCACTGCCCTACCTCCTGCCTCGCCCTGACCACAGCCACAGAGCGGACCATTTTCCCCAGGGACACATGGGGGCACAGCTCTCTGCCAGGCAGAGAAGGGTTTATTTGGCTCCTTGTGCAGGGGCAACAAGCTTTGGGAGGGGGGCCCCGCCAGCAGGCTGCTGGGAGGCACTGGGGGGAAGCAGGGCAGGGCAAGGCTATGTTTCCCTGTTGGGAGCAGGCAGGAGGCCAGCCTGTGGCCAGGCAGTGGAGAGCCTAGGGGACGGAGGTGGGACAGCAGGGGTGCAGGTGGCTCTGGGTCCTGTCCCCCATCACTTGATGTGTCGGCCATCACTTGATGTGGGTGAAGATAGAGGTGCTGACCCTATAGGGAAGCCATGTCAGCAGGAGGGGAGGGAGGGCTGCAGGGCAGGGGCAGGGCTCACATTGTGGCTTTCCAGACATCCCTGGGGGATGGGACCTCTTCCCACAGGAGCCATGTGGTCCCCAGGGTCTCCTTCCTGCAGTGGTCCGCAAAGCACTGGCCCACAAAGGTGGTGGTGGAGTCTGGCAGGGGTTCAATCTGGGCAGAGGGGGCTCAGAGCCTGCACCTCTACGCAGTGGAATCTGGGCCACTACCCCTGTCAGACAGACAGACATCCCCGCCACATGCACTGGACAGACAGATGGACCTCCCTGCTGTATTGCCTGGATGGATTGCTTCCACATTACCTGGAGATAGATGGGCCCCACCCCTGCCATGTCCCCTGGACAGACAGACACCCCGCCACCTCTCCCAGACAGATACCCCTGCCACCTGACCCAGACAGCCAGCCATCCCCCTGCCACGTCTCATGGTGGGAGCAAAAGTGGCTGGTCCATGGCTGCAGCCAGAGTTTCTCTGGATGCCATGGGGATAATGGGGGACCAGCCCGGGGGGACCCTGCTCCCAGCACAGGCAGGGACTCACTGGCTGCCATGGGATGCCGCCAGGGCCATGCTGGGTACCACTGTACCTGTGAACTGCCACTGCCAAGTGAAGCTGAAGGTGGGCTGCCCCTTGGTGCCGGGGTGCTGCTGGGCCCTTTGCAGGGGTGATACTAGGATCTACTTGTTGATGGCCACCACAGTGGTGTGGTAGGAGCCTGAGAAGGTCCCAGCCATGTTCAGGGCCAAGAGAGTCATGTTGGAGCCCAGCTCATTTCTCCACAGGCCCTACAGGTCCCACTGGGGGCCAGGGGTCATGCTGGCACCTTGGGCAGCGCCGAGCTGTGATTCCCCCTGCTTCAGCTTGCTGGGGCAGCAGGACACTTGCCCCGTGTGTCTGGGGGCTAGCACAGCCCCTCCACATGGCAGCTGGGACCAGTGGCACAGGCACTGGCTGGGCCAGCAGCTCTCCCTCCCATGGCAGGACAGGGCAGGACAGGGCAGGGCAGAGCTGGGGGTAATGGGGGTACCCCCCCATACCAGGGGTAGGTGACCAACACTACCCCTGGGGATAGCACAGACAGAGCTGGCAGCTCTCTCGGTCATACATGCTGCACTCCCGGATGGCACAGCATGTCACAGCAAGAGCCTGTAGCCCCTCAGCTGTAGGAGAATTTTTGGAACAGGGGGGTCACCCGGTGAACACTCCAAGCACTGAACATCTGTTGTTGGCGCAACTATAAAGATGACCGCTGGACGGTCGTCTTAAAGAGGAAGCAAGAACTGCGGACGTGGCAGAGTTGATAAGCAAGCTGAAGGAATAATAAGAAGAAATACAGCTGTAGTAATTATCTGCTGGCTCTGGTGAAGGTTACCTGGCGAGCCAGAACTAGGGGCGCGTGAACAGTAAGGCTAAACCAATCATAATAGAGCTTGCGGCGCGTGCATATGCACAGGAACCAATTATGTTGCTTGTAGAAGTGTGTACTGCTATGCTAAGAAGGATATTAACTGAGCTATCTGAGCAATAAAGGGGCATTAACCTGATCATATTGGTCGTCGTGTTATTGTCCGGAGCTTCCGCGTCAACAAGTGGCGCCCGAACAGGGACCCTCGGATCGGTGTTGGGACGGACGACGACCCGACAGGCGACTGGCAACCGACGGACGGAGAGGGGCGGAAAAGCGGCCGAAAGGTGAGTGCTGCCCCGGCACTCGGGAAGACGCTGACAGCGCATAGGAAACAGGGAAACTCGCTCTGGCCAAGCGAGCGGCCGGGAGGAGATGGGGTCTACACTCTCGAAAGAAGAAGAGGCAGTAGTTAAGCTCCTCCAACATATGCTCTCTAAGAGAGGACTGAGTTACGATACGCCTACCTTGAAGGCGCTCCTGGCGTGGGCGCGAGACAAGGGACTAATTGAGACTGTCGGTGATCCTTTTATCCCGGAAATATGGTCAAAAATAGGGGCTGTGTTGTGGGATGAGATTAGCAAAGGATCCAAAGAGGCACAGAAGTTTTCCACATTGTGGAGGTTAATCTCAGAAACTTTAAAAGAGATGCAAGCAGAGCGTGCTGCTGCAGCTGCTGCTTTTACAGCATTAGCCTCCACCACCCAGGAAAAGGGGGGTTCTGCGGCGGCGTTTACATTCGGCTCGGTGGGCGTGATCCCACCCCCTCCTCGATGCAGACGCGGAGAGAGCGGACGTGTCCCGGGGCTGATGCCGGTACCAGTGAGCGGGTCCGTAAAGACTGAACGGGAAGGCGGAGACGAACCTAACGATAGTGGGTTTCCTCCTCCTCCGCCGGAGGACCCAGCAACTCCTGAGGATGAAGGAGGTCGGGCGGTTGAACAGGGCACTGCTGCGTGTTTTCCGCCACATTGCCTCCCTCGGAATTGGCGTCCCCTGAAAGTCCGCAGGGCGGTGAGAAACATGAAGGACTGAGAGAGGATCGATTTTGGGAACTGTTAAAGAAACTTGAGGCGTTGGAAACGCGGTTAACCCACCACCCATTCACTTGCTCCTTCTGTCCCGTCAGCTCCGCTGCGTATACGGGATTTTGGAGGGAGTGGGGAAAATAGGTGGGAGTACGGAATCGATGGAAAGGGTGATCAAAGAGGCTGCGATAGAAGGGTGTTTCTTGATGCCATCGGCATACCCGGTGTTTACTAATGCAGCACAGCAGAGGGAGTGGGAACCTTTTTGATTGGAAGTTGTTAAAAAAACTGAAACAGGCTATTTCGCAGTACGGGCTTAGTTCTCCATTACTAGAGCCTTAGTTGATCATATTTTTGCCGCTAATCTGTTAACTCCCTCATGACACAAAGCAGATAGTGCAAATGCTGTTAAAACCGTCTCAAAAAATTAACGTTTTGGAAGGAGTGGGAAATTTATGTGAAAAGGCTGCTGTCACTCCAAGACAGCAGAGCGATCCGTTGTACGGGGTGCAAGCACAAATGCTTATGGGAAGTGGACCCTATATTGATCCACAATGGCAAGCAACATTTCAAGGGGAAGTGTTGCAACTCAGTCAGCAGTTAGCTCATAAAGCCTTGTTAGGAATTAAAGAAGAGAAGATAGCTCCTTCGTTTACTAAATTAAAACAAGGCCCAAATGAACCTTTTTCTGCGTTTATAGATCGGTTGCATGCAGCAATATCGGCGCATCCGGACCTAGACGATGAAATGAAGGGAAAATTTTTAGACTTATGTGCGTTTGAAGGGGCTAATGAAAAAACTAAACGGGTATTAAGTATTACCTAGAGGAAGTGATACGGCACAGATGTTGGAAGCAGCTGAGAGGGTGCTAGCTCAAGAGCAAGCCTCAGTTATGGCTGCTGCAATAGGAGCAGCTATTAGAAGCGCCCAGAAAGGAGGGAGGTCGGATAAACGCTGTTTTCGGTGTGGAAAAACAGGTCACTTTAAGAACGACTGTCGGGCCAAAGGGGCTAGGCAGCAAGAAGGGAAATGGTGCGTAAACTGTAAGAGTAGCAATCATAACACAATAGAATGTCGGCGATCGGGAAACCGGAGTTCGAGCGCGCCTCGTCCTCCTCGCGCTACGACACAAGCACAGGGGGCAATGCAGGGTGCTTGGACCACTGCGCAGCCGCCACCGCAGGAAGCGCAGGGGTGGACCTGGCAACAGCAGTAAATACCACTCTAACCACTACTGCTGTGGCATTAATCGATTCAGATCAGCAAGGACCATTGGGTCACGGACTAAGTGCATTGTTGATAGGGCGATCTTCTGTATCTCGTCAAGGCATTTTTATAATACCGGGATTGATTGATGCAGACTATACAGGGATTATAAAAATTATGGTCTATACATTGACTCCCCCCATAACCATTCCTAGTAAATCAAAAATTGCGCAATTGATACCTTTTCAATCATGCGTCCCACGAACGCTGTCTAATCGCAGGAGGGGTACTGGAAGTTTTGGATCAACCGGTGCTCCTGAGATTTTGCTAGCGGTCGACATTGCACGTGGGAAACCTGAAGAAAAGGTGACGGTGACCCATCCTTCGGGATCATCTATGACCTTAACCATGTTAATAGATACAGGTGCTGATGTTACGGTGATTTCTCAGAATTGCTGGCCTTCACATTGGCCTCTTGTCCCTACAGCCACCAATGTGGTTGGGGTAGGAG
The DNA here is from genome assembly GCA_009819605.1 of Sterna hirundo. Classification (NCBI taxonomy): domain Eukaryota; kingdom Metazoa; phylum Chordata; class Aves; order Charadriiformes; family Laridae; genus Sterna; species Sterna hirundo. Next base: position 12,479,495 of record CM020463.1, read on the forward strand.
GGTCGCAAAGAACAATGATCAGTGCATTTTTAATTTCTTTTACCTTTTCTGATGGGGCTACAGCCACAGTAAAGCCGTACGTAATGCAGATACCGGTATCATTGTTAGGCAGAGACTTACTCTCCAGCTAGGAGCTCGTCTGATAACATCGCCTTTTTAGGGGCGGCCATGGTCGAGCAGCCAGTATTGAAACTCACCTGGACGACTAGCACTCCTGTGTGGGTGGACCAATGGCCGCTAAAAGAGGATAGGCTGCGAATTGTTCAGTCATTAGTACAAGAACAGATAGATGCAGGTCATATTGTCCCATCCACGAGTCCGTGGAATACCCCTATTTTTACTATTCCAAAAAAGTCAGGAAAATGGCGGTTATTACATGATCTTAGAGCCATAAATGCAGTCATGCAAGACATGGGAGCGTTACAACCTGGGTTGCCTCACCTGCAATGATACCGAACGGATGGAACGTGTTTATTGTAGATTTAAAAGATTGTTTTTTCACTATCCCTTTACATCCTGAAAATGCGGAGAAATTTGCATTTACTGTCCCGTCCATTAACAAAGGGGAACCAGCACAGAGATATCATTGGGTAGTATTACCACAGGGAATGAAAAATTCGCCTACACTTTGTCAAATGTTTGTTGCTTGGGCTTTGCAACCGTTTCGAAAACAGAATCCATTTTTATTAGTCTACCATTATATGGATGACATATTAGTGGCAGGCCCTGATATGCAAAGAGAGGAAAAACTACAAGAGCTAACAACAATGGTAGAAAAGAAAGGCCTTAAGATAGCACCAGAGAAAGTACAAAAGACTTCGCCATGGAATTATCTTGGTTGGATTATTACACAAAGTTTAATTAGGCCTCAAAAGGTTAAGTTAACGTCAGAAATTAGAAATTTAACTGATGTACAGAAACCGATGGGAGATATTCAGTGGGTGCGGTCTGTTGTAGGTATAACTAACGACGACCTCGAACCCTTAATGTCCCTATTAGGTACAACCACAGAAGCAAATGAGTCTAGAAAACTAACGGAGGATCAGCGGAAGGGTTAGATAAGATAATCGGAAAAATTCTGACAGGGTTCACGCATCGTCGTGTATCAGAAGTGCCAGTACAGTTAGTGGTTATCAATTCTAGTCAGGATCGGAAACATTTGTGTGCAGTGATAGCGCAACAGGTCGACTCAGGATTTAAACTGTTGGAATGGGTATTTTTATCCTATCAACTAAAGAATACAGTGTGCACAAAAATAGAAATGATTGCAAATCTAATTATAAAGGGTCGAAGAAGGGTTATAGATTTAACTGGGCAAGAGCCACAAACCGTGCATGTACCAATTACACAAGATTACCTTGATTGGTTGATGTATTCTTCTGAAATTCTGCAATATGCCCTAGCTGATTTTCCTAGTCAAATTACTAATTCATATCCCACGTCAAAACTTTTATCACTTTTACAGAATCAGACCTTTGAGGAGCGTCCACAAAGGTCGGAATCCCCGGTGAAGGGATTGACCGTATTTACTGATGCTAGACGAAAGTCAAAAAGGGCGGCGGTAACCTGGTGTGAGAGCGGACAATGGCATTCTCAACTCTTAGAAGGGAGTTCACAGGATTCCCTACAAACACTGGAATTAAAAGCAGTTGTTTGGGCTTTTCGAAAATGGCATGATCAAGCTATTAATGTTGTATCTGATTCGTTATATGTAGTTGGTACAGTGATGCGGCTCGAACGTTCTATGCTTCGAACCCTTCATAATTTGGTTTTGTATCAGTTATTGTTACAACTTTTGCACTTGTTAAATCAGAGGCAACACCCGTATTTTGTAACACACATCCGAAGTCATCAACCCGATTATGGTTTGGCCCTAGGTAACAATCGTGCTGATCGCCTGGTCGCAGCAAATTGGGAGAATAGACAAACCAATCTCTTTGAGCAAGCTCGAAATTCTCATAGTTTTTTCCATCAATCAGCAAAAGTCTTGGCTAAGCAATTTAACTAACTATATCAGATGCTAGAGGAATTGTCCAATCATGTCCGCTTGTCAAAAAATGGGTTTGGGCCTAGGGTTAGGAGTTAATCCTCGTGGCCTACAGGCATTGCAGCTGTGGCAAATGGATGTCACACACTTTGCAGAGTTTGGTCGACAGAAATATGTGCATGTGTCAATTGATACTTATTCGCATGCCATATGGGCCACTGCGCAAACCGGAGAAACTGCTAAACATGTAATTAAGCACATGTGTGCTGCTATGGCAGTTTTGGGGGTACCACAGGAATTAAAAACAGATAATGGTCCTGCGTATATTTCTCAACGATTTGATCATTTTTGTAAAATATGGGGAATACGCCGCACCACGGGCATTCCGCATTCGCCTACGGGACAAGCTATTGTCGAACGAGCTCACGCTACACTAAAGTCGCTTTTGCAAAAACAAAAAGGGGGAGAACAGATGCCTTGTGAACGTCTTGCAAAAGCTCTATACGTGTTGAATCATTTGCGTCTGACTGGCAACCGTGAGTCACCACCAATTGTTATTCATCATACTTCTTTAAAATCAGGTGTGCAAGCAGTAACTCCTGTGTGTCCAATATAAAGATTTGACCACTGGACAATGGAAGGGTCCTGTGAAGTAAAACTCACGGGAAGAGGTTATGCTTGTGTTTTAACAGATCAAGGACCTCGATGGGTACCGCTAGATGGATTAAGCCATGGAAAGAGACGTCAGCTAACGTGACAGACAACGACGCAGAAGATATCGACGCGGACAACGCTGGCAACTACTATTTGTCCGGACTGTGGGGTTTGTCTCCCGTGGACGTTAACGATTTGCCAGCAGTGTAATGTGAGATTGCTTACCTGTAAAACTTGATCGCAGACAAAGAAAATGAGGTGGCCAGTGTTACTTATTGTTTTCTTTATGGTATGGTCAGAAAGCGGCGGGATTCACATGATATCCCCCAGACAAAACTTATGGGTTACCTGGGCAAATGCCACAGGACAACAATCCTTTTGCTTAGCTCTTGCTTCTGTGACGGAACCTTTTCGCACTTGTTTAGTAGGGATACCAGGTTTTAATGAGAGTGATTTTAAGGCTTACAGTGTAAATAATTGCAGTACTGAAACTATTAATAGTAATTGTAGCCACAAATACTGAGTGCTGGGATGACAGGGCACAACACAGCATGGCACAGTAAAAGTATGCAACCCCCTCATCCACACACAGTGCGCCCCAGGGGTGGCACAACCCAGCATGGCACAGCATGGCACTGGATGGCACAGCACGGCACAGAAAGAGCAGGCAGCCCCTTGGCCATTCACACTGCACCCCAGGGATAGCATGGCATGGTACAGTGAGAGCAGGCAGCCCCCGGGCCAGGCACTGCTGCGAGGCTGCCCTTACCTTCCTGGCAGCAGCAGCATGCAGGCCAAGAAGGGCCATGGTGAGCAGGAAGCAGCAGCTGAGGCTCCACATGACGGCAGTGGCAGTGGTGACCGTACATGGTACCTGGGCTCTGCCCCTTTTATAGCAGCAGGGGCTGCAGCTGGGCAGTGTCCACCAATGCCAGGCCTCCTGCCAAGGGCTACCCTGGCAGGGGATAGGCCACCATGCCAAACCAAGGGGGTCCTGCTCCCCTGGGCAAGTCGGGGGTCCTAAGGGACCACAGCAGGGTAGTGGGGACTGTGACAGAGACCCAGTGCACGCTGGAGGAACTGGGGCCATGAGGTGGCCATGGCAGGGGATATACCCTGGGCCTCGGAGACGGTGACAGGAGAGGCTGTGGGATGCCATAGAGGAGACACAGGAGTGCGGGTGCTGAGCCACCACACGACAGGAGCCAGGTGGGTGTTTGCAGCAAAGCTTTATTGGGAGAAGAAGGTAGTAGGGCTGGGGACCCCCACGCTGCCACCCTCACTCCTTCTGTGGGTGCAGGTGGGCGAAGATGTTGGTGCCGACCCTGCAGGGGCATAGAGGGACAAGACATAAGGGTGGGAAATGCACCCCTCCCCAGTGCCAAATGGCCCCTCAGCTCCATCTCCTCCCCCCAGCAGTGTTTGCATCTTGGCAGGACCCCCGGAGAGGCTGTGCATGAGCATCCCATCCTCGAGAGCACATGTGCCCTGGGTACCCCCAGGCTGGCAGCAGCTCTGCTGGGTGCTGAGCACCACAGGGTGGGAGACCCCCAACCACCACCGCACACACCCCCCCCCCCTTCCCAGGATGTGCAGGGGACCTGTGCAGGGCAGGAACAGGGGACTCGCATTTGCTTTCCAGTTGTTCTTGATGCTGTCCATGTGTGACTGCAGGAGCCACATGGTCTTCAAAACCTCCTTCCCCTCCCTTGTCCATGAAGCACTGGCCTGTGAAGACAGTGACAGAATCTGCAGGGATGGGGCGGGAGGTGGAGGGGAGTGTGGCCAGGGTGGCAGGGAAGTGCTGGAGCCGTGGCCCTGCAGCCTCTCCCAGTGCTGGGGATGGTGGACCCGGGCTGTCCCTGTCCTCTGGGGGCAGCAGTGCTGGAGAAAGCAGGCAGGAGGGGTCAGAGGGCTGGGGGGGGGGGGTCTCGCTTGGAGACAGAGGGACAGCAGTGGGCTTCAGCCCCCAGTGCATCCTCTGCGCCCTGGGACTGGGAGGTGACACCAGTCAAGGAGCTCCAGGGTCAAGGATGGGGGAGCACTGGGGACACCTCTGGGGATGGGGGAGCATTGGGGACACCACAGGGGAAGGCAGGGGATCATCAAGGATACTGCAGGGGAGGGCAGAAGAGTATCAGGAACACTACAGGGGAGGGCAGGGGACCATTGGGGACATCAGAGGGGAGAGCAGGGAAATGAGAAACACCTGAAAAACTCCAATTGATGGTGAAGCCGAAGGTGGGCTGGCTCTTCTGGTTCATGCAGTGCTGGGACCCCTGCAGCAGTGACACCTGGATCTCATTCATTGAGGCCATCACAACTGTGTGGTAGGACCTGGTGGAGTCACCTTTTCTGTTCACAGCCACAATAGTCATGTTGGAGCCCAGGTTGTTGATCCAGTGCCCTGTCAGCACACACTGAAGCAGAGGGGACTCAGCGCTGGTGTCACAGTGCAGCCTGAGTGCGGGCAGGGTGGCAGGAGCAGGCACCTCTGGAAGCTGCAGCCCCCCTGCCTGCCCTGCTCATCCCAGCCCCGCTGTTACCTTTCTTGCAGAGAGGCCAGAAGCCACCAGGGCCAGGCTGAGCACCAGGAGGAAGGGAGTCGCTTGCATCATCTCTGCAGCTGGCATACCCGGGGACATGCTCCTCACACAGCTCTGCCGATGCACCTGCTCTCTCACCTTTTTATTGCTGCCAGGGCTGCAGGTGGCAGCTCCATCCGGGGCATTGTGCAATCTGGGTGTTTCCAAATTTTCAGTTCCCAGCCGTACGAGAAGGTGATTGTAGGCAGATATTCCCAGAAGTGCCTGCTGAAACTATCCCTCCTTGCTCACGCTTCCCTGGCACCTTGCAGGGAGGCTCTGGCTTCTGCAGGTTAGTGACCACCAGGACAGATGCTAAGCCAGGGAAATTCCCTCTTCGGGGCTGTTGTCCCTTCTGCCACCCCACTGATGTGCCCAGGGTGTGTAGAGGTGCCAAGTGGCCTTAACCTCAGTGCACCCCAGGACTGGCCGCAGCACACAGCCTCACCCCACTCCTGCTCGCCAGGCATCCTTGTGCAAGCCCACCCAGCACCGGGCTCTTTTCAGGGCTTTGCTTTATCCCCCCTGGCAGTGAAGCAGCCACAGCTCACCTACAAAGTGCTCGGTCTCTCTCACCTGGGGCTGGTGTGAAGATTTGCTGCTGTTTTGACAAGTTGGCTTTTGTTGGAAGGAATTTTTTTTGTTTATGAAAAACAAACATTCCCCAAATATCTTGGACATCGCATTTCAATTCTGACAAAAATTGTATTTACACAGGAATTCTTAAATAACTTTACATATGTATTTATATAATTCCCCTCATATCTGTTGCTGGTTGGGGAGGCTGAAGTGACTCAGTTCACACCAGATTTTCTCACCCATTCCTCAGTGATTTTCAAGGTAGTCTCCTAAAATATGTGTGGTTTAATTCCCCCGGTGTCCTGGTTCCGGCGGGGATAGGGTTAATTCTCCCCAGGACACAGGTATTCCATGCCCTGTGAGCCATGCCCACCCTGAGCTGCCGGGGGAGGGGGCAGGGGGAGGGGGCAGGGAGTTGAGGCTTGGAGGGGGCTGGGGCGTCCCCAGTCCGGTTGTGGAGCAGCAGTTCCGTAATCCTGTTTGTATATTCCTCTATCCGTGTTGTTGTTGTTGTTTTCTTGTTCCCTTTGCTGTTCTGTTAAACTGCCTTTCTCTCAACCCAAGAGTTTTGCCTTTTTCTTCCGATTCTTCCCATATTGGGAAGGCCCGAGCGAGCGGCACGTGGTTCTTTGTTGCCGTCTGAGGCCAAACCACGACAGTCCTTTTTGGCGCCCAACGTGGGGCACGAAGGGTTGAGATAACGACAGAATCCAACTAGAGCTTGGAAAAACGAATTTGTTGTGTGCATTTATTGTATTAGGTAAATAGTCGCTGGTCACCATGTTGCTTGGTTTGTTCTCATGGCTGGGTTATGTAAATTCCTACATGGCTTATGTACTCCCTGCGATGATATTTTTACTTCTGGGAGGGGATGAGGATTATCATTCTGCTGTCCTGTGCAATATCGGCTTATGATATGATAACATCACTTGTTAGACAGTTACTTTGGGGTGTTTATGTGGTATTGCTGTCCTGCCCGTACCTTGGGCACCGTCTCTCGGAATTTATTAATTTACACCCAGTCTGTGGGGGAAACGGAGGGGACACTTTCCCCAGCTCTTTTGCCTCCCTTTTCTCCTTCGGGTCAGGTATGACAGCCTTTGTGAATTTTGAATAGCCTTGGGATGCTCAAACCAGCCTGGTCCTGTTGTTATGTCTCCTGAATGCGTTCCAGGTCCTGTTTAGGGTTAAACAGCTATTTAAGACTACCACCTGGAGATCTGCTCCGAGGCTGGATAGTCAGGGGTGGCATGGCATGTGGGAGAACACGGGCAGGTACCTAGAGAACTTCTCGCCTCCAATGGTCTGGGACTTCACCCCTGAACAGTTACAGGACCCTGATAAAGTGGTAGAATATTTGAAGGGAAAATGCTGTGGCTATTCCAGAGAGGCACAACTCACCGCACTGTGCTGGGCCCTGGCCAGTATCTACCAGGCACTGCTCAGTGTTACGCAGCACCCTCAGGGGAATGAGATGGAGACCAGACCGACAGACACTGCGGCTACTGCAACCCCGGCGACAGGCACTGCGGCTGCTGCAAACCCTGCGGCAGCCACTGCAGCTACTCCAACCACGGTGACAGCCACTGCCGCTGAACCAGGGAACCAACCCGTGCCAGTATCAGTCGCCCCCATACAGAAGAAGAAGTACACGAAGAAGAAATCAGTTCGCTTAGAGATGATGATGAACCAGGGTCATCACGAGAACAGGAGGAAGAGGCAGAACCAGAGATAATTACCCGATCCCTATCCTTGAGCGAGCTGCGGGATATGCGAAAAGATTTCAGCCGACTTTCAGGCGAGCACATTGTCACCTGGCTGCTCCGGTGCTGGGATAACGGGGCCAGTAGCCCGGAATTAGAGGGTAGGGAGGCCAGGCAGCTGGGATCCCTGTCTAGGGAAGGGGGCATTGACAAGGCAATTGGGAAGAAGACCAAAGCCCTCAGCCTCTGGAAACGACTCCTGTCAGGCGTGAGGGAGAGGTACCCCTTCAGTGAAGATGTTGTATGTCAACCAAGCAAGTGGACCACCATGGAAAAAGGTATCCAGTACCTGAGAGAATTAGCTGTGAATTTATTAGACATGATTTATTATGACCTGGACAATGCAGGCTTACCCACAGACCCTGATGAGGTGCAATGCACAAGGCCCATGTGGCAGAAGTTTGTACGGAGCGCACCACCGTCGTATGCCAACTCACCGGCAGTAATGGAATGGAAAGGCGAAGAGGGACCAACGGTGGATGAGGTGGCTGGCCGGCTCCGGCGATATGAAGAAAGTCTCTCTTCCCCCCTTGTCTCAGCTGTGGAGAAACTGTCGCAGAAGGTCCAGCAACTTGAAGAGAATATGTCCTACTCCCCACCTGTACGGGCCAGCATCTCAGCTATTAGGAGCAGGCATTTCCCCACTCAAGAGAGAGAGTACAGAGGGTACACACCACGAGGCACCCTGTGGTTCTACCTGCGTGACCACGGGGAGGACATGAGGAAGTGGGATGGACGACCTACTTCGATCCTGCGGACACGGGTACAGGAGTTGCAAGGAAGGACAACCACAAAAGGGGATCCCTCCAGGAAAAGTGCCGCCCCAGTTTCCAGCGGGCAGTTCCCCAGGCAGAGCAGAAGGCCTGATCTTGATTCTGATCCTCTTGAAGGAACTTCCAAGTCATTTCTGCAAGAAGTGAGTAACGAATACTCTGACCAGGATTAGAGGGGCCCTGCCTCCGGCCAGGTGGAGGAAAGGGACAACCGGGTTCATTGGACGGTGTGGATCCGACGGCCTGGCACATCAGACCCACAGGAGTAGAAGGCTCTAGTGGACACGGGTGCACAGTGTACTTTAATACCATCAAGCTATAGAGGGGCAGAACCCATTTGTATTTCTGGGGTGACAGGGGGACCCCAAGAGCTGACTGTACTGGAGGCGGAAGTGAGCCTAACTGGGAATGAGCGGCAAAAGCACCCCATTGTGACTGGCCCAGAGGCTCCATGCATCCTTGGCATAGGTTACCTCAGGAGAGGGTATTTGAAGGACCCAAAAGGGTCCCGTTGGGCCTTTGGCATAGCTGCCTTGGAGACGGAGGAAGTTAAACAGTTGTCTACCTTGCCTGGTCTCTCGGAGGACCCTTCTGTTGTGGGGTTGTTGAGGGTCGAAGAACAACAGGTGCCGATCGCTACCACGACGGTGCATCGGCGGCAATATCGCACTAACCGAGACTCTCTGATTCCCATCCATAAGCTGATTCGTCAACTAGAGGCTCAAGGAGTGATCAGCAAGACTCGCTCACCCTTTAACAGTCCCATATGGCCGGTGCGAAAATCTAATGGAGACTGGAGGCTAACCGTAGACTATCGTGGCCTGAATGAAGTCACGCCACCGCTGAGCGCTGCTGTGCCGGACATGCTAGAACTGCAGTACGAACTGGAGTCCAAGGCAGCCAAGTGGTATGCCACAATTGATGTAGCGAATGCATTCTTCTCAGTTCCTTTGGCAGCAGAGTGCAGGCCACAGTTTGCTTTCACCTGGAGGGGCGTCCAGTACACCTGGAATCGACTGCCCCAGGGGTGGAAACACAGCCCCACCATTTGCCATGGACTGGTCCAGACTGCCCTGGAACAGGGTGAGGCTCCAGAACATCTGCAATACATTGATGACATCATCATATGGGGAAACACAGCAGAAGAAGTTTTTGAGAAAGGGAGTAAGATAGTCCGAACCCTTCTGAAAGCTGGTTTTGCCATAAAACGAAGTAAGGTCAAGGGACCTGCGCAGGAGATCCAGTTTTTAGGAATAAAATGGCAGGATGGACGCCGTCAGATCCCAATGGATGTGATCAACAAACTAGCAGCTATGTCTCCACCAACTAGTAAAAAGGAAACACAAGCTTTCTTAGGCATTGTGGGTTTTTGGAGGATGCATATCCCAGATTACAGTCTAATCGTAAGCCCTCTGTATCAAGTAACCCGGAAGAAGAACGACTTTAAATGGGGTCCTGAGCAACGACAAGCTTTTGAACAAATCAAACAGGAAACAGTCCACGCGATGGCCCTGGGGCCAGTCCGGGCAGGACAAGATGTTAAAAACGTGCTCTACACCGCAGCCGGGGAGAACGGCCCTACCTGGAGCCTCTGGCAGAAAGCACCAGGGGAGACCCGAGGTCGACCCCTAGGGTTTTGGAGTCGGGGATACAGAGGATCCGAAGCCCGCTACACTCCAACAGAAAAAGAGCTATTGGCAGCGTATGAAGGGGTTCGAGCTGCTTCGGAAGTGGTTGGCACAGAAGCACAGCTCCTCTTAGCACCTCGACTGCCAGTGCTGGGCTGGATGTTCAAAGAAAGGGTCCCCACCACACATCATGCAACTGATGCCACGCGGAGGAAGTGGGTTGCACTGATCACACAGCGAACTCGAATGGGAAACCCCAGTCGCCCAGGAATTCTGGAAGTGATCATGGACTGGCCAGAAGGCAAGGATTTCAGAATGTCACCAGAGGAGGAGGTGACGCGCGCAGAAGAGGCCCCACCATATAATAAACTGCCAGAAAAGGAGAAGAAATATGCCCTGTTCACTGATGGGTCCTGCCGGATTGTGGGAAAGCATCGAAAGTGGAAAGCTGCTGTGTGGAGTCCTACACGACAAGTTGCAGAAGCCAGGGAAGGACAAGGGGAGTCGAGCCAGTTTGCAGAGGTGAAAGCCATTCAGCTGGCCTTGGACATTGCCGAGCGAGAAAAATGGCCAGTACTTTATCTCTACACTGACTCATGGAGGGTGGCAAATGCCCTGTGGGGGTGGCTACAGCAGTGGAAGCAGGGCAACTGGCAGCGCAGAGGCAAACCCATCTGGGCTGCTGACCTATGGCAAGGTATTGCTGCCCGGATAGAGAATCTGGTTGTGAAAGTACGCCACGTAGAGGCCCATGTACCCAAGAATCGGGCCACGGAGGAACATCAGAACAACCAGCAGGTGCATCGGGCTGCTAGGATTGAAGTGGCTCAGGTGGATCTGGACTGGCAACATAAGGGCGAACTATTCATAGCTCGGTGGGCCCACGACTCCTCAGGCCATCAAGGAAGAGATGCGACATATAGATGGGCTCGTGACCGAGGGGTGGACTCGACCATGGACACTATTGCACAGGTCATCCATGAATGTGAGACGTGCGCTGCAATCAAGCAAGCCAAGTGTTTGAAGCCTCTCTGGTATGGAGGGCGATGGCTGAAATACAAATCTGGGGAGGCCTGGCAGATTGATTAGATCACACTGCCACAAACCCGTCAAGGCAAGCGCTATGTGCTCACCATGGTGGAAGCAACCACCGGATGGCTGGAAACATACCCTGTGCCCCATGCCACTGCCCGGAACGCTATCCTGGGACTTGAAAAGCAAGTCCTGTGGCGACATGGTACCCCAGAGAGAATTGAGTCGGACAACGGGAGTCATTTCCAAAGCAGCCTCATAGACACCTGGGCCAAAGAGCATGGCATTGAGTGGGTGTATCACATCCCCTGTCACGCACCGGCCTCTGGGAAGATTGAACGATACAATGGACTGTTAAAAACTACACTGAGAGCAATGGGTGGTGGGACCTTCAAACATTGGGATACACATCTAGCAAAGGCTACCTGGCTAGTTAACCCCAGGGGATCTACCAATCGGGCTGGCCCTGCCCAATCAAAACTTCCACGTACCGTAGAAGGGGATAAAGTCCCCGTAGTGCACATGAAGAATATGTCAGGGAAGACAGTCTGGGTTAGTCCCGCCTCAGGCAAAGGCAAACCCATCCGTGGGACTGCTTTTGCCCAAGGACCTGGGTGCACTTGGTGGGTGATGCGGAAGGATGGGGAAGTCCGATGTGTAGCTCATGGGGATCTGATTTTGGGTGAGAATAGCCAATGAATCAAATTGTGTGTTGTTGATTGCAAAGTAACCCTGCCACTGTATGTCCTCGTTACTATAATTGCTATCAGCTGTACTACAGTAAGAATCACCCAAATTAAGGACAGATGGACTTTGATGAAAAAAAAAACAAAAAAAAAACCAAAAAAAGGATGAGTAAGGCACAGGGGTGATGGGATCAGAACTGACCTCAGCAGCTGGCGCCCAGCAACTTCCTCAAGATCTACGTCTTCAGCCCATGGACTGTGGGCATGAGCTGTGGCAGGTACACCAGCCACAAGCTCCGAAAATACAGCATGCAACAGGCCGGCACCACACAGCATCTCGCCTGCCCTGAGAGACTGTTCTAACAGATGGAGCCCAAAGCCATGGATTAAATGAACTCACCAGACACTTTGGAGGGATGGCCCATAGACTAAGGGCATTATATCTGCATGAATATATATGTATATATATACATGACGGGGGAAAGTGGTGGCAATTCATTGGGACCTGTAAGATCTGGGCATGGCATAGATGGTATGGAATAAGGGGTGGATAATGTCCTGGTTCCGGCGGGGATAGGGTTAATTCTCCCCAGGACACAGGTATTCCATGTCCTGTGAGCCATGCCCACCCTGAGCTGGTTCTGTAATCGTGTTTGTATATTCCTCTATCCGTGGTGGTGGTGGTGTTGTTTTCTTGTTCCCTTTGCTGTTCTGTTAAACTGCCTTTGTCTCAACCCACGAGTTTTGCCTTTTTCTTCCGATTCTTCCCGTATTGGGAAGGCCCGAGCGAGCAGCACGCAATTGCCATCTGCAATAACAGACTGTGTCAGGGACGCTGTCTGGTGAGCCTTGACTGTCAAACATGGGCAAGCAGCAGCAGCAGGGCCCAGCAGCCCCACAGGGAGGGCAGGCTGCGGGCAGTGGGCAGAGCATCCCTGCGGTGGGAGTTAGGGGTGGAAGGAGGTTGTGAGGGGAAGCATGGTCCCAGCCTTTGGGATACCCATTTCCAGGGAGCATGTGTAGGAGCAGGGAATGTCGGACCGATGGCACTGACAGCCCAGCAGGCAAGATGGGGCTGGGACACAGGAGGCTGAACCATGACAGTGCTGTCCCCAGGGCCACCTCCCTCTCCTGCATCGCCTGTGTCCCCTGCAGCCTCCCTGGCAGGACAGAGGCCAAGAAGGCTTGTGCTGCCCCAGGCACCTTCCTGGCTGTGTCTGTTCACATGTCCCTGCAGCCACCTGTCCCTGCAGCCATCAGTCCTGGTGGGGCTCAAATTCCCTCACCCCTCCCCAGCATCAAGGAAGCACTCTTCACCAGCTGCTGGGGAGTCAGTTGCCATGGGGATGTCAGATTGTTATAGGGACGCTGTTGCCGTGGTTATGCAGTTGCTGTGCCTGGCAGAGGTAGGGATGGAGCATAAGGAAGGCTGTTTGCATTGGGAGAGGGGTAGGAATCACAGGGACCCCAGTTCTCTGGAGTGGGGGAAAGGCAGAGTCCAGCCTTCGCCCCAAGCGCATCCCCATGGGGCCAAGGCTGGAGACCATGGGGAACGCACTGGCAATGCTCACCCAGCCTCATTGGGATGGACAGGTTGGTGTTCCTGACCCTGCAATGAAGGGTAGGTAGCTGAGGGGACCTGGGGTCTCCCATGGGGTGTCCCAGCACACTATCAGTGAGGTTTGGTGGGACAGACAGTGCCGCACACCCTGTGCTGGGTGTCCCACAGGAGAGGGCAGCTTCACCAGGACAGGAGTAAATAAAGAGTGAGAGGACCGTGGGGTGGATCAGAAAAAAGGACAGACGGGAACTGAGAATTTTAGTCCTATTTCAAGTAGGACTCGGGAACATTCCCAAATGGCGTTACAAGCGCCTTTAAGACAAACAGTAGGGGTCGACAATGCACCAGTTTTTGTACATGTCCCATTTACCACTTCTGACCTGTTACATGGGAAACAGTCTGTAGGGTCATACCAAGAGAATCCTGAAGAGATGTATCGGCTTTTAGAAACTATTATACTAACTCACAACCCCAACTGGGGAGATATGCAGACTCTACTGAATATCTTTTTTACTGCAGAGGAAAGGAGAATGGTATTAGACAAGGTGAAAGAAGAGTGAGGAAAAAGGAGTAGACAGGAGGAACCTAATCAGTACTTGCCTTTGAAGGTAGACCCAGAATGGGATCCAAACTCTGGATTACGGAAAGCTAAGTTAAAGCAATACCAGACTCTGAGGAACATCGGACCAATCAGCAAGTGGACCAGGCTGCTAATATTTTCCAGACAGATTTGGACTGGGAACATAAAGGTGAACTGTTTTTAGCTTGGTGGGCCCATGACGCTTCAGGTCATCAAAGAAGAGATGCAACATACAAATGGGCCCGTGACTGAGGGGTGGATTTAACCATGGATGCTATTGCGCAGGTTATCCACGTTTGTAAAACATGCGCCGCAATCAAGTAAGCTAAAAGGTTAAAACCTTTGTGGTATGGGGGACGATGGCTGAAACATAAGTGTGGGGAGGCCTGGCAAATTGACTATATCACACTCCCTCAAACCCGCCAGGGTAGGCATTATGTGCTTACAGGGGTGGAAGGAAGCACTAGATGGTTGGAAACCTATGCCGTGCCCCATGCCACTGCCCAGAATACCATCCTGGGCCTTGAAAGGCAAATCTTGTGGCAACATGGTACTCCAGAAGGAATTGAGTCAGACAGTGGGACTCATTTCAAAAACAGTCTTATAATTGGGCAAAAGAACATGGCATTGAGTGGGTATAGCAGATCCCCTGTCATGCACCAGCTTCTGGGAAAACTGAACGGTACAATGGACTTTTAAAAACTACCCTGAAAGCAATGGGGGGTGGATCCTTCAAAAACTGGGACAAGCATTTAGCACAAGCTACCTGGTTAGTTAACACAGAATCACAGAATCTTCATGGTTGGAAAGGACCTTTAAGATCATCGAGTCCAACCAAACAACCTACAGACTCTGCCACTAGAGCATGCCCTGAAGTGCCACATCCAGACGTTTCTTAAACACCTCCAGGGATGGGGACTCAACCCCCTCCCTGGGCAGGCTGTTCCAGTGCCTGACCACTCCTTCAGTAAAGTAATTCTTCCTAATATCTAATCTAAACCTGCCCTGCCGCAGCTTCAGGCCATTTCCTCTGGTCCTGCCATTATCCACCTGGGAGAAGAGGCCACCACCCACCTCTCTCCAACCTCCTTTCAGGGAGTTGTAGAGGGCAACGAGGTCTCCCCTCAGCCTCCTCTTCTCCAAGCTAAACATGCCCAGCTCCCTCAGCCTCTCCTCATATGCCCTGGTCTCCAGACCCCTCACCAGCCTGGTAGCTCTCCTCTGGACACGCTCCAGCACCTCAATGTCCCTCCTGTACAGAGGGGCCCAGAACTGAACACAGCACTCGAGGTGAGGCCTCACCAGTGCCGAGTACAGAGGCACCATCACTTCCCTACTCCTGCTGGCCACGCTATTCCTGATACAAGCCAGACACCAGGGGATCCATCAATCGAGCTGGTCCTGCTCAGTCAGACCTTTTACATACAGTAGAAGGGGATAAAGTCCCTGCGGTGCGTGAGAAGAATATGTTGGGGAAAACTGTTTGGGTGTTTCCTGCCTCAGGCAAAGGCAAACCCATTCATGGGACTGTTTTTGCTCAAGGACCTGGATGTACTTGGTGGGTGATGCTGGAGAATGGAGAAGTTCAATGTGTACCTCAAGGAAATTTGACCCTGGGTGAGAATACTCAGTCCTGAGTCTGCTAGGATAGATCAAATTCTATAGTCTATAGTTAATGGACTTAATGAACTCTTGTGTATAGAGATAAATCATAAATGACTGATCTCTATATATCTGTATATGTATATATTTGATGGATAAGAAGTATTAGTGATCTGAGCATGGTGCAAATGGTATGGACTAAGGGGTGGAATGTCCTGGTTTGGGGTGGAGCAGAGCCAACTTTCTGCTCAGTGAGAGAGGCTCCTGCTCACACTTGTTGCTGTGGCAACCAGGGTCAGCTGACTTGGTTGTTTCCCCTGTGGAGGGGTCACACCTGTGGGGAGGAGCAGACAGGTCAGGTGACCCAAACTGACCAATAGGGTATTCCATTCCATCCCATCTGCCCTGCTCAGTATAAAAGCTGAGGGATCAAAAGGGTCAGGTTGGCTCTTCTTCAGTGGGCTGCTTCTCCAATGTCTCTCTTTCTTCAGTGATTGACATCTGAGGAGGACCCCATCAGCTCATCTGCCTTTGATCCTGGTCAGGGTGTTCCAGTTCCCATTCGTTGCTGAGTGCAGTCTGGAACTTTCCCAGTGCCTGCCAGTGACATCTTCCTAGGAACTTGATCCTGTTTGTATATATTTACTTATATTGTGTTTGTTTCCTTATCTTATATCCTTTTTTATTTTATTATTAATTTTTCATTTAAGTAGTTTAGGTTTTTCTAAACTCATAACTTTCTTTATCTCTCTTCTTCCTCTCCTTGGAGCGAGAGGTGGGGGAGAGCATCTGTCATCTTGTCACTGGCCAACCCGGCCCAAACCATGACACAGAGAAAGGGCTGGAGCATGAACTCTCAGGGGGAGGGGGGCAGTGGGTGCAGGTCCTCCTGACATGTTTCCATGCTAGGCTGGCTCCTTGTGGCCATTGCCCCCTGCACAGCCTAGAGAGGTGGGCAGCAAAGTCCTGAATCTGCTGCCACTGTTGTAACCCTTGCCACCTCACCCCTGCTCCTGCCCACCCTGCTCTGACCTGCTGGGGCCCAGCTTCCAAGCAGCAGGTTTAATTAGATTGCAATTCTATTATGGTGCTGCCTGCTTGCAGTTGCTAATCCTATTAGGCATCCAGTAAATCTTCCTGCGCTTGGGCTCTGTCCCCAGAGTTCAGGGAGGTGGGGCTGCTGGTGAGTGGCTCTGCTGAGTCAGGATGTGACCGCCGGGATGTAGAGCTTTGCCTGTGGACTCACCCCCGAAGATCCCTGTGGAGTTGGGAAGAGCCTGGGGGGTTGGCGCAGTCCCCTGCAGGGGTGAGAAGGAGCAGTGGGTTTTCCTCTTCTTCCTCATCTTGCCCCCTCTGAGCTGAAGGGACAGTGTGGAAATGCCCTGTCCTTGAGCCACATGCACAGCTCGGGTGTTTGCTGCCACCACACCACGGTCATCACTGGCTCAGGTGGGTGCTGAGCCTGTGGGTCTGACCCTGGGGGGGCAATGAGGAACAGAGGCTGAGACAGGGTTGCCCCAACCAGATATGGGGGGGTACAGGCCATGCAATGCCCCCTCCCACTGATACTCAGTGTCCTGCAGAGACAGGGCCATTGCTCATGGCTGGTGGCACTGACAGGGACACAGGGTTGCCACTCCACTGCTCCTGGGTGGATGCACCCGTGTGTGAGGCACCAAGGGGGGGGCTGATCCAGGCAGAGGGGTGACATGAATGGGGCTGTAAGCTGCTGGGGATGTGGCCCTTACAGACAGCGCGCTCTCAGCCCCGTGCATTGCCACAGCAGGCAGCACCAGGACTACTCCCCACTGGCAGCTTCCCCCAGGGCTACAGGCTCCCTACTGTCCTGCCAACTTGAGGAGGACCCCGGCTGTCCTGGCACGGCATGTCTCCACGTGGGTCAGGCATTACAGCCATCCCACAAGAGCTCAGTACCACGGTGAAGTTCTCCCAGCTCTGCAGTCTGCCCTGCAGTGAGACAAAAGGCTGGAGCCCCTGCTCCCCCACCTTGTCAGCCACTTTTCTCCATCCTGGAGTTGCGTCAGCCCCAGAGAAGCCCACCACAGAGCAGAAACTCTTGCCATAGGACCCTGAGCAAGAGCAGTTGCCATTCCCCTCTCTGTATCCAGCCATGTCCCCTGAGCACTTCCATAGCCCTGCAAAGAGGAGCGTGTGGCCCCAGCTCAGCCTCGAGCCCCCCAGCTCTGTACCGAACCGAGCCACAGCAACTCCTGGAGACAAGTTCAACAAGGCTGTAATTGTAAGAACAGGGCAGCACAGGTGGCTGTGCGCTCACCTGGAAGAGTCCTGGTGCTCCCAGGATGGGTGGCTGGTAAAGAGAGTGGGTGCTGGGCCTTGTGGGGCTGCTGTCTGTGATGGAGGAGTCCAGGCTGCCAACAGCATCAGCTGGTACAAATGCTGTTGATGGAGGCCATCGCTGTGTCGACAAGCCCCAGCTCCTCCTGTTCATTGATGCAGAGCTGGTACCTGCAGCCATTGCGCCGGGGCAGGGGTCCCAGGCGCCCATTGGGTTTGGCACGGGGTGGCAGCAGGAAGCCAACGCTGCTGGCGATGAGCAGGTGCCAGATGCTGTGGATGTAGAAGTAGTTCTCCTCTGTCTCCACAAAGGCATAGAGCAGCACAGCGGCTGCTGCAATCAGCATTCCTGGGCACAGGTAGAAAGCCCAGCGCTTCCAGGTCGGCGGGTAGCAGTGGCGGCGCCGGATGGTGCGAGCTGTCTGAAGTGGGGAAAGTGGGGGGGCTGGAAGAGGCAGCCCTCACAGGGACGGGTGCGGGCCCTCCACTGTGGTGCTATGTCCCCCATGAGCCAGGGAAGGTCGTTCATGGGGAAGGGTGAAGGCAGCAGAGGGGAGATGCTGGCAGGGGAGTGGGGCTGGACAGGACGCAGAGCACGGCTGGGATGGGGATGTAAGGGGATGGGTGGGGACAGCATCTCCTTACCCAGGTGACGGCCATGATCCCTAAGGCAAAGAGGCTGGGCCCCAGCAGGTTCCAGAGCCCGTGGCGGTCCATCTGCAGAGCCATGGAGAGCAGCATGGCCCCCAGCAGGTACAGCACCTATGGGGCAATGGGGCACATGTCAGGATGGGTCTCTTCCCTAGCCACCCCGCATGCCCCCTTCCCCCATTTGCCTGCTTGACCACAGGCTGGAGCCGGGCCATGGCGATGACGGTGACCCAGACAGACATGAGGGAGCCCAGGAAGTCGCAGAACTGCAGCACATCGTGCTCCATGATGCAGAACACTACGATGCCAGGCTGGTCACAGGCGTGGTAAAACTGGGGTGGGGGGAAAGGGTGTGAGAGCTGCCCCACACAGCACCGGCCCATCACCTGCCCCCCAACCCTGCACTCACAGTGGAGAAGAACATGGTGAAGATGTAGATGGCAGCTTCTAGGAGGCAGTGGCTGCGGATGGCAATGGCCACAGGAAGCACAAACATGACATTGCTGAGGCACAGCAGCAGCGTGGAGAGGAGCTGGAAGCCATAAGAGAAAGCCTCGGCATTGTCCGTGCAGCCCCAGCCATTCCAGCCTGTGGCCAGGGAGAGCCACTGTTACCCCTGCAGCACCCACCAGTGGCTGAGGAGGGAGCAGGGAAGACCTTCTCCAGCACCCTGTGTAAAGCCAGCGCAGGAGGACTAAGGGGGTATGCAACCCCTGGGGAGGAGGGGAGGATGCCAGGGGGGTCCCCGGGTGCAGCGGGCACTGTGGGTGCCTGGGGAAGCTCTCACCAGCTTTGCACTCGCAGGCAGCATACGGGTAGTTGTTGGTGCGCAGCAGCTTGCACTGGCCATAGATGCCACAGTCATTGATGCAGGGTGAGAGGTAGGCACGCAGGTACACCTCAGCCGTCACATTGGTGCAAGGCTCGAACCTGCAGCACAGGAGAAGGGGGTCAGCCTTCACCCTGCACCCCTCAAGCAGCTCCCACCTCCAACAGAGGCACCCACCACACCCAGACGTTGCTGTCTATGGGAGACCCAGGGACTCAGCAAGCGCAGAAATGAGCTGCTTTGGTGCTACACATGGCAGCTCAGAGCTGGTCCCCAAGGATCTTTGCACTGCAATTGTCTGTGCCAGGCTGGGTGAGCAGGAGGAACGTGGCCGTGCTTAGACCCACTTTGCCTTTAGCAATGCTATTGGCTCCTATTTTGTTTGGATTTTGCTGTGCAAACACCGTGCCTTGCAATGCCCATGTGTGACCATGTCGTGGAGGGACCAACTGGCAGTTCAGCATGAACTAGAAACACAGCAGAGGAGTCAGAGCAGGCACACCACCTCCACTGCCCCACGCCTCCCATGCACGCAGCTCTGGGCACACCTAGCACCTTGACAGCCTCCAGCACGCAGGAGCACAGACAGGCCCACATCCAGACAGCATGTGCCAAGTGCTGCCTGTGCACACATAGGCACACAAACATGCACACGTACATGGGGCGCATCTGCACGTGTCTGCTGTTCCTGCATGTGTTCACACAGCCAAATCTGCACACACAAATACACACAGCCCTGTCTGCTTGCACAAACATGAATTTGCACGCGGTGCTGTCTGCATGCATGCACTGAACACACACAGAGCACCATTTGCATGGCAGAGCCCCCCATGGACTCACATGTACAGACACACGCACACAACAATCCCTCCTCCATAGGGCGCTCAGACAGACACACAAGCCAAGAGCAGAGGTGCAGGCACGGGACCAGTCCCTGGAGGTGCTGAGTGGAGCAGGGACACAGCAGCCTGACCAGAGCTGCCCCCTCATACACACAGCCAAGCCTTGTCCTCGCAGTGACAGCCCAGTCCCCTCCTGGGCATGAGTACAGATGGGCACTGCTGCAGAGACAGACAGGCACCAACAGATGCACAGCGTTCACAAGCTGACAGGTGCTTCCTAACCAAGAGGCAGAGGGAAGAGACGTGGGGACCCACAGATGGTCAGGCAGGCGCAAGCTAGAGCCATCCGTGCCCACACAGGCACTCACATGGTGACACACAACCCGCAAAGCCATGTGAGCGGTGACATGCTGGGCAGGGACCAGGTACACCCATGGACCCACAGCACACATGGATGCAGGCCATGGTGGGGATGTCCCCTCTGGGCATACAGGGAGGGGACATGCTGGGGCTCTTACCCGTGCTCCGTGGCACAGAGCAAGCGCAGGCTCAGGTACCAGCTGCCCGTCTGGGGGTAGGGAATCCGCAGGCGGCTGAGGCTGGCCGTGGCATTGACAGAGAGCAGGAAGCCTGCCAGGGACTCTGCAGGCAGGGAAAGCTCCAGGTGAGCAAGGCAGGGGGCAGCCCCTTCCCCTGGGCAGAGCTAGGATAGGGCACCCCGTGCCAGGCTCCAGGGACAGATGCACCCATGGTCTCTGCCTTCTCCCACCCAGACTCTCACTGGACACATGGGGGGGGGGTGTGTGACCCCCACGGCCGTGGCAGGATGGACATGCACAGCCCAGCCTACCCGTCTCACAGGTGACCGATGCGTTGTCACTGGACATCAGCGGGACTTCATGGTTCAGACACCCAAACACTGTTGCGTTCTCGCCACACAGGGAGCTCTGACAGCAGAGGAGGAGATGGCCTTAAACCAGTGCTGGGGATGTCCCCTGCTCTGACAGCACCCAGCTTGCGGTACACCACCTAGCAGGTGCCCTAACCCACTGCCCATCACCTAAGAACACCCCAAATCCAGGCCATCATCCTGCCTTTAGAGCACCCTAATCTGTGCTCTATCACCCAAGAGCTCCCAAACCATGGCCCATGACCCAAGAGCACCCCAAATCCTGTCCCTCGCCTTGCTGCAGCCCTGATATCACCCATCTCCCAGCCCGTCCCACCCCCGCACTGCCCTGCCCCGTCTGGGGCACGGCGTGGCCACCTCACCACGTTTAGCCGCAGTTCCAGGTTGAGCACTCCACCACTATCCAGCATCGGTAGGAGGTTGATGACAAAGACAGCGGGGCGGTCAGGTGGCACTGACACGTTGGGCCCGAAGAAGATGTAGAAGTGGACGGAAAAGGTGTCCAGCTCATTGCGTAGCGTGGGGTGGACTGGCCAGCACAGCTCGCTGGCAGGCGAGGTGGTGGGGATGGAGACCGGGTGCTTCGTGCCGTTGGGACTGGTGGGCAGAGGGCTGTCCCCCAGCACCAGCCCACCCACAGAGCCGAAGGAGTGGGGCATGTTCATGGAGGTGCTGGAGGGCAGGAAGGGTGGACGGGCCAGGCTGGGTCGGGAGCAGTCTGCAGGGCAGAGCCATCAGCCTGGGCACCACACAGCCACTCCAGCCCCCTCTTAGCTCCCATCTCCCCTTCTTGCCCACCACTCACCTGCATCTGCAACCCAGCCCCAACCCAGTGTCCCCATCCCAGCAGAGCTGGGTATCACCCTGCACCCAGATGGGGCCAGGCCCTGCAGGCATCCTTTGCCCCTCCACCAGTCGCCCAAGCAGAGTCAAGACCATGCCCCCCACCCGGACCTCCCCATGCACCTCACCTGTGAGCTGCACGGTGACCTGGAAGGAGACAGTGCCTGGCACCCCAGGGTGTTTCTCCACCAGCACGTAGTACCAGTGCTGCCAGAAGGGCAGGTCCAGTACCAGCTGGCAGGGAGCGTGCTCCTGGCAGTCCAGTGCTGTGGAGTTGTGCAAGGGGGGAGCTTTGGCCCGCACGCGCAGCCAGAGTGGGCAACCCTCAGCCCCGCGGCACTGCAGTACCTCCACCAGCACACGCGATGTGTAGCTGGGCACGAACACCCTGGGGACAGCAGTGTCAGGTCCTGCCCCTCAGTGCAGAGGGGATGGGGAGGCAAGACAGAGGGATAGGGCACCCTAAGCTCCCTACCCTGGGGATGCCTCCTCCTTAGGAGACCCTCTCACACTCACTTGTAGAGGCAGGAGTGGTTGTGGGGGGCCATGCTCTGCTCGGTGAAGTAACCAGGGTACAGCACGGCAATGTTCACCATGCGCTGCACGATGAGCTGTGGCTGGAAGAGATACTGGCACTCCTCGTAGAGCCCCTGCACCAGCAGGACAGTCAGCATGGGGCAGGGGAGAATGGCCGCACAGAGCCACCAATCCCCAGCTGCTGACCCCACACTGCAGCAAGGAGCTGGGGTGCAGTCTGCCCAGGTGCCCTCCATCCAGATGTGCCCAGGACCCCCACCAAGAGATGTGGTAGTCCTCTTGCCCCCCATGTGCCCCACTTGGGACACCTGCCCTGGGCACTGCCAGCCCAGGACAGTCAGGCCCCAGCAGAGCCCTGCAGCAAGCCCTGCCACTCCACAGTCCCCCCCAAACCCTTCACCTTGACAGAGATCTTGCCCTCATCTTTGGGCAAGTGGGCAGCCAGGAACCAGTCCCCAGGCAGTGGGCTGGTGACATTGAACACCCCTGTGGTGCGGTTGGGCAGGGTCCAGGCGAGGGTCAGTGCGAAGGAGCCAGGGACAGCTGTGTCCCTGGGGAAGTGCGTGTGCAGCGGGTTAATGACGGAGGGAGCTCCTGAGCGGAAATACCTGCAGGAAAGACAGCAATTAGCAGGGCGAAGGGTGGGCATCATGGCAAGGTCAGCCTGCCCTACACGTGGAGGTCTGTCCTCCATGCGATTAGGAAGCTCAAAGACATGATGGGGAAGTCATCTGTAAGCTGGGACCTTGCTGGAGATTGTCAGCTTCCTTGGGTGGGTGTTCAAGAATAACTGTTCATGTATGAGATGCACAAAAGAGTGGAGCCTGCAATGGTCCTGGGAAGATGAATCATGGGGAATGAGTGTGCGTACGCGCGCGCGCGTGTGTGAATATATGTGCATATATGCATGTGTGTGCATGCATCTGTGCACACATGTGTACCTGCATATACATACATGTGTATGTATGAGTGCCCTCTGTATGTGTACATGCATGTACATACATGCACATGTGCATGTGCAAGAAGCAGACAAGAACAGGCAGGCTCTAAGGCAAGTCCAGGCAGGGGGCAGCAGGGGCAGGCAGAGGCAGGAAGGAAACAGACAGGGCAGGCTGCTTACTCACACGGTGATGCTACGGTCTGGGCATTGGTCCCCAAAGGTGCCACCCTGCTCCTTGAAGGTGATGAGGTTCCAGACAGCGATGACTGTATCCTCAGGGATGTGGAAGTGGAAGAGCTCGATGCTGGCAAAGGAGCGGAAGGGGCTGAGCTTGCGTGGTGTGCAGGTGAAATAGTCGGTCACAAAGAGCCCATCTGTGGAGGAGACCCAAGGGGCTCTCAGCAGGGTGGGGGGCTGTGGGGGTGCAGCACCCCTCCCAGACCAGGCCCACCCAGGATCTGAACATGCCCCAAAACCAGCAACCCAGAGGCAGGAGGGGCTGGGGCTGTGACATTTCAGTGTGTCCCCAGGGCTGATGTCAGCTGACCCAGCTGCATCTCCCAGCCCTGGCACAGTCTGCATCATCGTGCCTGATTCAACATTGCCTCAAGCCCAGTTCCTGGAGCTGTGGGCACTCATCCTCTGGAGCCTGAGGAGCCTCAGGCTCTGCCCAGGTACAGCCCACCTCTTTCAACTCATTGTCCTCTTCAGTGAGGACCTGCTCCCTGCATTTTACCTGTAATAAAGGGCCATTCCTCATGGCTCCAGCTCTGCCCCAACAGGTCAGCTCCCACAGGGACACACAGATTCCCCCCTTCTCTCTGCCTGCCGAGGAGGCTCAGCACAGAGCCATTATAAACCACAGAGTCACACCCTAGAGCCACAAGGAGGAGCAAGCAGTGCACTTCCTGCAGAGCCCCCCAGCTCTCCTGTGGTTTGCAGAGGAGAAATGGTGCACATATGTGTGCACATATGCACACATAGGTGCTGTCTGCATGCATGGCAAAGTGGAGGCGTGCACACCCACATGCATGGTCTGACTATTAAAGATGGAGGCAAAGGCGGCATTAAGTATCTCAGCCTTCTCCTCGTCCTTGGTTGCAACTTTCCCCCAGCATCCAGTAAGGGGTGGAGATTCTCCCTGGCTCTCTTTTTGTTGATGTATTTATAAAAGCTTTTTCTGTTGTCCTTAATGGTAGTGGC